>CM069136.1:57636512-58099012 GCA_035221665.1 Okamejei kenojei | reverse complement strand
CCTCGAACCAGCTGGAGTAAGAGTCGACAAGCACGAGAAAGTGCTTACCACGCCACTTGAAAATGTCAGTTGCCAGCGCAGACCAGGGAAGGTCGGGAGCAGGCTGCTGCAAGAGGGGCTGCCGCTGCTGCTGTTGCGGGGCGAGTAGGGCAAGAGGAAACCCTGTCCCGGAAATAACGAGCCATATCAGGCCAGTAGAACTGGCTCTGAGCGATGGAAAGAGTGGCTTCGGCCCCGGAATGGCCACGATGGGCAGTTTCAAAGTATTGTTCTCGAAGTGCGGCAGACACCACCACCTTGTGCCCCTTCACAATCACACCATCACGTAGCACCAGCTCGTCACGAACCAGAAAATAGGGCACCGCTGCGGCCGGTCGGGAGGAACGGCGGTCTGGCCAGCCCTGCTTGATAATCGCGGCTAGCTGTTGTAGCGAAGCGTCAACCGCCGTGTGCTGGGCCAGAGACTTTATTTGACTGGAGGGCACGAAATTAACGTTGAGGACTATCAAATCGGACGCCTCGTAGGGGTGGCGGGTTGTGGATGCGAGAGGCGCCCGAGATAGCGTGTCGGCACAAACATGTCCTTGCCTTTTCGATAAACCAGGATAAAAGTGAACCGTTGTAGCTGGAGCATCATGCGCTGAAGCTGAGAGGAGGCCACATGTATCGGATTGTTGAGCATAGTAACCAGAGGCTGATGGTCCGTCTCAATAGTGAAGCAGATGCCCAGAATGTAGTCCTTGAACTTTGAGCAGGCAAAGACAACAGCCAGCAATTCTTTTTCTATTTGGGCATAGCGCTGTTCAGCGATAGTCATCGTACGGGATGCGTAAGATACGGGCAGTTGTACTCCATCATGGAGCCGCAAGCAAGCGGCCCCGAGGCCAAACTTAGACGCATCGCATGTGAGAACGATGGGGTGCTGGAGGTCAAAATACTTCAACGTTGGTGTGCTGATCAACTTAGATTTGAGAATGTCAAAAGCTTTCTGGTGTTGCGGGAACCAGGCCCAGGCAGTGTCCTTTTTTTATCAGGTCTCTGAGAGGTGCGCTCAGTTCGCTTAAGTCGGGGATGAACTTTCCCAGGTAGTTGACCATGCCCAGGAAGCGCTGAAGGCCTGACACGTCAGCAGGTGCAGGCATCTCGGATATAGCGGCCATCTTCTGCGGGTTGGGCTTCAGCCCCGATGCTGTGAAGACGTGTCCCACGTAGGTGACCTCAGGGACACTAAACTGGCTTTTTTTTTGTTGAGCTTCAGGTTGACTTCCCGAGCTCACTCCAGCACCTGGCGGAGGTTGTGGTCGTGCTCAGTGACATCCTTCCCGTAGACTAGGATGTCATCGACAATGATGGCACACGGGAGCCCGGCAAACAGTTGTTCCATTGTCCTTTGGAACACCTCACTGGCAGAGTTGATCCCGAACGGCATGCGGAGAAAACGAAACCTGCCGAAGGGTGTACTGAATGTTATCAGGTATGAAGACCGTTCATCAAGTGGAATCTGCCAGACCGAGCTCTTGGCATCGAGAACCGAAAACACAGTGGCAGGACCGACTTGTGCAGCAACATCTTCAATGGTTCGCATGGGGTAGTGCGGGCGCTTGATGGCCAGGTTCAGGTCCTTTGGGTTGATGCAGATTCGTAATTCACTCTTATCCTTCCTCGCCGCGACGACTATGGTAGAGACCCACTGGGTGGGGTTGTTCACCTCCTTCAGGATGCCCATGGACACCATATCACGAAGTGTAGATTCGACTTTGTCTTTCATCGCAAAGGACACACGGTGCGGAGGACGGATAACGGGTTCGATGTCAGTATTGAGGGCGATTTTGTAGTTGCAGGGATGCTTTCCCAGCTTGGTGTCGAAACGGTCCGGGTATTCGGCCAGCGGGTCCAGGAGTGACTGCACCAGGCGAATGTCACGGTGGAAGTTCACCAATCCTAGGTCTTGGCAGGCCCGAATGCCCAACAAGGGGTCACATTTACCGTCTAGCAGAAAGAAAGAGAGGGGCCGAGAAGCCTTTAGTACTTTGCAGTGGAGAGTGGCCTTCCCCACAGGAATGAGCACGCCTCCCCCATAGGCACGCAAAACAGAGCGGTCAGTGGTAACGAGCTCATTATTTCTTATCTTCCTGAAAAGGCTTGTTGACATAACGTTGGCAGCAGCCCCCGTGTCGACTTTAGCAGAGAAGGCGATGCCATTCACAGTGACTTGCACGGTCGGGTCCGTTATCAATGCAGGTGTATTTTTCAGCGAAAACACACTCAGTTCGCTCTGGGAAGAGCCCGAATCAGACAGCGGGAGTTCTTCATGCTGGTGATGGGAACCAGACACCATATCATCACGTCTCAGGTAGTGAGAGGGCTTCTGCTGTGGCTATGCAGGTTTCCCACACGAACGGCATGCCGCCGAGAAGTGGTTAGGCTTGTGGCAGAAATTACAGGTTCTTCCCAGCACAGGGCAAACATTAGAGCGGTGCGAAGCAAAGTTGCAATTCGGGCATCGTTGTCGCGGTTTGGACCCTGGCGCAGGGCTGACCCTCTGTTGCTGAGGAGCACAGCAAAACTGGGCGCGTGGACCTCATGATCAGGCGGCAGCACAGCGGAGGAGACAGCCTCTGCCAGACGAGAGGCATGCAACGCCTCGTTAAAAGTCAGATCAGGCTTCCGAAGGAGCTCACACCGCAGCTTTTCATCCCGTAGTCCATAGACTAAAATGTCCCGGGTTAAAGTCTCAGGGGTTAAAACATGCAGGTTGCAGTGGCGAGCCAGTTGCCGCAGCGCGGCAAGGAAATTGTCAACCGATTCCCCTGGTTTTGGCGGCGGCCGAAAAGTTTGAAACGCTCCAGGATACAGTTAGTAGGAATGTCACATAACAGTGTAAACTTTGCAAGTAGACATACCGGGTTCTGAGCGTTCTCGTTGAGCCCATAGACGAACGACTCCGATCGTTCCAGAGCTTCGGGACCGGCCAAGAGGGAGGCTTTGACCGCAGGGGCAATGGCAGGATGGGCGATGGTCACGTAGTGCTCAAAGTCACGTCGGAAAACGTTCCAGCGATGAGTTATGTCGGTACCAAAGATCATGATGTCAGGTTTACGACAAGCAGAAGCCATTGCGACACAGGGATGGGGTACTGGGACTAAAGAAATAAAACCCGGTAGACAGGAGACGGAGGAGAACAAACTTCTGACGCCATGTAAAGAGTACAGGCATACACAGATGAATCTTTACTACTACTTTATTAAACGTACACACACATCACTGCCCTGGTCTGTCATGGACACTAGAGAGAGAGCTAAGGGTGGGAATGTCACAATTATACTGGCTGGTGGGGGAGTGGTTAGCAAGGGCTTTGTCACTACTATTAAAGGTGTACACACATATCATCTACAATCACCCCTCATCCTCCTGTGCTCCAAGGAATAGAGTCCCAGCCTGCTCAACCTATAGCTATAGCTCAGGCCCTCGTGTCCTGGCAACATCCTCATAAATCTTATCTGCACCCCCTGCAGCTTGACAACATCTTCCTATAACATGGTGACCAGAAGTTGTGAGAGCCTTTTATAAATCACTATTTAGATCTCAACCAGAGTGTTGTGTCCAATGTAATGCATGCCTAAGTCTTTGAGATGTTGCAGGAGAGATTTACTGGAACAGTAGCATGGATGAGGGAATTCAATTATGTGCAGTGTGGGCTACTCACCTTAGAACAAAGAGGGAGATTTAATAGAGATGTACCAAATTATGATGGATTTTGACAGGAAAAATATGTTTCAGCTGGCAAGAGGGTCAGTAGTCAAAGGACATCGATTTAATTTACTTAGCAACAATTGTCATGAGGGAGAGAAGAAATATTTGTTCTTTCCATGGTGATTTGTAGTGGTCTGTAAGCAAATTGGACAAATAGTTGGAAATTTGCTGGGGTCTGGGTATAGAAAAGGCAAGTGGGATTAATTCAAATAATTAGGGTCTGCACAATTGGTCAATGGGCCCCTCTTGTGCTGCCTGGTTCTCAAATTGCACTGGGGTAGCAGCGTGGCTGTAGCCTGACAATAAAAAATGAATCTCTGGCTTATGATCCATTTGGATTGCTGTAGAAAATACAGCGTTTTAGAAAAAAATTGAGTGCTTCTGAGATTCACTTGACAATTTTCATGATGTTAGGGAAAATTATGCATTGAATGTTATTTATACAGCTATATATTCAAATAAAAAAATTGTAACCAGAAGCATTTTGAAAGAAATTGCTGTGGCGTGATAGAAATTGATGCCTTTTATACGGTTGCATTTCAACGTTGTGTGAATTTTCAGTGATTCAGGGAGCTTGAATTGCATGTCTGACAATGAGGAATGAGTGACACCTGCTATTTACAGATTTAATAAGTGAGCAGTGTTATCCACAATAAAACAAATATATTTATATATATATAGGCACACAAATATACATGTGTGTGGTATATTTATATATGTGTGTGTGTATGTGAGTATATATATATATATATATATATATATATATCCATACAAAAAACCATATATTTATATATATAGGCACACATATATACATGTGTGTGTATGTGATATATTTATATATGTGTGTATGTATGTGAGTGTATCCACACAAAAACATATATATTTACATATATAGACACACACAAATACACACATATATATATGTGTGTGTGTGTGTATATCTATATTACTAAAAGTCTGATCTTGACCGTTTTTGGCTTGCTAAGCTGTGATTTCTGGGAGAACACCGCCACCTATGGCCGTCATTTTTGGCCACCTCGCTCAGAGCTCTCCTCCGCCTTCCTGGATCGGAGGATTGTTCCCATCGATGAAAAATCAGAGATATATTAATGTTTTTTTTTTTTTAATTGCCATTCTCTCTGCTGCCCCTGCTGGTGGGAGGGGGGAGGGACTATAAAACCTGGAAATGGTGTGCCTCACTCAGTCTCTGCAAGATGGAGGAAGCCAGAGGGTCACGTCTCTCTGAGCTCTGAATAACACTGAACACATGTCTACTCAACTGTGAGTGCCCTTAATGTGGTTTGAAAATGAAAATATGGTTGGTTTGAAGTAAAATGGCACTGCCTGCAAATGGTTGTTTGGCGGGTTTGGGTTGAAGTTAAAAGGCACTAATGCAAATGGTGGTTTGGGTGCTTTGGGTTGGTTAAAAGGCACTACTGCAAATGGTGGTTTGGATGCTTTGGGTTAAAGTTAAAAGGCACTACTGCAAATGGTGGTTTGGGTGCTTTGGGTAACTTCCTGTTTGCACTTTATATTGCTTTTAGATAAAATGCTACCACTTACGGTTGTGATTTTTGGCCATCTTACTCAGTCCCCCTCGGCTCAGCAGGTGCAGAGGATTCTTCCCATCAATGAAAAATAAAAGTGTTATTAGTGTTAAAAAACTTTTGAGAATCTCTCTCCTGTCAATCACGCCATGAAGGCCACATCTTTTCCAGTGGGAGGTGGAGGGGTTATAAAACCCAGAAGTGTGGGTGTGGCTCAGTCTCTGCATGATGGGGGAGGGAGAGGTCACGACTCTGTCTGAGCTGTGAATCCACTGAACACACTGAATGTCTACTGAACTGTGAGTTTGGTGTTTTGTGTGGTTTTATGGTGGTTTTATGATGGTTTAATCCTGCTTGAAATGGTACGAAACTGCATTTGAATGTGGTGGCCTTGCACCCTGCATGAAATGGTATGAAACTGCATTTGAATGTCGTGCCATTGCACTCTGCATGAAATGGTATGGAGCTGCATTTGAATTTGGTGGACTTGCACCCTGCTTGAAATGGTATGAAACTGCACTTGAATTTGGTGGCCTTGCACCCTGCTTGAAGTGGAATTAAACTGCACTTGAATTTGGCGGCCTTGCACCCTGCTTAAAGTGGTATGAAACTGCACTGAATTTGGTGGGCTTGCACCCTGCTTGAAATGATATGAAACTGCACAAATTCGGTGGCCTTGCATTCTGCTTGAAATGGAGTTTCAAGGAATAGCCTTGAGTCAACTGCCAGCCCACCAGCCGTGAGTGAGCTGCCAGCACATTGGGCTTGAGGGACTGAGCTGCCACCCCAATAACCTATACCAGCGCTCCAGAAAGCCCCCCCCACTGGCCACCAATATTGGAATTGGTGGAGAGGTGGAATATTGCATCGGGGGACCAGCCCTCCCTTGTGAACATGGGACCCAACGGGTCCCACTTAGTCTAGTATATATATATATATACTAGATATATGTGTGTGCGTGAGTGTGTGGTATATTTATATATGTGTGTGTGAGTGTGTGTATATTTATATATTTATATCTGAAGAAGTGTCTTGAACCGAAACCTGTCTCGCTGAGTTACTCCAGCATTTTATGTCCATCTTCAGTTTAAACCAGCATCTGCAGTTCTTTCCTATATATATATATATATATATATATATACAGTGTTAGAAGTAGTTTGAATGCCTGTCAGATATGGCAGGCAAGTCTAAAGTCTGAAGTCTAAATCAACTACAACTAGTTCATGAGCAATAAACAAAGTGCTGGAGGATGTCAGCAGGCCACGCAGTATTTATGCAGGGAAATGGATAGATGACGTGTCAGGTCAGGGATGTTCTTCAAACTGATGGATTGGGGGAAAGAGAGATACAGGTGGGACAAGTGATAAGTGGATACAGGTGAGCAGAAGTTATAGGTAGAGGAGGCTGCCAAAGAAATATTGATAAATTGGGTACTTGGCAGATGGTACACATTGCAGCTAGAATGATGGAGGGAGAACATTCAGGGGTAGTTGAGGTGCCAATCGTGTGGGTTGTTTTATTTGTTGGCATTAAGGTACTTTGGAGCAGAACAGCACAAGGAAGGGAGGGGGAATAGGTAGCCCGGAGGAGAAAATGCACACCGGCCAGATGCTCCGGTTTCCTCCCACATCCCAAAGATGTGCTGGTTTGTAGATTAATTGGCCTCTGCAAATTATTCCTAGTGTGTAGTGAGTGAATGCAAAAGTGGGATAACGTACAAAACTGGTGTGAGCGGGTGATCGCTGGTTGGCGTGGACTCTGTGGGCCAAAGGGCCTGTATCAAAGCTGTATCTCTAAACTAAAAATAAATGACATAGAATTCCCATCTCTCATGACTGATGCAGAGTCTTTTAGGGATTTCTATTTGTTGAATGTGAGAATGAAGTAGCCGCATGATCAGCATTGAAATTGACCCAAGACACAAATATAAAAACTTGAACTAAAAATAGCCCTGTAAGGCATGATATTCATAACTTTACACAGTTCTATTATATTTCTATTGATATAGGAAAAGCTTAGAAATCAATTCATACATGTTCCTCATATAGCAATTATTATAATGAAAATTAGTATTTAAGTCCCCAAGTGCCTGAAGACAGCTACCATAGTGCCAGTGCTGAAAAAGTCAAAAGTCACCAACCTGAACGACTACCGTCCGGTTGCCCTAACTCCAATACTCATGAAGTGCTTTGAAAGGCTGGTCCTCTCCCACATCAAGTCCAGCATCCCTGCCTCACTGGACTCTCATCAATTTGCATACAGGGCAAATAGATCCACAGAGGATGCCATCCCTCTGGCTCTTCACACTGTCCTGACTCACCTGGAAAGACAGGGCACGTACATGAGGATGCTCTTCATAGACTATAGCTCTGCCTTCAATACGGTCATCTCCACCAAGCTCACCACCAAACTCCACCAGCTAGGCCTCAGCTTGCCGATATGTGACTGGATCCTAAATTTTCTGACGGAGCGACCGCAGGCAGTGAGACTGGGCCCGCACCTGTCCTCCACTATCACCCTGAGCACCGGCACACCACAGGGCTGTGTACTGAGCCCCATGTTCTACTCCCTCTTCACACACGACTGTGTTCGTGCATTCGACACCAACACAATCGTCAAGTTTGCAGACGACACAATGGTGATCAGGCTGATCACCAACGGTGATGAAACAAACTACAGAGCAGAGGTGCAGAACCTGGCGGACTGGTGCTCACGTAACAACTTGTCCCTAAACACCTCCAAGACCAAGGAGCTGATTATCAACTTCAGGAGGTCACAGAATGGGGAATATGCTCCAATCTCCATCAACGGGGACAGTGTAGCGAGAGTGTCCAGCTTTAGGTTTCTGAGCACACACATCTCAGAGGACCCCACATGGTCCACCAATACCACTGCGCTGATCAAGAAGGCACAGCAACAACTGTTCTTCCTGAGAACATTGAAAAAGACTGGTCTGCCCCAACAGCTGCTGACGACCTTCTACCGCTGCACCACAGAGAGCATACTGACGTATGGCATCTCTGTGTGGTATCTCAGCTGCACGGAGGCGGAGAGAAGAGCTCTTCAGTGCGTCGTCCACAGAGCGCAGAAGATTATTGGGACACATCTACCAGCCTTGGAGGGCATCTACTACACACGGTGCCTCATGAAGGCCGTCAGCATCCACAAAGACTCCTCACACCCTTGTAATGGACTGTTCGAACTCTTACCTTCCGGCAGACGTTACAAGGCCTTCTACGCCTGCACCTCAAGACTCAGAAACAGCTTCATCCCCAGAGCTATAACTGCTCTGAACTGGCCCTGCTGAGTGCCCCCCACCCCCATGAACTGTCTCCCTCGGATGGTCACGTCGTACATCGACCCGGCACAGACACATTTGCACTTTAGACTGTTTTTCTGATCTTTTTATAAATCATGTTTCTCGGGGTATCTATATCTAAATTTTATCTAAATGTTATTAGTTGTTTAAGTTATGACATCGGATGGAAGCTGCATACCAAATCTCGTTGCACATATGTGCAATGACAATAAAATATATTATTATTATTATTATTATTATTAATATCAAAGAAACGATGAGTCACTGTAACTTTCAATTAATTTTGTTATCAGTATACAGGACGTTATCACTTCACAACAACTAAAATGCTGATCACTATCTGTTAAAGCAACAAGAATGCTGTCACAACATTCATTGTTCAATTGAGGTATCATTGTGCATCAATTAACTGGAGCGCATTAGCCAGGGTTAGTGAAATTAGTGAAAAGTAATTTAATAAAGGCCCCCAACCCCCTACCACCTGTCATGGGCACCAGTCAACCCTGGTTGAAAACATACAATATCTACAATACAGACACAGCATAGGCCATATACTTGTTTCAGTGATTGTTAAAACACTCAAGTGTTACTTTCATAGTTTGAGGATTGTTGAACTCTTAATTAGATTATTGCCTTCCAATTATTCACAAGCATCAATTATTTTCAATATAATTGAAGCTGCATGCAATGTATTTTTTCTCAAAACCCACCAGTTTAAAAGACAAGCATTCATTTTACATAAAGGCATCAAAAAAGATCAGTGTTACTGCACCTGGCTTGGTGCAATTAAATGTGTCCTGATTATTTTTACTTTGGGTCTGTTCTGGGGTTGTGGATTCTGTTTTGTAATCAACAATGCCCTGTACATGGAGGAAGTCAAACACTATTGCAACCTTTAGTTATTTTATTCTGGTTGTTGACATCCATTGAGAAAGTTGTATACAGCCTGACTCTTGATTAAGAGGGTCCTCATTATCTGCTTAAAACAGCTGTGCCTTACAGAGAGGATAGGCAGGCAATAAGTCCTGAACTAACCCACCTCCTCCTTCTGCGAGGTTTAATTATATTATTGTCCTGTGTACTGAGGTACAGTGAAAAGCTTTGAATTGCATGCTATCAAATCAGTTCAGATAATGCCATACGAAAATCAAGCCATACTCACGTACAATAGGTAGAGCAAAGGAAAATAAAATAATCACAAAATGCTGGAGTACCTCAGCGCGTTTAGTGTAGAGATACAGTGCGGAAACAGGCCCTTCGGACCACTGAGTCCGCACTGATCAGCGATCCCCACACATTAACACTATCCTACACACACTAGGGACAAATTACCCATACGCTAAGCCAATTAACCTACAAACCTGTATGTCTTTGGAGTGTGGGTGGAACCAAAGATCTTGGAGAAAAACCCACACGGCCACGTAACCCATGCAGCCGTGCGCCTCCACACAGACAGAACCCGGTAGTTGGGATCGAAGCCGGGTCCCTGGCACTACAAGCGCTGTAAGGGTCAAATGCAGGCAAATGGAACTAGCCAGTTGAAACCTTGTTGCCATGGATGATTTGGGCCAAAGGGGCGTATTTCATTACTGTGTGACTCTATGAATCTCTCACTCTATTTACACCTAAACCAGACACATAACCTGCAGTCTTCACCACCCTTCTCCTTCAGCATCACTACCTTTGTACCATTACTTTTTATCAATCTCTATCATATCTTAACCATTTGCGTTGCTCGCTTCACCCCTCCCTATTCTCCCGATGCTCTGTAAATTACAATTCTACTGTCTGTACTTTGACAGGATATGGTTAGAACATAGAAAACAGAACAGTACAGCACACAAACAGGCCCTTCAGCCTACAATGTCTGTGCTGAAGATGATGTCATGACTATCACATATCTACCTGCCCATAACCCATATACCTATGCTACATGAGTTCTGTGGTAACCTAAACAGAAGGATGATAGGTTACCTCATTGAAACTTACTGAATAGTGAAAGGTTTGGATAGAGTGGATGTGGAAAGGATGTTTTCACTAATAGGAGAGTCTAGAACCAGAGGGAACATCCACAGAATAAAAAGATGTACCTTTAGAAAGGAGATGAGGAGGAATTTATTTAGTCAGAGGGAGATAAATCTGTGGAATTCATTGCCACAGACGGCAATGGAGGCCATGTCATTGAGTATTTTTAAAGTGGAGATTGACAGATGCTTGATTAGTAAAGGGCCTGTCCCATGAGCATGCGACCTGCATGCGGCAAGCGCGACCAAACCGGAAGCGGTGGCCGTGCGGAGGGCGAGTGATCCCTGTACAGGGCCGGTCCCACCAGCATGCGCCTGCATGTGGCGAGTGCAACCAAATCGGAAGCTGGGACCGCGCGGAGGTCGAGTGAGTGACGTGAAGTTCGAGCGAAGTCCGCGGGAAGTTCGCGCATGACGTACGCCGTCAAGACGCTGCGTACGGCGTCGAGGCGGCTGCGGGCCGACAGGCCGTTGCCGCGCGGAATTTTTGAACACGGTCAGTTTTTCAGAGCCCCGCACGATGTCGGGACCAGCTCCACACAACTCCATACGGCTCCGGCGATCGAAGTGGGACCGGCCCCGCGAGGCCGTACGGCTCAAGTGACCACGTTAGGTCGATCACGCCTCATGGAGTCGCATGCTGATGGGACAGGCCCTTTAGGGTATCAAAGATTATTGGGAGAAGGCAGGAGAATGGGGTTGAGAGGAAAAGGTAGATGAGCCATGCTTGAATGGCAGAGTAGACTCAATGAGCCCAATGGACTAATTCTGCTCCAATGGCTATAGTTTTGTAACTATGACTCTGGAATGGGACCTCCTGAATCAAAGGGTGAAGTTCTGCTGAATGAAACGAAACAAACACCTTGGATTGTCTGACACACAGAAAATGAAAACAATACAATCGCTCTCTCTTTCTATCTTGACTTTGTATTAGGACTCTGGGTGATTACTTAAGCTTAATGATAGTTAACTGGTCTTTGACTGCTTTTATTGATTAAAGGTATTAATATGCTGTCACCACCAATTACTCTCAGCTAACAGCATATGCTACTAGTCCACACCAGTTAAGCCATTCACTGCAGCCCTAAAATTATATTATCAGTTCTTATTTAATGTCGGCAAAATTTAAATTTTATTTTCAATAATAAAGCTCTATAAAAATTAAATATTGCAGATTTAACCGAATAATCTGTTTAATGTAAAATTGCCAAAATAAACTGCTTTTTATAGTAATGTATAAATGCTTAAAAGACTCGGTTGGAAATACTTAACGCAAATGTGTTAATCTGTCTGTTGCACATAATCTATGGCGTTTGAAATATAATTTGGGCACACTGAACATAGTGAGTGAGTTTCCTTTTCCATTTAGAACAGAGGTCTAAATCATTGACGTGTACCATAAAAAGCAATGGACTACTTTATAAAGCCTTTGGATATTCTTCCCACAGGTTTCATCACCTTTTATAAAAAATGGTACCTTGTAGTAAGAGCAGAAAATTTCTGCGTAAGGAATAATTTGACCACTTTGTAGCCCCTCGTATTCTTCATTGCCAATTGGAAAATGGGAAAACAATAATAACCTTCTATGAAGAGCATTTGACTAGAGATTAGACAAGAAATAATTGGAAATTAGTGCTTTGGACGTCACTGGGAACTAAAACAAGATTGTAGATGAGGTGCATCAGTGGCAAGAATTAAAAGCAGAAAGATTTTAAAAATTACAGAAGGCTACATAACAATGAAACATAAGTAAAGACACATTTGCTGGAGTAACTGAACTGGTCAGGTAGCATCCTGGAGAACACGGACAGGTGACTTTTCATGTCAGGACCCTTCTTCATACATCAGGCTGAAGAATGGTCTTGACCTGAAAGGTGACCTGTCTGTGACCTCCATTGATGCTGCCTGACCCGTTGAGTTACTCCAGCCTTTTATGTCTGTCTTTGGGAAACCAGCATCTGCAGTTCTTGTTATTACAAATAAACATAAGGTCTGTACATTTACTATATTTTTTTTAATGGTAGTTTGCAGGAATAATGTTGAATATCAGCTTGATAAATCTGGATGGAGCAAATATGAAACTGCCAGTCATAAAAATCAATATTGTATTGTTACATTTATCTTGTTTCACAGGCCTGTGGAGTGATACATAGTAATCCATTATGAAGTAATTTGAGTTTTTAACTCGGGAGTAAAATCTTTGTTTGTTATACTTTCTTCTTATTCTTGCATCAATAGATTTACTGTATCTGTACAGAGTGGACGACGCGATTGTAATCATGTACAGTCTTTCCGCTAACTGTACAGCACGCAACAAAAAGTTTGTACGGTATCTTGGTACACGTGACAATAAACTAAACTAAACGTATGGTAGACAAAAATGCTGGAAAAACTCAGTGGGTGAGGCAGCATCTATGGAGCGAAGGAAATACGCAACGTTTTGGGTCAAAACCCTTCTTCAGACCCAAAACATTTCCCGGTTTCGTCCCAAAACGTTGCCTATTTCCTTCGCTCCATAGATGTTACCTCACCCGCTTAGTTTCTCCAGCATTTTTGTTTACCTTTGATTTTCCAGCATCTGCAGTTCCTTCTTAAACTAAATGTATAGTCATGATACCTTCTAAAATGTGTTTTTTAAATGTAAAGTCCATTTTTTAAGAGATTCAAATAGTAGTTGGTCTGTTTTCTATTAAGAAAAAACATATGTTCATATGTTTAGATATAATTGGCCAGCATCTATCAAGAGAAAACAAAAAATATATTGCATTCTGAGCATATCAGCCATTATTAGAATTGAGGGCTAAATGACAAACATTCTAATAATGTAAGTGAAAAGAAGTCAGGCTAAAGCAGTGAATCAAAATAAAGAAGAACAAGGGTATACTGTAAGTCATTCAAATGATCAGCAAATTGTTAGCAGGGGGGAAAATCTGCAATGAATTTGGGATCTGCTAAAAAAAATGACAAGGGAGAAAGCAAATACAATAACTAAAAATAGCCAAGAGGCAGTGAAAAATGGAAATGAAGAGAAAAAAGCAGGTTACAAATATAGCAAATTACAATTTAAGATAAAAATAAGCTGTCAAATGGAGTGCAAAGAAACTACGGGAGCTGAACTCCTGAGCAAATCACAAAGTGCTAGAGAGACTCAGCGGGTCAGGCAGCATCTGTGGGGGAAATGGACAGGCAATGTGTTGGGTCGTGTCCATCTGAAAAAGATTCCCCACCCAAAACGTTGCCTGACCATGCCTTCCACCATTGGAGCCTGGTCCACTGAGTTACACAAGTATGTGTTTTGCTCAAAAAGCTGATATATTACCTTATTTTACTTTATATATATATTTGATATATTTTACTTTAGTTTAGTATTGTTTTTCGAGATACAGTGTGGAAACAGATCCTTTGGCCCACCGAGTCCACATCGACCAGCGATCACCCATACACTCGTTCTATCTTACACACTAAGGACAAATTACAGAGGCCAATGGACCTACAGACCTGGAGTATGGAAAGAAATCAGCGCACCCGGACGAAACCCTCGCGGTCACGGGGAGAATGTGCAAACTTTGTACAGACAGCACCTGTAGTCAGGATCAAACCTGGGTTTCTAGTGCTGTTAGGCAGCAACTCTACTGCTGCACCACTGTGCGGCCCTGGGTTTTAATTAAATATCTGCATTTTATGATGGATGTTAAAGCATGCAGAATGGCTGGAAGGACTGCTTGTCATATTAGATATGATTTTTTTTTAAATTGAAGATGATATAATTATTGCCATATGATTGACAGAGTAAGAAATCTGTAGGCGACAGGAAGATGATCAGGCAAAGGCACACTGGTTTTCAGCAGGTAATTCCACAGCGTTCTGTCAGCTGCCTATAGTGTACGTGTCAGTGGTGTCTAGACTCCCTTCCCCTTATCCAACGGCAGCTCTGTAATGAGTAAAGCTGCAGGGCTGGACACACCTTCAAAACCTGACCCCTTAATATACACTAGGCAGAGCCTGCACACCAAGTCAGGCCCCATTGAGTTGGATAATGTCACCAATCTCCATTAAAAAGGTTAAGTGATGCTGTGTGTGTTTTCAGTGGTTTCCATGAAGTAAAAGGATTTTGAATACAGTTCTCAAATTAATGTTTCATGTTTTGAATTATTTAATTGTATTTCTACTTTTCCTACGTGTCTCCAATTAGTGAAGGTGCAGCGACGGTGCAATAGGCTTTTTACAGCACAGGCAGTCAAAAGGACATTAGGGCAATTTGTGTTGCCTGTAGGTTATTTGTTGCTTGCAGATCTGCCTGCTGGTTAGTTGCTGCTTGCAGGGCATCAGGGTGACTCTGCAGTACAGTTGCTGCCTATCAGCACCAGAGACCTGGGTTCGATCCTGACTGTACGGAGTTTGTAAGTTCTCGCCGTGACCACGTGGGTTTTCTCCGTGTGCTCTGGTTTCCTCCCACACGCCAAAGATGTACAGATTTGTAGGTTCATTGGCTTTGTTAAAAATTGTAAATTGTCCCTCGTGTGTAGGATAGTGCTCGTCTACGGGATGATCGCTGGTCGGCACAGTGGGCCTGTTTCCACGTTGTATTTCTAAACTAAGCTAAACTATAAACCTTGATAGACACAAAAAGCTGGAATAGCACAGCAGGACAGGCAACAACTCTGGAGAGAATGAATGGGTGAAGTTTCGTGTCGAGACCCTTCTTCAGACCTTACTGTCCCATGATATGTCTGTTGCAATGCTTCCAGGCCATAATAATTTTACCTTCTCCCCAAAATCCACAAACCCGACTGCCCCGGCAGACCCATTGTCTCTGCCTGTTCGTGCCCCACCGAACACATTTCCACATACCTTGACGCCATCCTATCCCCCTTTGTTAAATCCCTCCCCACCTATGTTCAAAACACCTCAGACACTCTCCGTCGGCTCCGTGCATTCCATTCTCCAGGCCCCCATCCTCTCATCTTTACCATGGACGTCCAGTCACTCTACACCTCCATCCCCCACCAGGACGGTCTCAAAGCCCTCCGGTTCTTCCTCGACCAGAGGAGCAACCCATACCCGTCCACTGACACCCTCCTCCGCCTAGCGGAGTTGGTCCTTACCCTCAATAACTTCTCTTTTGATTCCTCCCATTTCCTCCAAACACAAGGCATAGCTATGGGCACACGCATGGGCCCCAGCTACGCTTGCCTCTTTGTTGGATACGTCAAACAATCCTTGTTCTCGGCGTACCAGGGCCCCATCCCCGACCTCTACCTCCGTTACATCGACAACTGCTTTGGTGTCACTTCCTGCACCCACACACAACTGACTGACTTCATTCATTTCACCACCAACTTCCATCCGGCACTCAAATACTCTTGGACCATTTCCGACATTTCCCTACCATTCCTTGACCTCACCATCTCTATTGCAGGTGATACACTCCTGACCGACATCCACTACAAACCAACTGACTCCCACAGCTACCTGGACTACTCTTCCTCCCACCCTGCTTCCTGTAAGGACTCCATCCCCTATTCCCAATTCCTCCATCTACGCCGCATCTGCTCCCAGGATGAGGTGTTCCACACCAGGTCATCACAAATGGCCTCATTCTTCAGAGAACGGGGATTCCCCTCCCCTACTATTGATGAGGCTCGCACCAGGGTCTCCTCCATACCCCGCAACACTGCCCTCTCTCCCCATTCCCCCACTCGCAAACAGGGCAGTCCCCCCCTGGTCCTCACCTTTCACCCCACCAACCGGCAAATACAACACATAGTCCTTCGCCAGTTTCGCCACCTCCAACGTGACCCCTCCACCCGCCACATCTTCCCATCTCCCCCCCTGTCTGCCTTCCGCAAAGACCGCTCCCTCCGCAACTCCCTTGTCAATTCTTCCCTCCCCTCCCGCTCTACCCCTTCCCCGGGCACTTTCCCTTGCAACCGCAGGAAATGCAACACTTGTCCCTTCACCTCCCCCCTCCACTCCTTTCAGAGACCCAAGCAGTCCTTCCAGGTCCGACAGAGGTTCACCTGCACCTCCTCCAACCTCATCTACTGCATCCACTGCTCCAGATGCCAGATGATCTATATCGGTGATCCGCATTAGGCAGGAAATTGTGTTGGGTAGACTGATGGGACTGAAGACTGATAAATCCTCAGGGCCTGATGGTCTGCATCCGAGGGTACTTAAGGAACATAGAAACATAGAAAATAGGTGTAGGAGGAGGCCATTCGGCCCTTCGAGCCAGCACCGCCATTCATTGTGATCATGGCTGATCATCCCCAATTAATAACCCGCGCCTGCCTTCTCCCCATATCCCTTGATCCCATTAACCCCCAGAGCTCTATCTAACTCTCATAAATCCATCCAGTGATTTGGCCTCCACTGGCTCACAACTCTCTGGGTGAAAACGTTTTTTCTCACCTCAGTCTTAAATGGCCTCCCCTTTATTCTAAGACTGTGGCCCCTGGTTCTGGACTCGCCCAACATTGGGAACATTTTTCCTGCATCTAGCTTGTCCAGTCCTTTTATAATTTTATATGTTTCTATAAGATCCCTCCTCATCCTTCTAAACTCCACTGAATACAAGCCTAGTATTTTCAATCTTTCCTCATATGACAGTACCACCATCCCAGGGATCAATCTTGTGAACTTACGCTGCATTGCCACAATCACAAGGATGTCCTTCCTCAAATAGGAGACCAAAACCATACGCAATACTCCAGATGTGGTCTTACCAGAGCCCTATACAACTGCAGAAGAACCTCTCTATTCCTATACTGAAATCCTCTTGTTATGAAGGCCAACATTCCATTAGCTTTCTCCACTGCCTGCTGTACCTGCACGCCAACTTTCAGTGACCAGTGTACAAGGTCACCCAGGTCTCGCTGTACCTCCCCCATACCTAACCTAACCCCATTGTGATAATAATCTACCCCCTTGTTTTTGCCACCAAAGTGGATAACCTCACATTTATCTATATTATATTGCATATGTCATGCATCTGCCCACTCACTCTACCTGTCCAGGCCACCCTGCAACCTCCTAACATCCTCTTCACAGTTCACACTGCCACCCATCTTTGTGTCATCCACAAACTTGCTAGTGTTGCTCCTAATTCCCTCTTCCAAATCATTAATATAGATGGTAAACAGTTGCGGCTCCAACACCGAGCCTTCGCCACTGCCTGCCATTCTGAAAAGGACCCGTTCACTCCTACTCTTTGTTTCTTGTCTGTCAACCAATTTTCTATCCATGTCAACACCCTACCCCCAATACCATGTGCTCTAAGTTTAGTCACCAGTTTCCCGTGAGGGACCTTATCAAAGGTTTTCTGAAATTCTAGATACACTACATCCACTGGCTCCCCTTCATCCATTTTACTTTTCACATCCTCAGAAAATTCCAGAAGATTAGTCAAGCATGATTTTCCTTTCGTAGATCCATGCTGACTTGGACTAATCCTTTTACTGCTATCCAAATCGTCCATTATTTCCTCTTTAATAATTGACTCCAGCATCCTTCCCACCACCGAAGTCAGGCTAACTGGTCTGTAATTCCCCGTTTTCTCTCTCGCTCCTTTCTTGAAAAGTGGGATAACATTAGCTATCCTCCAATCCACAGGAACTGATCCTGAATCTATTGAACATTGGAAAATGATCACCAATTCGTCCATTATTTCTGGAGCCACCTCCCTGAGGATCTTGGGATGCAGTCCACCAGTCCATCAGGAAGTTGTTCTCGAAATGTGGATGTATTGGTGATAATTGGGCGAGTGGGCAGATGCATGGCAGATGCAGTTTAATGTGGATAAATGTGAGGTTTTCCACTTTGGTAGCAAAACAGGAAGGCAGATTACTATCTAAATGGTGTCAAGTTGGGAAAAGTGGAAGTACAACGGGATCTGGGGGTCCTTTTACATAATTCAATGAAAGTAAGCATGCGGGTACAGCAGGAAGTGAAGAAAGCGAATGGAATGTTGGCCTTTATAACAAGAGGAGTTGAGTATAGGAGCAAAAAGGTCCTTCTGCAGTTGTATAGGGCCCTAGTGAGACTGCACCTGGAGTATTGTGTGCAGTTTTGGTCCCCTAATTTGAGGAAGGACATTCTTGCTATTGAGGGAGTGCAGCAAAGGTTTACAAGGTTAATTCCCGGGATGGCGGGACTGTCATATGCTGAGAGAATGGAGCGGCTGGGCTTGTGTACTCTGGAGTTTAGAAGGATGAGAGGGAATCTTATTGAAACATATAAGATTATTAAGGATTTGGACGTGCTAGAGGCAGGAAATATGTTCCCGATGTTGGGGGAGTCCAGAACCAGAGGCCACAGTTCAAGAATAAAGGGTAAACCATTTAGAACGGAGACAAGGAAACACTTTTTCTCACAGAGAGTTGTGAGTGTGGAATTCTCTGCCTCAGATGGCGGTGGAGGCCGATTCTCTGGATACGTTCAAGAGAGAGCTCTTAAAGATAACAGAGTGAGGGGATATGGGGAGAAGGCAGAAATGAGGTACTGATTGGGGATGATCAGCCATGATCACATTGAAGGGTGGTGCTGGCTTGAAGGGCCGAATGGCCTACTCCTGCACTTATTGTCTATTGTCTATTGTCTATTATCTATTTAATGCTTAATGCTTTAGATGATGATAGGTGACGTATGATGAGCGTTTAATGGCTCTGGGCCTGTACTCGCTGGAGTTTAGAAGGATAAGCGGGACATTAAAACTAACTGAATAGAGAAAGGCCTGGATAGAGTGGACGTGGAGAGGATGTTTCCACTCGTGGGAGAGTCTAGGACCAGAGGGCACAGCCTCAGAATAAAAAGGAGTACCTTTAGAGATGAGGATTTGTTTTATTCAGAGGGTGGTGAATCTATGGAATTCATTGCGACAGACGGCTGTGGAGGCCAAGTCATTGGGTATTTTTAAAACGGAGAGATTCTTGATTAGTATGGGTGTCAGGGGTTATGTGGAGATGGCAGGAGAATGGGATTGAGAGGGAGAGATAGAACAGTCATGACTGAATGGCGGAGTAGACCTGATGGGGTGAATGGCTTAATTCTGCTCCTATAAGTAATGAACTTATGAACCCATGGTTCAAATATGACTTTCTTGGACAACCTCTATAGCTTGGTTAAGAAAGCAGAGTGCTTGGGTGCCACAAAGTTAGTGCAGCTGAGGGATTCTCACACAATGGTTGAGCATGAGATGTGGATCAGACTGAGCATGATCTGGGCTGGGCTGATGGACAGAAGGAATGAGGAATAATATTCCGCCTATAAGAATGTTAAATGATGTACTAGAGTGGGGAAAACTAGTAAATGGAACACATTGGGAAACAAGGAACTGCAGATGCTGATTTATAATGAGGATGATAGAACGATCAGTCTGAGGAAGGATTCCAATCCAAAACGTCACCTTCTCCTTTCTCTAGTGATGCTCCCTGACCTGCTGAGTTACTCTAGCATTTTGTGCCTACCTTTTATAGAAGGATGTTGCCTGACTTGGATTATTTCATTCAGGAGTTAATTGTAGCTAGTTGGAGGTTGTTCTTTATGAAGGGAAGGAAACTAAAGACAATTTTCTCTGTGGTGTATAAAATTAATAGAAGCTTATTAATTAGAGTGGATTAGATGTATTCATTTCCCTTAGCAGTAAGGTTAATAACTATGGGAATTAGATTGAAGGTAAATTGGTAGAAAGATTAGATTGAATTTAAGGTAATAATTCACTGAAAGAGTAGTAGGTGACTGGAGCTCACTGTGCGAAGAGAGAGTAAAGACCAAAATCCTTAACATAACAAATGCTTGGATGAGCAACTATTGGCTGCAACCTACAAGGCTATGAATCAAGATCAGTGGTGTAGTTATGATATTGCACTGGATGGTATTTCCCAACCAGAATTGACCAGATCGGCCAAATGATCTCCTTCTGTAATATTAAGTTAATATGATTTTACAATTCAATGATCATGGCATTTGGTGACTAGTGCCCTCTCCTGGGAGTAAGCACACCATTGCTTTTGATGGACACTGACAACACCTCTGCTTTTCTGCAGAGAAGATGAGGTCCAGAATTTACTGCGTCTTTAGGCCAAATATTTCTAGCTCAGCTACAACGCTATTCCCCAAACAAAGTAGAAAGTTGTCCGGATTTATGTTGCATTCAAAAACCAGGACAGAACGTGCCCAGTTAATAACATTCCCAATGTTTTAGCTTCAATCATCAGCAAAGACACTGCTGTTTAATGCTACTTATTCGCTAAATATCAGACTTGTTAATGTAGGGATAGAGCAATTTTAACAAAACTAGCTCTGATTTTAAAATATAGATATTTTAAAATTAAGTTTAAAATAGAGGCAATGAAAGAGGAAAAATAAGTTGAATATGGATTAGTCAGAGAGAGAAGTTAACTCGTAAGATATTGGCGCATAATTATTAATGATTGATAATGAAAGTACTTAGGAACATTTAACTCAGGAAAATTCTACACACGCTATTATTTGCAGGGAATAGAGAATGTAAATAAACCTGTGGGATCTGTTATCAATGGAGAATATGAATGGCTTTTGAGAATTAGCCTAACCCCCTAACCTGCTGACCAGGAGGTAGAAGTGCTACCTCTAAGGTGAGCGGTAACCAAAACTGATGGAATTCTAAAAAATATCACATTTTGAACAGATATTTTAAAGGTAGATTTCAGCTGGCAATGGTACTTCACTTAATTTTGAAGACACACATCATTTATTAATAGTCACGCCTGAGATCAGAATACTAGCTCAGTCCGAAGAAGGGCCTCGATCCGAAACGTCATCTACTGATTTTGTCCAGAGATGCTGCCTGACTCCAGCATGCTGTTACTCCGGCATTTTGTGTCTGTCAGAAAACTAAAGCTTCACTTCCTGAAAAAACTTGGCTGAGTTTAATATTGTTGATGCTGTTTCCGCTAGCATCTGTAATTTTGTTTTGAACATGTTCCCATCATAGGATGTTGATGGATGGTTCTGAGTCTGGTGGTGACAGTACATACATTTGGGCTATTTACACTTCAGTGACCTTCGCTCCTCTGGCAAAAAAAAACATGTACGTGATTAACTGCCTTTTGATGGCAAGAAATACCAGCTTGTGATGTTTGCTTTAAGAATTAAGAGGACACTGCCAATGCAGCCCAACATTTAGGTTCCTGTTAATTGGAATTGATTGATGGGGCTCCTTTATTGCCTAGATTGGTCGTTTACTTAGCATGGCTCTGTTTTTGCGGAGGATTCTTATTATTTATATTCTTCATTGGATCTCAGTGGATCTAACTAACGAGAATAATTTTTCTAAGGATTGTGTGACATTCCTTTAGGGATATCATCCTGAAGGAAAAGAACAGTTTGACAAATCATTCACGTATCACTAGGGAATTCTTGTCAGTATAATATCTGAACATATTTCCTCAGAGGGATTTTAACAGTGTCATGTCTCAACTCTCACACACTATAATAATGCATCATTTCACACAATCAAAGGTAAAAAACAAATGTGTTTTATAACATAGTACCGTATATCCAAAGTAGCTACATAGCTATTCCCTGCTGTTTACTTTAGACTCACTTTACTCAAACAGAAGCTAAACACTCTTTCATTCATGTGATATATATTTTTTTGTATGGTTTCACCGTAGTCTTTAAACTCTGTGAAGTACATGGTGAAGAAATGTAGATAATGGTGTCCATAAGCGAATAAGGCAGACAGACAAGGTCTATTGGATATATGACGTAGATCATACTACATATCCTCCCCGACTTCATAATAGGCAACCTATGTAAACTCGCTTACATAAACAATTCTTTATTATTTCCCTAGAGCAATTAAGACAGTTTGTAATTTGTGCAACACTGTACAGTCACTCACGTTTACATCAGCAGCAAGCCAGCAATGGTGGCTGTGCTTACCCAGAAGGCCGCGTGCCGCAGAAAGTACCCGGACACAGCCGGATGCTGTTGAGACAGTTAATAATCTCAGTGAGTTATTTCAGGCAAGGGATGGAGGTGGTGATTCCAACACGTAAAATCTGACTTGCATAAGGATTCTTGGAATGTAGCCCTCACGTCTGTCGGGGAGTGCCTGTAATAATATGTTGCTTCGCTGTATTGTATTATCTGGATGATGGTGGTTGACTGAACAGGAAATAGGCCTTCCATTAGGGATCTTTCTCTCTGTTCTGGAGTGTACTAGACAAACTACAATGGATAATTGTAGAAAAGATGAGAAGACAGACAGTCCAATTATGCTGTGAACACAGACAGTGAAATTGAAGATGAATGCTGTCCGAATGCAACAATTAGATTAGAATTTAAATTTCACATAAAGGAATTAATGGCATTTATTGTGTGTAAAGAAAGGTTTGTTACACTCTGTCTTGGATAAGACTTTCCCATCCCAATCATTCCACCTTTTCCCTACTCCCGTCCAGCAGAAGGTACGGAAGCTTGAAAGTGCACACCACTGGACCGGACTCAGGAACACCTTCTTCCATAAGCAAAAGTACTGTCTGATTCACATCTATACCATTGCGGACATGGGACTGTCTATGGAACTGATACACTACAATGCTGAGAAATATATTCTGCTGTTTGTATCTTCCCCTTTGCTCTATCAATTGTACTTGAGTTTGACTCAATTATAGCTATGTATAATATTATCTGATCTGTGCAGGAAAAAATCTGCGGATGCTGGTTTAAATCGAAGATAGACACAAAATGCTGTGGGACAGGCAGCATCTCTGGAGAGAAGGAATGGGTGACATATCAGGTCAAGACCCTTCTTCATACTGATGTCAGGGGAGTGGACAGCATAGAGATAAAATGTACTCTGAGACAGTATGACTGGGTCGGAGAACTGGGAAGGGGGAGGGGATGGAGAGAGAAGGAAAGCAAGGGCAAATTGAAGTTAGAGAAGAATATTCATACTGCTGGAGTGTACGCTACCCAAGCAAAATATGAGGGCCTCACCTGAAAAGACTGTCGGGGCCCTTGGATGGAGTCGAGGGGGAAGGTAAATGGACAGGTGTTGCATCTCCTGTGGTTGCAGGGCAAAGTACCTGGGCAGGGCGTGGTTTGGGTGGGGATGGACGAATTGACCAGGGAAATGCGGAGGAAACAGTCTCTGCAGAATGTGGAAAGGGGAGGACATGGGAAGATGTGGCTGATAGTGGGATCCTGTTGGAGGTGGCGAAAATATTGGAGGATTATCTGCTGTATGTGACGGCTGATGGGGGTGGAAGGTGAGGACAAGAGGGACTCTGTCCCTGCTATGAATGGGGGCAGGGGGAGCAAGAACGGAGCTGCGGGATATCGAGGAGACCTTAGTGTGAGCCTCATCTATAATGGAAGAGGGGAACCCCCATTCCATAATGAATTAGGACATCTCTGATGACCTGGTATGGAACACCTCATCTTGGGCACAAATGTGGCGTAGACGGAGGAATCTGGAGTAGGGAATAGAGTCTTTACAGGAAGCAGGGTGGGTAGAAGTGTAGTCTAGATAGGCATGGGAGTCAGTGGAGTTCGTAGCAAAAATACTAGAGGAGCAAGATGTGCCACTCAGCGAAAAAAGCGTGTGTGATTGTCGACAACATTTTACAGCTCTAAGTTGCTCTAATTGCTCTAATCGCCAATGTTGACAACTCAACCTGTCTTTCTTCAGGTTCCCCAAAAACAAAGAAAGGTGAGGAAATATTATTGTTTTCTGTCGACATTATTCAGTCCTGAAAATGTTACTTTCTGTTCCCCTATCAACACTCATTGGGAAACTAGGTTTGTTGGTACATTAGAAAGTTACTAGATTTTTTTTAAATAGATCTAAACTTACCACAATAATGAAGTCAGCAATTTTTGTTCTTCTGTACATTTTTGTTTTTGTTTCTGTACGGCAGGAGTCTCCAAAATATGGTCCGTAGGGAGAGAGGGAGAGAGAGAGAGAGAGAGAGAAGGGACAGAGAGAGATGGGGAGAGAGACACATCAGGCCCATCACGAGATTTAAACCTCAGATTCGAGTCGGGGAGCGCAGTGGCCCGGGACTGCTCTCAGTGTTGTTACCCATTAGATCCATCGAATTGTCAGACATCACTGGGCCGCAGTGAAGAAGGGTGCAATGGTGCGGTGAGGGGTTCGGCGGCGGTCAGAATGGGACGGCTGTGCGTTATAACGTGCCATCGTTCCTCTCTCTCTCTCTCTCTCTCTCTCTCTCTCTCTCTCTCACTTCTCCCCCTCCCTCCCTCCCTCCTCTCTCTCTCTCTCTCTCTCTCTCCCTCTCTCCCTGAGAGTTGGCAGCCCTGCTAGTGTCTTAGGTCCAAAAGAGGATAGAAAGAAAATACTTTAAATGGTCTAAGTAAGAAGTTTTAAATAAGCTCTTCTACATTGAAGGTAAATGGACATATACAGGTCTCTCCCCACAACTGAACAATTGCACTTAAATGATATATCATCCATTCTGCAGATATGTAGTTATAACTACATTTCTTTCCTTCTTCGTTAATTCCTATCATAAAATCCTATCAGATTTTCTGCAATTTCAGATGTCGACAGCGGGTCCAGAATACTCGTTGACAAGATCTCCTCCACCAAACTCTGGTGTACTTGTCTTTGTTCTGAACACTGAACTTGACTAGTTTTCCAACAGGCAGACCAATAACAGGCTATATTGCAATGCAGTTCCAATGCTATTTGATATCCCGAACACGCCGAAACGTCTGTTTTCCCTATGCCGGTTACTCAAGAGGATGAATGAGAACCTCCCGTTACCCACACAAAATTGTGCAAATGGCGATTTATTTATTATTGTATATAAGTGGAAATTTTGTTCTTTGGGGTAAGCAAGGGATGGGGCTATCATTGTCTGAAATATGTTGAATTTTACTTCACTTTCAAAACACTGCAACCTCCTGTATATGTCGTGCACAAAATGATGTGAATTATGTAAATATTACCATAAATGACAGAAATAAAAAGTGTTTCCTTGTTTATAAAGTTCAATTTAGAGTTATTTGAAATTGTGTGGGTTGGTGTAATATACGGCTGACCCACAAATGTGTTGTTATGAGACATTCACATTTAATAAATCCATCTAAAATAAAAGCAAAAAGGTCCCCATATTATTTGACCAACTTATCGACTGAATTTAAATATGTAGGTATGTATGCACTACATTGTGTTACGCTAATATAGAATGAAAGAATGGAAAAATATTTTGACATTGTGTTCATGGATATTTTATTCACAGTATTAGGATTATATGTATATATATGTATATGTGTGTGTATACATACAGTTATGTGTATGTATATATATATGTATATACACATATATTGTTTTATATTATATATATATACAACAGGATTTTCGGACAGTGCAGCCCCGTGCGATGTCGGGATCAGCCCCGCACAACTCCATACGCCTCCGCACTTCGAAGAGGGACCGGCCGCACGAGACGCATGCAATCGTATGCTGTTGGGACAGGCCCTTAACTTGCCTCTCACACACAGGCACATGCAAACACACATTCATATAAATATATATATGTTAAATTTAATTTTGTGCACAGTGTGTGTTAAAGCAATACAAGGGAAGCTGCACAATACAATGCAAGGGAAACTACGCAAAGGTGAGGGCTGGGGAGGAAAGATGGGAGGGAAATGGGGGAACAGGGAGAAAACATTTACAATAAAATTAACTAAAATATGTGAGATGATAGATGCGCTATATCAAACACTGTTCCCTACAACATTGATTACACCAAGGAAGATAGAGCAGGTTACACAGCGGAAGTCGCGTTTGCGTTAAAAAATGGCGGCCGTGACGTTCCGTTACGTACTACACGTCAGTCCATTGGATTTTGGAGGAGTGGTCTATCTTGCTCGTCTAGTATCTTTGGTTCGTAGTGTTGAATAACCTGATGGTTGTCGGTTGCTAACTAATATATTGATTTTCATTTTTTTCTAATGTAATTGCAGTTCCTTGCCACCTCTCCTCCCCAGCACCTTGAGTTTACAAACCCCCAACTCATTGCTATCAAGATCATGTCAGCAAACCAGTTGTTCTTTAATTACTCTGGATACCTGAGGTATTAAGAGCTGACCTTGAACATAATGTACAGTGTGGGTGTGCTGTTAGCATGCTCAAGATCAGGGAGTGAACGTCATAGTACTGTCAGCCATCAATGGTCTGACAGTCACTTTGAAGCTATCAGTGATTGAGGGGATGGTGAGAAAGCTGCAGTGATGTTTAAGGAGAGAATAGTGAGTTTCAGAGAGCGATGCTGGATGTCACACTTCTACCCTGGTGACAACCAGCAGGGTGCTTCCTTCTTGTTGGTGACGGGGCTCTCACTATCAAGAACAATACAAGAAACTCAAGAACAGAGCTGGGTAGCATCGATGCTCTTTCATAAGATACTTCTAAGCTTCAACAGGGTTGCGATAGGGTGTAGCGTGCAAGTAGAGCTTAGGAGCCAGCTTGGCAGAGCTTCACAGAGGGAGAATGGCTGGCACTGGCAGCTGTTCACCCACTTCCAAATGCATCGGCATTCCCATGTTTTTTGGCACTTTACTTGTGCTGGTGGCATGCCAATACAACTCATCTCTACCCCATGAAATGTGGAATGGTGTGAATAACAAGCATACATACTGCTTCCTCAAATGCTCACATCAGACAGGGCCTGAAGTGTCTTCACATCGGATGCCATGCAAGGTCATTTTAGGTATGGCATCTGCCCCAACGTCTGTAACTCAACTAAGCTGTCTCAGCCACTCTTCCTCTGGTGAAGATACACTCAGATACATTCCATCCGGGGGAAATCAGTTATGCTTTTATTCTATTTCAGTTTATTATTGTCACGTGTACCGAGGTACAGTGAAAAGCTTTTTTGTTGTGTGCTACCAGTCAGCGACAAGACGATACATGATTACAATCAAGCTGTCCACAGTGTACAGTTACAGGATAAAGGGAATAATGTTTAGTGCAAGTTAAAATCCAGTAAAGTCTGATAAAGTCTGAAGGTCTCCAATGAGGTTGATGGTAGGTCAGGACCACTCTCCAGTTGATGATAAGGTGGTTCATTTGCCCGATAACAAGTGGGAAAAAGCTGTCTCTTAATCTGGAGCTATGCAGTTTCAAACTTCTGTACCTCTTGCCTGATGGAAGAGGGGAGAAGAGGGAGTGACCAGGTTGAGACTTGTCCTTGTTTATGTCATAGCGTCATACAACATGGAAACAGGTACTTCAGCCAAACTTGTCCATGCTGACCAAGGTGCTCATCTAAGCTATTCCCCTTTTCCTAAATTCGGACCATTATCCTTCTAAACCTTTCCTCTGCATGTACCTGTCCAAATGTAATTTAAATGTTATTGTACCTGCATCAGCCACTATTTTATTTATCTCTAATTTTCAGCACCCTCAGTTCTTCATCTACATTTTCTAACTCAATGGTTTGTAACGTTGGAAACTCTGGACTCCAGTCGACAACAACGGATTGTTGTCCGGATTAATTATTTTGGGGATTTGGACAGTTTCATCAATTTGTTCACACAGGCGATGGAATGTCCCATAGATGGAGAAAGACTGGAGCCAGCACAGACAGTTGATGCACTTGTTAAGATCTAGAGCACTCTGGGTGCTACTGCATCATTGCCCATCGCGCCTTTGCATCTAAAGACCTGTATTTTACTTTGGAGTCACGTGAGTGATTCCGTGAAGACCCCGCCAGTCCGCATGCGCTTCATTACGTCTGACGCATGGCGCAGCGACTGGCTGGGAAGAGCAGCGCTTCTCCAGCGGTAAGTTTAAAAAAGCCTCAGGTAAGTGTCAAACTTGTTGGAGGTCGTTTCTGCGCTTGTTAAATCTTGTTACAGGAGGACAATCCGAGCATGGAGAAATCATTGAGAGCAAGGTGAGCCATTGTGAAAGTAACTAAAGACCCCGGGAAGTGCGGGTAGCGAGCGGCCGCCTAGTTCATCTACCGAGTCGCTAATAGCAAGACCAGCGACTACAGACTTGGTGTCTGAGGGCACCGTGGCTGCGCCGGAGGGGCAAAAGGCCACCAAAAAGTCTGCACGGCCGATAGACTCGGACGGGTCCAGTCGGGAGGGTTCCCCCTCGAGAATGGATACCATGTCATAGATTTCCAGGATGGAGCTCCTAATGGAGATGATGCTCCATCAAGAGTGCCGGCCTCTCCAAGAGCCCGCGCCAGCGGCACCTACAGGGCTGCCTAGTGTCTCCCTCTTGGAGGAGGAGAGCATAATGGGTCAGTATGATTCTGATGCTGAATCTGTGGGCTTAGCAGTGGAGGCTGCCCCAAGGGATGAAGGGCATGAACCAGAGGTCCCATTCCTGGCGGCAAGTTTTGCCATCCCAATAGACTCTGGAGAGCCGCTGGATGAAGAGCTGGGTGCGAGTATAAATTACTTGGCCTCACACCAGCTTCACGTGCTGACCATGGATGCAATGGCCAAGAAGTACGAAACTCCGGAAAATTGTATCCTGCTTAAAGTGCCGGCCGTAAACCATGCCATCTGGGGCCATCTGGGCGTAGGCATCAGGGCGCAGGAGATAAAGCTGCAAAGGAAGCTGAAGCTGCTCGCATTGGGCATTACGGCTTTCGGTAGGTCGATGGATAGTGGGCACCTGACTGACGTTCAGCAGGATGCCCTGGCTCTCATGTGCAATGTGGACTTTGAGATAAACTGCCTTAGGAAGAGCACCATCCGCCCTACCATTAAACCGAGGTTCGCTGCCCTGTGTAAGCCTAGTAACACCCAGCCACCGAATCTGCTGTTCGGTGAATACCTCGCAAAGCGGGTGAAGGAGCGAGACGATGAGGCAAAAACCGTCGGTCTCATCAAGGCACCAGTGACCAGCATAACCCTTCGGAGACAGTACCCCTAAAAGCGGTTTGATGAAACCGGGTTCGGCCAAGGACCAAGCCGGCCATTCAATGTGCGTAGCTGGCGCACTCAAGCAGGAGTACGGGCAAACATGCCTTTTCCCTCCGGAACCAGGGGACAAAGAACTCCACTGGTAACCATGGAGGTAGGTGGGTCTGGTTCTTGTCAAAACATATTGAGTGAGAATTACCTACCAGTTGGGGGGAGGTTACACTGGTTTCTGAAAGAATGGTATGAAATAACATCAAACTTGTTTATACTGCAAAGTATACAAGGGTTTTGAATTGAATTTATTCCCAATTTGTGTCCACCCACACAGCATATACCAGAGCGGGCACTTGTTTTCTCACAAAAGGAGAATTTGGAGGTTCAAGCTGAAATTGGAAAATGATATTTAAAAGGTGTAATTGAGAAGACAGTTTATCAAACTTACCAATTTGTATCTAATATCTTTCCTAGACCAAAGAAAGATGGTGGGAGTCGGATTATTTTGGACCTGACAGGACTTAATCCGTTTGTGCAGTATAAACATTTTAAAATGGAAACATTTGCTACTGCTAAGCAATTGGTTTCCAGAGGGTGTTATATGGCATGTATAGATCTTAAGGATGCATATTACTCAGTGCCTCTTCATAATTATCGGAGAGTATAAAGAGTATCGGAGATATTTGAAATTTAGCTGGATGGGGCAATTATGGCCATTTAAAGCACTGCCTAATGTGTAAACCTCAGCCCCTAGATTATTTACAAAGCTGCTAAAACCAGTACTGGGGTAATTCCGGGCTCAGGGTCATATTGTAATGGCTTATTTGGATGACATCTTAATAATTGAAAAAACCCAGGAGGCAGCTGATTTGTCATTTTCAGCTGTTAAACTCATGGTTGAGAGATTGGGGTTTCTCATCCATCCAGCTAAATCAAAATCGGAACCGGTTAAAGTAATTGTCTATTTGGGATTCAAAGTTAATTCAACTCACATGTCTGTGACTCTGCCCAAGGGCAAGAGATTAGATTTAATTGAAGGCTGTATCAAGCTCTTGGGGAGCAATTACCTTCAATTAAACATGTGGCCAGCTTGATTGGCAAATTGGTAGCTGCCTTTCCAGCTGTGCAGTATGAACCTTTGCATTACCAAAATTTACAGAGGGAAAAGGTACAGGCACTCAGGATACATGCAGGTCTTTTCACCAGGCCCATGTAATTACCATCTGAAGCCATTGCTGAAGTACAGTGGTGGATAACATTTCAAATTGTTCTAGCAAAATTCTGATGGAAGCACCTTCAGTTGTTTTGCAAATTGATGTTAGTGCCCTAGGTTGGGGTGCTACTGATACAATTTTTAGCTGTGGAGGCAGATGGAATATGCATGAGGCATTTATTCTCCGATCACATGGAATTAATTATTTAGAGCTTTTGGGAGCATTTTACGGGCTCAAGGCTTATTGTATCACCAAGCATTAGTTACATGTTCAGCTTCAGACTGACAACACCACGGCAGTGGCGTATGTTAATCACATGGGTGGAATCAAGTCGGAATCTTGTGACAGATTGGCTAACCTTATTTGGCACTGGTGCATTAAAAAGAACATTTGGGTTTCAGCTGTCTACTTGCCAGGCAGATTCAATATGGTGGCAGACACCAGATCATGCAAATTCAATGAAAACACAGAATGGATGTTGAATCATGATATATTTAATGAGATTGTCGTTCGGTATGGGATGCCAGATATCAATTTGTTTGCATCCAGACTCAATCACCAGGTACCGAAGTATGTTTCATGGGAACCAGATCAAGGGGCAGTAGCGGTAGATGCGTTCTCGCTACACTGAGGCGGAGTGTTTTTATATGCATTTCCCCCATTCTGCCTCATCAGTCAGTGCTTGACCAAGATCAAGCAGGACTCCGCTTCAGGAGTTTTGGTGGTTCCCGACTGGCCTACACAGCCATGTTTCCCTCTCATTTCGGACATTATTACACAGCCTATTATGGTGGTCCCAAAACGTCATGATCTATTGCTGCACCCTGTGACTAGAGATCAATACCCGTTGTATGATCATATTAATCTGTTAATTTGCAGATTCTAAGAAGGCCATACCTGGGTCTGGGACTATCCAATCGTACCATGGATGTCATCGCATTGTCCTGGAGGGATAGTACGTAAAAGCAGTACATCTCTCATGTCAGGAAATGGGAGGAGTTTTGTTTACATGGTAACATTACATACCACACAGCTTCCATCCCAGATGTGCTCGAATTTCTGTCCAAGTTATATTTTGATGAAGGGTTTGAGCTATAGTGCCAGGAGTGCCATGGCGTCATACCTATGCCTGGGGTCGGAACTTCAGTCTGTAGGATCTCATCCGTTAATATCCCGATTTATGATGGGTGTTTTTAATTCCAATCCCCCCAGGCCTAGGTATTCTGAAATCTGGGATGTGAGCGTGGTACTCACGCTGCTTCGTCAGTGGGGTCCAGCCACATCCTTGTCATTGGCAAAGATTACCCTAAAGTTGGTCATGCTCCTGGTGCTGGTGTCAGCGCAAAGGGTTCAGACTTTGCACAAACTGCGTCTGGACAGTATGGTGTCATCAGGGAATGACGTTATGTTTTACATCTATGATCTAATTAAACAAAGCAGACCAGGGGTGTCAGGATTCAACTTATACTGTCAGCATATCCCACGGATTTACGGCTGTGTGTAGTGGCGCACTTGCGGTGTTATATTGAGGTCACCAAGAGCCTCAGAGGCGCCGAAGTTGCATTGTTTATTAGCCACAAAAAGCCACATATGAAAGTGTCAGTTCAGACCATTTCAAGATGGCTGAAACAAGTGATGGGTTGTGCAGGAGTTAATACTGACAATTTTAAATCTCACTCCACCTGGGCGGCATCAACGTCAGCAGCGAGGGCAATGGACGTCCCTCTAGACCATATCCTCGCGGCCGCAGGATGTTCAAATGAATGGACTTTTCAGAGGTTTTATAATAAACCACTTATTGAACCCGGGGTATTCGCCCATTCCGTTTTAAGTTCTGTTTCATAGCTTCCCCAGGGAGAGAGGAGTCGCTATTGTGTTTTTTTTTGTTTGTTTTTTGTGAATTAAAGCATCAACATGTTAATCTGTACCATGTTTCAATGTATTGCTCATTACTCACTCACCCTGAGTCAACTGATGCAGTGTGAGATGCCTGGATTCGTATCTACGGCATGAAATCACAGAGCTTTGAAATCTTCACGGAATCACTCACGTGACTCTGAAGTAAAATAGTAAGATTAAACAAGAACTTACCAGTTTGAAGTTTGATCTTTATTTTATGAGGAGTTATGATGAGCGATTACGTGCCCACCACTCCCGACCCTCAATATCCTAAAGGTCAACTGGAAGGTCTGGTTTATAATCTTACTATGTTACCTCAGTTACTGTTATCTGTGATTTCACACCGCTGCTTTGAAGATTGACGCGCATGCAGAATGGTGGGGTCTTCACATAATCGCTCATTGAAACGCCTCATAAAATAAAGATCAAACTTCAAACTGGTAAGTTCTCGTTTCATCTTACTATTTCGAAGCACAAATGCTTCTCACTTTGTCCACCTCCTGAGAAAACAGATGAAAAAAACTGATGAAAAAAGTACAAAAGTATAAACTGCAGAGACAACAAACCATAGAGTATTACAGCACATAAACAGGCCCTTTGACCCAACACTATGCCACAGTGGTTCAGTGGTCAAGTTGCTGCCTCACAGCACCATAGACCCGGGCTTTATCCTGACCACGGATGCTGTCTATATGGAGTTTGTACATTCTGGATTTGAGTACAGGATTTGAGTACAGGAGCAGGGAGGTTCTACTTCAGTTGTACAGGGTCTTGGTGAGACCACACCTGGAGTATTGCGTACAGTTTTGGTCTCCAAATCTGAGGAAGGACATTATTGCCATAGAGGGAGTGCAGAGAAGGTTCACCAGACTGATTCCTGGGATGTCAGGACTGTCTTATGAAGAAAGACTGGATAGACTCGGTTTATACTCTCTGGAATTTAGGAGATTGAGAGGGGATCTTATAGAAACTTACAAAATTCTTAAGGGGTTGGACAGGCTAGATGCAGGAAGATTGTTCCCGATGTTGGGGAAGTCCAGGACAAGGGGTCACAGCTTAAGGATAAGGGGGAAATCCTTTAAAACCGAGATGAGAAAGACTTTTTTCACACAGAGAGTGGTGAGTCTCTGGAACTCTCTGCCACAGAGGGTAGTTGAGGCCAGTTCATTGGCTATATTTAAGAGTGAGTTGGATGTGGCCCTTGTGGCTAAGGGGATCAGAGGGTATGGAGAGAAGGCAGGTACGGGATACTGAGTTGGATGATCAGCCATGATCATATTGAATGGCGGTGCAGGCTCGAAGGGCTGAATGGCCTACTCCTGCACCTAATTTCTATGTTTCTATGTTTCTATTCTCACTGTGACTGCGTGACTTTTCTCCGGATGCTAAAAAAATTCTAAAGACACACAGGTTTCTAGGTTAATTGGTTTCTGTAAATTCCCCTAGTGTGTAGGATGCAAAACTGAGATAACATCAAACTAGTTTAAGGGTGATCTTTGGTCAGCACGGGAACGGTGAGCCAAAGGGCCTTTTTATATGCTGTATATCAAAACTAAACTAAACTAAACATGTCCATGTTGACCACCAAACCCAACTAAGCTTGTCCAATTTTCTTGTATGTCCTTCTAAAACATTTCTCTACATGTACCTGTCCAGATGTCTTTTAAATGTTATTTTATCTGCCTCAACCACTTTCTCAGGCAGCTTGATCCATATGGGCAACACCTTCTCCATGAAGAACTTGCTCCTCAGGTTCCTTTTACCTTTGTTCCCATTAACATTAACCTAAACCCTCTAGTATTTGATTTGTCTTCCTTGTGGAATATCAGATCACCCCTAAGTTACATATAACTCATGTGAACAGATGGTGGGTGTGGACTCGGTGGGCCAAAGGGCCTGTTTCCATGCCCTTTCTCTGAACTAAAATGAACTAACTGAAAAGTATTGATTGGGACTCCATTGTAGAGCTGAGGGAGTGCTGACTGACTGTTTTTCAAGAGCATTTTAAATCTAAGCTGTCCTTTGACATGGATATTAAAGATGGTAGTGTAGCGGCACCGGCTGGTGCGCGCCAGCATTGAACCCTGCAGTCGGAAGCCGTGCGCACGTGACTCTGGGTGGGGTCGGCTTTTCGCGCGGTTTCTAGGCTCAGCCCGCCAGTCAATTGAAGACCACGATTATGGTCAGTTATGTATTAGAACCCGTGCAATTGAGAACAACCAAATTGGTGACCCCAACGAGTTTAACCATCGTTAGACTAGAGGACATGCAGGAAGAGTACTTTCCCGCCGAGGCAGCCGGCGCTCAGCGGGACTTCACCAGCCTTCGGCTGCCCCCTTTATGACCCGATCAACCACAGGTTTGGTTTGCGCACGCGGAGGCGCAGTTCCACGTCTGTCATTGCCGACGAGACCAGATATTTCCATGTGGGAGCCCTGCCGCAAGAGTCGGCCTCGCGGTTGCTGCCGTACCTGAGGGATCCACCGGTGGCATCCATGTACGAGGGCCTCAACGGCCCTGTTGCTACATATCTTCAGGGTCAGCCACCGAGACCGGGCGGCGAAGATCCTCCATATGGACGGGGGAGGCGATCGGAGGCCTTTCACCGTAATGGCCAAGATGCTGGTCCTGATGGACGGACATCGATCGTGCTTACTCTTCAAGCAGGCTTTTTTGGAGCAGATGCCGGATGACGTCCATTTCAGCGACCCCCAACAGCTCGCCGAGAGGGCCGATGCAGCATTCTGAGCCATATGGTAGACACTTAGTGTTACTATCATCTCAATTTCGGTGCAGAGGCTCGACGCTGCCGAAGCCCCTGCACGTTTCAGGGAAATGCCTCAGCCGATCGCCCGTAGAGGCGACCGCGATCGACCCGAACGAACGCCTCTCCGTCCATGACCTTCAATCTGGCCGTCATTTCCTTGTGGACTTCAGGGCCATCATCAACATCCTTCCCCCGACCGCCTGCGATAGCCGTGTCGGTAAGGTAGGACCCGTCCTCTCGGCTGTTTACGTGAGTGAGATTCAAATGTACGGTACGCGGACCCTTAACCTAACCTTTGACTCCCACCCATACAGGTGGAAGTTTATCGTTGCTAATGTCGCCCAGCTGATCTTGGGGGCGGGTTTCTTGCATGCGTTCTCCCTTCTTGTCATTGTGCGTGGCAGTCATCTCGTCCCATTGTCAGACCGCCGGCCCGCCGAACCACGCAACTCGCCTCCGCCCAAACAGCAACCCGACAACATCGCAGAGGTCCAGGAGCCTTTCGCCACTCTGCTAGCTGAGTTCCCTGAGCTGCGCATTGCCCACAATGAATTCCAGGTGATGGAAGACATGGTCATTGTGCGGCGGGCCGATAGCCCTTGGGTTTACCCGCTCCATATGGTTCCCAAAGCATCCAGGGGTTGGAGGCCTTGCGGTGATTACAGGCAGCTTAACATGGTAACCACGGCAGACCGGTTCCCAGTGACCCATATTCAGGATTTTTTGGCGCACCTCAAGGATGCTACATTCTATTCGAAGGTCGGCCTGTTTCGGAGTTATAACCAGATCCCCGTCCACCACCACAACGTCCCCAAGACAGCCACCATCACCCCGTTCGGCCTGTTCGAATGGCTCCGGATGCCATTTGGCCTAAAGAACGCTCAGGCGTTCCAGCGGCTTATGGATCAGGTCGGGCGGGGTTTGCCTTTCGTCTTCATTTATTTAGACGATATCCTGGTGGCCAGCAGTTCGCAGGCGGAACACGTTCGCCTTTTGTTCGAGCGATTACGTGAGCTCAGTTTGGTGATTAACCCAGCGAAATTCCAGATCGGCATGCACTCCATCTCCTTCTTAGGGCATCGGGTTACCCCTCATAGCGCCGAGCCACTGCCTGAGAAGGTCGACGCCATTCGCCAGTTCCCTCAGCCGCTCACTGTCAAGGATCTACAGGAGTTTATCGGGATGGTAAATGTTTACCATCGGTTCGTGCAGTCATTCGCCACTGTCATTCGCCCACTACTCATTCATCCAGAGATGCTGCCTGACCCGCTGAGTTACTCAAGCAGTCAATGCAAAATGAAGGGGCTGTCCCACTTGGACAACCTAATTGGCGAGTTTAGAAGAGTTTGAAAAAATGACATGTTGAAGACCTCCTTCGACTACGTAGAAGACCTCCTTCGACCTCCTTCAACTATGTTGAAGACTAGCTTCGATTAGCTACGACTACCTATGACTAATTTCAGGAAAGTTGGACACTGAACAGTGGAGAGTGAAGACGACCTCCTTCGATCTCCTTCGACCTCCCTTCAACTGCGTTGAAGAATATCTACGACTACCCTCGACTACCTTTGACTACCCTCAATTACCTACGACTAACATGCCGACCTACTACGGCCTACTACAACTAAACCTACGAGTAAAAAAAGTATTGATTTTTTTCCATGGCGACCTTTTTTTACTCGCAGGCATTTTTGAACATATTGAAAAAAACGTCGCGACCTAGATGAGGCCTCGAGTACGCGGGGCCTACTCACGAGCATGAATAAGAGTTTCAAAGACCTCCTACGACCTCGTGTCGACCATGCTGCGAGTATGAGTTGAGGGCAAACTCGCCAGAACTATCGGAGTAGGTCGCCCAAGTGGGGACAGGCCCTTTATGTTGGTTTTCAGAGGCTTTTTTATTTTCCTGAGTCTCTGGTTAAAATTCATTTGCACATCACCAACTGCAAAATATATTGTGAACTGCAGCAAAATTGTCCAGCATTTAAAAATATCACTTAAAAAGAAAAATTATAAATGTTCTTGACAGATTTCGGACTGGTATTTTGGAGCACTTGGATGAACGCAGCAGAAAACAGGTTTATCATTATAAAGGCAGCTTCAATGAATCAATCTGCTACATGTGAACAACCTGATTATGTTATATATGACAAAAATTATACAGATTTGATTACAACATATTGCAGTGCAGTAGTTATACTGTTAAGTTAAAAAAGGGCATTCATAAGCTTTTAAAACTTTTTCTTTGGGGTCCTCGTACCCAAAATTCCAGATTGATTTTTAGAAAGAAAGGCAACAAAGTGCTGGAGTAGCAACATAGAATAGAAACATAGCAAAATAGGTGCAGGCATTGGCCATTCGGCTCTTCGTGCCAGCACCATCATTCAATATGATCTTTAGCCCTAAGAGTTAAATCAAACTCTCTTGAAAATATCCAGTGAATTGGCCTCCACTGCCTTCTGTAGCAGAGAATTCCACAGAGTCACAACTCTCTGGGTGAATATTATTTTCCTCATCTCAATCATGAATGGCCTATCCCTTATTCTTAAACTGTGACCCCTGGTTCTGGACTCCCCCAACACCGGGAACATTTTTCTAGCCTGTCCAATCCTTTAAAATTGTTATATGTTTCTATAAGATCCCCTCTCATTCTAAATTCCAGTGAATACAAGCCCAGTCGACCCATTCTTTCATCTTATGTCAGTCCCACCATCCCGGGAATTTACCTGGTGAACCTACACTGCACTCCCTCAATAGCAATAATGTCCTTCCTCAAATTATAAAACCAAAATTGCACACAATACTCCAAGTGTGGTCTCACCAGGGCCCTGTACAACTGCATTAGGACCTCCTTGCTCCGAAACTCAAATCCTCTCTCAATGAATGCCAACATGGCATTAGCTTTCTTCACTGCCTGCTGTACCTGCATGCTTACTTTCAGTGGCTGATGTACAAGCGCACCCAGGTCTCATTGTACCTCCCCTTTTCCTAATCTGACACCATACAGATAATAATCTGTCTTCCTGTTCTTGCCATCAAAGTGAATAACCTCACATTTATCCACATGATACTGCATCTGCCATGCATCTGCCCACTCACCCAACCTATCCAAATCAACCTGCAGCCTCATAGCATCCTCATCACAGCTCACACTGCCACCCAGCTTTGTGTCATCGGCAAACTTGGAGATGTCACATTTAATTCCCTCGTCTAAATCGTTAATATATATTGTGAATAACTGGGGTCCCAGCTCCGAGCCTTGTGGCACCCCACTAAGCACTGCCTGCCATGCTGAAAATAACCCATTAATTCTTACTCTCTGCTTCCTGACTGCCAAACAGTTCTCTTTCCATGTCAATACCCTATCCTCAATACCATGTGCTCAAATTTTGCACACCAATCTCTTGTGTGGGATCTTGTCAAGGGCTTTTGGAAAGTACAGATACATCGCATCCACTGGCTCTCTCTTATCCATTCTACTTGTTACATCTTCAAAATTCCAGAAGATTAGTCAAGCATGATTTCCCCTTCATAAATCCATGCAGACTTTCCTGTCACGACATTCCAAATGCACTGCTATAACATCTTTAATAATCGACTCCAGCATCTTCCTCAGTACTAATGCAAGGCGAACTAGTCTATAATTCCCCGTTTTCTCTCTCCCTCCTTTCTTAAAAAGTGGAGTTACATTGGCTACCCTCCAGTCTACAGGAACTGATCGAGAGTCGAGAGAACATTGGAAATGATCACCAATGCATACACGGTTTCTAGGGCCACCTCCTTGAGTACTCTGGGATGCAGACCATCAGGTCCTGTGGATTTATCTGCCTTCAGTCCCAACAGTTTACCTAACACCATTTCCTGACTAATGTGGATTCCCTTCAGTTCCTCCCTCCCACTAGATCCTTGGTGCCCTAGTATTTCTGGCAGATTGTTTGTTGTCTTCCTTAGTGAAGATTGAACCAAATTACTAATTTAACTGTTTAGCCATTTCCTTGTTTCCCATTATAAATTCACCTGTCTCTGATTGTAGGGGACCTATATTTGTCTTCACTAATTTTTTCATTTTTACATATCTAAAGAAGGTTTTCGAGTCAGTTCTTATATTCCCCTCAAACTTTCTTTCATGCTTTTTTTCTCCGCTCTTAATTAACCCCTTTGTCCTCCTCTGTTGAGTTCAAAATTTCTTCCTGTCCTCCGGCTTGCTGCTTGCTGCTTCCTCTGGCCAATTTCTTCCTTGGATTTAACACTATGCTTGACTTCCCTCGTTATCCACGGTTGAGCCGCCTTCCCCATTTTATTTTTCGCCAGACAGGAATAAACAATTTTTGTAGTTCATCAATGCAGTCTTTAAATCTTTGCCATTGCATCTCCACTATCAATCCTTTAAGTATAATTTGCCAGTCTATCCTTGCCAATTCCCGTCTCCTTTCTTTAAGTTCAGGACCCTTGTCTCTGAATTAACCGTGTCACTCTCCATCCAAATGCAGAATTCCATATTATGGTCACAGTTGCCCAAGGGGCTTTGCACAACAAGATCGCTAACTAATCCTTTCTCATTGCACAATACCCAGACTAGGGTTCTTCTACATATTGGTTTAAAAAACCATCCCATATACAGTTCAGAAAATCCTCCTCCTCAGCGCTGCTACCAATTTGGTCGACCCAATCTATGTATAGATTAAAGTCACCCATGATAACTGCTGTACCTTTGCTACACGCATCCCTAATTTCCTGCTTGATGCTAATCCCAACCTCCCAGATAACACAAAGCTGGCTGGCAGTGTGAGCTGCGAGGAGGATGCAATGAAGCTGCTGGGTGACTTGGATAGGTTGGGTGAGTGGGCAGAAGCATGGCAGATGCAGTATAATGTGGATACATGTGAGGTTATTCACTTTGGTGGCAAGAACAGGAAGGCAGGTTATTATCTGAATTATGGCAGATTAGGAGAAGGGGAGGTGCAACGAGGCCTGGGTGTGCTTGTACATCAGTCACTGAAAGTAAGCATGCAGGTACAGCAGTTAGTGAAGAAAGCCAATGGCATATTTGCATTAATTGCGAGGGGATATGAGTTTAGGAGCAAGGAGGTCCTACTGCAGTTGTACAGGGCACTGGTGAGACCACACCTGGAGTATTGTGTGCAACTTTGGTCTCCTAATTTGAGGAAGGACATTATTGCTATTGAGGGTGCTGTGTAGGCTCACCCGATTAATTCCCGGGATGGCGGGACTGACGTATGATGAAAGAATGAGTCAACTGAGCTTTTATTCACTGGAATTTAGAAAGATGAGAGGGGATCTTATCGAAACATATACAATTCTTAAAGGATTAGACAGGGTGGATGCAGGAAAAAAAATCCCAATGTTGAGGGAGTCCAGAACCAGGGGTCACAGCTTAAGAATAAGGGGTGGGACATTTAGGACAGAGATGAAGAAAAAAAAAATTACCCAGAGAGTTGTGAATCTGTGGAATTCTTTGCCACAGAAGGCAGTGGAGGCCAATTCACTGGATGTTTTCAAATGAGAGTTAGATGTAGCTCTTCAGACTAAGATAATCAAGGGATATGGGGGAAAAGGCAGAACGGGATGCTGATTTTGGATGATCAACCATGATCATATAGAATGGCGGTGCTGGCCCGAAGGGCTGAATGGCCTACTACTGCACCTAGTTTCTATGTTTCCCTACTGTTGTTTGGTGGTCTGTATACAACTCCAACCAGCGTTCTCTGCCCTTGGCTATTTTGCAGTTCTATCCATACCGATACTCCAGCATCCAAGCTAATATCTCTCATTGCTATTGCATTAATCTCCTCTTTAACCAGTAATGCCACCCTACCTCCTCTTCTGTCTATCCTTCCTGAATATTGAATACCCCTACATGTTTAGCTCCCAGCCTTGGTCACCCTGGAGCCATGTCGCCGTAATTCCAACTATATTATATTCCTTAACAGCACATTCAATTCATCCACCTTATTATGAATGTTCCTCGCATTAAGGCACAAGGCTTTCAGGTTTGTTTTTCTTATCTCCCTTCTACCTTTTGCTTCTATCCTCCTTTTATGACCCACTGACTCCTTGCATTGGTTCCCACCCCCCTGCCCTGTTAGTTTAAAACGTGATCTTTCCTACACTCTCTTTCCCGTTAACTGTGAGCATACCTGTTGACTACAACCCCCCCCCCCCCACTGTTTAGTTTAAACCCACCCGTGTAGCACTAGCAAACCTGCCTGCCAGAATGTCAGTCCCCCTCCAATTAAGGTGCAACCAGTCCCTTTAGTACAGGTCAACCCTTCCCCAGAAGAGATTCCAGTGATCTAGAAATCTAAATCCCTGCCCCATGCAACAACTCCTCAGCCACACATTCAGATCCCCTATCTTTCTGTTCCTACCCTGACAAGTGACTCAGCAGGTCAGAGTAGGAACCATCCATGTCTCTGGAGGACATGGATAGGTGACGTTTCAGATGGAGACTTTTTTTCCTTTCTTCAGACATCTAACAGTTTGAAGAAGGGTCTTGACCCGAAATATCATCTATTCATGTTCTCCAAAGATGCTGCCTACCCCGTAGAGTTACTCCAGAGCTTTGTGTGCTTTTGTGTGCTAACCAGCATCTGCAGGTCCTTGTATCCAAAGATTAACGTTTGGAGGCTTTTCAAAGGCTTGCACTTGGACAAAATTAACAAAGGTTTGTCACAGTGATTATTTCATTCTTCAAGCTTCGTTAGTTGCATGGGTGGGGTCAGTTTTCGGTTGGATGCTTTTAATAAGTTTTAAAAGATTTTTGAAGCTTAATATGCGATGAAAGCAGTTTTCAGTTGAAATATGATTCTTTTCGCATGTGGCCTATGTTTATAATAAGCTAAAATGTGCTGAGTGAAATGACACACTGCGAGGAACCTCTTTGAATAAGTTGGTGAACAGTACAATGATCCATTTAACATTGTGCTTAGTGCTGGTTTAATTTCCAATGATAGACATGTTCTTTTTCTTAGTGAGCTGATTGTACCATAACTAAGGGGATGGTTGGAAATTAATCAAAAGGAAAAATTACATTTTATAATTAATGGGCAAATTTTGTTTTTCATTCTGTGTCGGCCATTTTCTACTTTTACTAATCTCTCACCACCTCCAAAAGACCATGTTGGCAGTCAGGGTCGAATGGAAGTCATTTTTTTTTAAATATCTACAAAAATATTTTCCTTCAATCTTTCAAAAGCTTAAAGATTGATGGAAGCTTCAGAAAAACAGACAGACAATGGCGTTCATTCAGACATTTCATGTGTGAAGTCCTTTTCAAACCCTCAGTCCTCTTATTTGCTATGATTTTCCAATTGCAGCTTGACTTTTTATTCATTTGTTTTAAGCAGGTCCAGCACACTGGGTTGGAATGGATAGGAAATTATTAACTCATTCATTGGTCCTAGGCGTACTGCCTAGGCTTTTGAATAAATAACAAGGCCAAAAATGTCTAGGTTTAACTTACAAATAGGCCGAGGACATGTGCATTAAATGATAGGGCACCAAGGAAAATTAATGAACAGGAAGGTTTGGGGTCCAATTCTACAACCCCTTGACAGTGGCAATATAGATAGATAAGGTTGTGAATAAGGCATGTGGCAAGCTCACCCTCATAGGGCATGGCTTAAAATATAAGACTTGAGACATTATGTTGTGATGTAAGGCCATACATGTAATATTGTGTGCAGTTCTGGTGGTCACACCATGGTAAGGATTGAATGCGTTGGCGAGAGTGCAGAGGAGATTCACCAGGATGTTGCTGGACTGGAGGACTGGAGGACTGCATTAGGATCGACCGGGCTTGTTCCCCTGGAGTGTAAGAGACTCAAGTCCGACCTGCTGGGAGTTTTGAAGATTATGAGATTGGGTAGAAGATCAAAATATTTTTCTGTTCGTAGGAGGGGCACAAAGAAAGAGGGCATAGATTTAAGGTTAGAGGGAAGGGAAGAGTTTCAAAGAGCATGTGGGGTGATGTATTTTTACGCAGAGAATAATTAATGTCGGTGATGTGCTGCCAGAGTAGGTGGTGGAATCAGATACAATCACCATGTTTAAGAGTCATTTAGACAAATGTTTCAATCGGCAAGGTATAGAATGATATGGACCGAATAGATTCATGGAGTCACGCAGCATGGAAACAGGCACTTCAGCACAGCTCACCAATGCCAACTAAAATGCCCCATCTACACTAGTTCCACCTGCCTGCATTTGGTCATATTCCTCTGAACCTTTCCTATCCATGTACCTGTCCATGGGCAAATGGAATTAGTCAGAGGGTGGTTAAACTTTTAAAATCCTTTCCCTACACGGAGGACCCGACCTTTTCTCTGTCGGGTCTCCGTTGTTGTTGGGGCCTAGCACCGAGGAGCGGCCTCCAACTGGAACGACCTGGGGCTCCAGTCACGGAGCCGGCGGAGCTGTGGAGCTGCGGATTACTCACCATCGTGGGGCTGGCCGGCTTCGGAGCGTGGGGAGCTGTGGTGGCGCGCTGCTGCTGCCCGACCCCGGAGATTCGGAGGCTCCAGCCGTGGGTCCAGTGGACGGTGACATTGGGAGCTCATGGGTCCCTGGTGGGAGACCGCTTTTCGGAGCTCCCGCGGCGGCACCTTCTCCCGCCCGAGTTGCGGGGTTGTAAATGATCTGGAGCGGGGCGTTACATCGCCCGGCGCGGCTTTAATGGCCGCGGGACTTGCTAGCGCCTGCCGGGGGCTCCAACATCAAGACCAAGAGCGCAGCCTTGCATCGCCCGGCGCTGCCTGAATGGCGGCGGGACGTATTTACCATCGCCCGCTGGGGGCTTTGACTTTGACAACGGGAGGAGAATGGGGAGAGCAGGGGAGAGATAAAACTTTGCCTTCCATCACAGTGAGGAGGAGATTCACTGTGATGGATGTTTGTGTAAATTATGTTGTGTCTTGGTTCTTTTTCTTGTTTGTATGACTGCAGAAACTAAATTTCGTTTGAACCTCAATGAGGTTCAAATGACAATAAACGGTATTGTATTGTATTGTGTTGAAGTGTGTAGGATGGTGCTCGTGTTCGGGGATTGCTGGTCGGCGCAGAGTCAGTGTGCCGAAGGGCCTGTGTCTGCACTGTATCTCTAAACTAAACTAAACCTTTTATTACAATTCATTCCCCAGTTGCCCACTTACAAATCCAATCTTGCTATTCTGGGCCCACGTAGACAGACTTTGGCTCCTCACTGCTGTTCAATGCTAATGGTAACAATTTCAATAAGCGTCTCCCTGAGAGAATCCGTTTTCTAGGTGTGGCCTTCAGCAATACTCGGGTCAATTCTTTTAATTTGAGGTAAATATTGTGGCTTTTAATTCTCTCTCCCCTGGTCTTCCTTTGAGCACCAGAAGCCTTTACTGCTCTCAGAGACTGACAGTGAAAGCCACAAGAGGAGTGAATATCATATTTCTCCTCTTGCCGGGTCTGGTAAAATTGTCATCTTGTGGTAAGCATGATTTATAGCTGACATGAGCAAACACATAACCTTTTGGAAGCTGCAACATGGGCATACTTAATTGGGGAATCTATTAATTAGTTGTCCTAATTGCGGTTTTCCCAATAGTGTCGGAACCAGCTTCCAATGTTTTAAATTTGTGCTGTGTGCTGAAAATTAGAACATTAAGGCAAAGTTAACCTCTGTGAGCAGGTGGATTTAAGAGTGGGCAGAGGTACATTTGTTAAAGCTGACGGTGACTCACACAATGCATTTCAGCAGTTGACTCATGATCTCTCCACTGTCACTCAGCCACTGCCCTTGGTGTTGACTAAGTTCCTATTTTCTAGGAGAAGAAATAGGCCATTCAGCCCATCAAATCTACTCCACCATTCAATCATGGCTGATCTATCGTTCCCTCTCAACCCTATTGTCCTGCATTCGCCCCATAACCCCTGACTACCAGGCAGCCAGACTGGCTGCTTCTTCTCTTGCTATCGATGTACAGTTAGATGTTGTGCATTTCAGGTCCAAAGCTTTAGACTGAAAATTCTACAATTTTAAGACAGATTCCCAAAGGGCATCTGCCGACTCTTCCACCAAACGCCTCACCAATCTAATGTTATAGATATTATTGTCACATTATTCTTGCTGGTATTATTGTGGCACAGTGACACATCTGGTAGAGCTGCTGCCGCAGTGCCAGAGACGCGGGTTCGATCCTAACCTTGGGTGTTGTCTGTGTGGAGTTTGCACGTTCTTCCTGCGACCATGTGAGTCTGGACTTGGTGATATATTTTGATGATGATGTACTCAGAAAAATGCAAATTCAACCTTTCTCACTCAGAAGAAGTGAGAAAGATTGTCTGTAACCTCATGACAAGAGCTCTTCTCTGCTTGTAACTTTCTTCTTCTTGCGTGTGGCGTGCATAGCCTAAAGTTGTAGGACAACTTGTTCCACCTGATCTTATTTGATTGTGCACGCCAGGTTGATTGCATTAATCGAAACAGGGTGGACCACGCGAAGGTTGCAATATTCCACTTGTCTTCCAATCTTCCAAGTCCCTCTTGTAACCTGAGCAGCAGCATATCTTACTCTGTGTTTCCTCTTCCCCTTTCCTAGTCATGTTATGGTTCAATGGAATGAGCATCTAACAAATCTATATCGGGAAGAAACTAATTTTCATCAAAACTTAATATCAAAACAAAGTACTATGGCAATGGTCCACTACTCTATGTGGAATTTAAAGAATTCTTAAAAATATCAAACACTATAGAAATCAATTATTAATGAAATGGTCATATGTCATTCTTTTAAATAACGCTGATGACTTGAGGATTCAGGTAGGAGAGAGAAGATCATGAACTAGAATGGAGGTCCAATTTTGTTTCATTGGTGCTAGTTGAGATCACAAATCTTCTACCTTACCAACTACAAATGATGTTCTAACAAACATTTGAAGAAGTGTTTCGGCCTGAAACGTTGCCTTTCTCCTTCGCTCCATTGATGCTGCTGTACCCGCTGAGTTTCTCCAGCATTTTGTGTACCCACCAAATGATGTTAGTTTAGTTTAGTTTAACTTAGTTTAGAGATACAGCGCGGAAACAGGCACTTCGGCTCACTGAGTCCGCGCCAACCAGCGATCCCTGTACACTAACACTATCCTACACACTATCCAATTTACAATCTTTACTGAAGCCAATTACCCTACAAACCTGTACACCTTTGGAGTGTGGGAGGAAACTGGAGCACTCAGAGAAAACCCGCGTGGTCAAGGGGAGAACGTACAAACACTGTTAAGACAGCACCCGTAGTCAGAATCGAGCCCGTGTTTCTGGCGCTGTAAACAGCAAATCTACCGCTGTGCCACCGTGCCGCCCACAAAAGGTACTTGCTTGTGCGTATGCTAACACCTCACTGAAATTAAATTCATCTACAAATGTGCACATTGATACCTTCCTGAGGGGGGGGGGTTCTATCTTGTTGAATTTGCACTGCGTTCAATTTAGAAAGTTTACCTCCTTTTCATTTAATAATCAATTTCTTGTGTATGGGAAACTTGGGTTCTTGTGTATAATGTTGCAGTACATTAATGGAATTTTTTTATCTCCCTGCATTAGAGAGCAAATCTCCTATGCTTAATAAAGAATCATTGTTGTGTCAGTCATTTGGAATGTGTCGCGAATCTTGTGACTCTGGCACACCATCTCATGACGATGTGTTACAATTGCAGCATCATGGACTGTGGTCACGTATACTGGTATAACAAATGACAGCAAATTGAAACTTTTCTTATGATCTGACTTTTTAATGGCGCATCTCTTGGAAACAAATCAAATTATTAAAGGAGGTGGATGAGTTTGTCCTTGTAGTGTATTTGAGAAATATTAGATAAATGAAGAAGCCAGTCTTAGCTGAGGTGCTGTGTAGTAACAAGATGAAGCCAAGGACAGAATCACACATTGCTTGCGTTAGAACCTAAATAAACACATTCTTTTGAGGTAATTATTACCATTAGTTTACATGTTTTTACGTTTAATTTTTTGCCATTTGAAGGCTGTGATCCTTCTGAAATCACAGCAGCTTGCATGCAAATAATGACATGTCCTGATATGGGGCCAAATTGCATCTACTGCGGATGTTAATACCATTCGCAAGTAATCAGAACCCGCCGTTAATCAGAAGAGTTATGTGTAACTGAATAATTCGATTATAAGAAATGCGTGTATTTGTTTTTCTGCTCACTGCTTATTTATTTTACAACTATGCATATAGTTATATACAATAAAGAAATGTGATATTATTCTGTTAAACAGAGTTGTTAGTACATTGACTATTCAGCTATTTGTTGCAAAATAAAAAAGTGCATGAATCAGCACTAAGTGACACTGATTATTATGTTTTATAATTGTATACATATGCTTACCATTACATTTTAGGAAAAGTAAATAGAATTAAATTTGGCAGAAATTCTAATGTCTAATTAATGAAATATATATGTTAACATTACCCTTGATGATACCTTCCTGTTCCTTTGTCTGTAAGAATCATAAATGGATCTCAACTTTGCCCGAAAGTATATTTAGTCACATATATAAATCAGGCATTTTCATTGTGTAGCACTGATATGCAAAGGTAAATGATAGCATAAATACAGCAAGTTTATGGAAGCTGTAAACTGCTACACAGTCATTTATTTCCTTGTCAGAGCTATAAGTGAAGATTGAAATGAATTGGGCTTAATCTCAGTGGATCAATTAACAGAGGGACCTGCCCTTCAACTGCAGAAGCTCTGTTTCAGAATTTGCATATCACTGAAAAAATTATAAAGCTGAGATAAATACTGGACTGATAATAACTCACTGCAGATTTGGCTTTCTTCCTAGATTTTCTTGGCTGCTTGTCCTAATAGAGGGTCTCTTGGCATATGGAGCACAAAGGTTATTAGTAGCTGTCAATCAAAATCCTAGCAGCATGTACCAGCGGGCCTGAGATGGTGAGAGGGTGACATTCATCCTCCCATCTTACTTATCCCTGGTTTAAAAGTCATTCAGGGCAAGTGGCAGTAAAAGATGGGTCTAGCTCCCTCCCAATGGAGAACTATGTGCTGCGCTGACAAGCTATACTGTAATCGCAGAAGAGAGACAATAAATCACCACTTCTCCTACAAACTCTGTTGCTGCACCAAGTCTTCTGCAGTCCCAAGAAGACTAATACGCCATGTCAAAATGCGAGCTGGGCTTTATTCTGGCTATGCACAATGCAGACTGTAGAGTTGTAGCTGCTTTTCCTCACAGTTCTTTGAGGAAGAATTTCTATGATCACCCTGTCGAACAACATTATGAAGAGGAGCTTAGATAATAGATTTTGCTTTTCATGATCCACTGAATATGAAGTATAAATATGGAATATGGAGGCAAAACTAGGTCAGCAGAAAAATCATGTTCGAAACAATGTTGGAGTCAAAGAGTCAAGCAGCAAGGAAACAGGCCCTTCAGCCCAATTTGTCCTTGATGAGCAAGATGCCCCATCTGAGCTGGTCCCATTTGCCTGTGTTTGGCTCATATCCATCTAAAATATTCCTATCCATGTACCTGTCCAAGTGTCTTTTAAATGTTATTATATTACCAGCATGTTGTCTTTAGTTTAGTTTAGCATTTGCCATGTGCACCAAGGTACAGTGAAAAGCTTTTTGGTTGTGTGCTCTCCAGTCAGTGGGAAGACTATACATGATTACAATCAAGGCATCCACAGGGTAAATGGAATGAAAGAGTGGAGCGATTGTAATGAACAATTGCAGATCCACTTCTGGGACCAGCACGCACAAACATGAATTGCAATTTTTTTGCAGAACAAACAGGCGCTCAATGACACACTTATAATGCTAGGGTCTTTTGAATATCTCTACATGTTGCTACACCAAGCAGCCACAGGGGATTTTACTCCAAATACAAGACGTAGCTATGGGCACGCGCATGTGCCCCAGCTACTCCTGCCTCTTTGTCGGGTACGTCGAACAATCCTTGTTCTCGGTGTACCAGGGCCCCATCCCCTATTCCCAATTCCTGTAAGGACTCCACCCCCTATTCCCAATTCCTCTGTCTACGCCACATCTGCTCCCAGGATGAGGTGTTCCACACTAGGTCATCACAAATGTCCTCATTCTTCAGAGAACGGGGATTCCCCTCCCCCACTATAGATGAGGCTCGCACCAGGGTCTCATCCATACCCCGCATCACTGCCCTCTCTCCCCATTCCCCCACTCGCAACAAGGGCAGAGTCCCCCTGGTCCTCACCTTTCACCCCACCAGTCGGCACATACAACACATAGTCCTCCGCCAGTTTCGCCACCTCCAACGTGACCCCACCACTCGCCACATCTTCCCATTTCCACCCCTGTCTGCCTTCCGCAAAGACCGCTCCCTCCACAACTCCCTTGTTAATTCTTCCCTTCCCTCCCGCTCCACCCCTTCCCCGGGCACTTTCACTTGCAACCGCAAGAGATGCCACACTTGTCCCTTTACCTCACCCCTCCACTCCTTTCAGGGACCCAAGCAGTCCTTCGAGGTCCAACAGAGGTTCACCTGCACCTCCTCCAACCTCATCTACTGCATCCGCTGTTCTAGTTGCCAGCTGATCTATATCGGTGAGACCAAGCGGAGGCTTGGCGATCGTTTCGCCGAACACCTCCGCTCGGTCCGCGATAACCAACCCGATCTCCCGGTGGCTCAGCACTTCAACTCCCCCTCCCATTCCGTATCCTCCCCTTCCCTCCTCTCCCTCAGCCCTCGGGCTCCTCCTCCTCCTTTTTCCTCTCTTCTCCTCCCCCCCCCCCCCCACTTCCCATCAGTCTGAAGAAGGGTTTCGGCCCGAAACATTGCCTATCTCCTTCGCTCCTTAGATGCTGCTGAACCGCTGAGTTTCTCCAGCTTTTTGTGCACCCTGGATTTTCCAGCATCTGCAGTTCCTTCTTTAACACAGGGGATTTTAGTTGATGGTCTCATGTTTAGTGCCAGCAACAAAAGACAAATTCCTCCTCTGTTATCTTGTATTTTATCCATCAACCCCATTAATAGTTTGGTACTCACTCAGTTCTTGTTAGGTGATGCAGAGAGGTTCATTAACTGGGAATCCATTTGTTGGATTTGTGGAGAAAATAAGTTTTACTAATTAACAAAACAAGGTTATATTCCATGTGTGTTGTTTTCTAATTTATCAGGAAGAGTAATAGGCTGGAACCCAGCAGATTGGCTCTTGGTTCAACTTCTGGAAAGTCACAAAGCCTAAAGCTTTCAAACTCTTGAAAAAAAAAAAGTGCTGGATATGAACTTGGAATGGAGGCAGGTCGGTGGTTCATAGTGGAAGCAGAACACACATTCTTGGCAATCTGGAGGATGACTAACAGCTGCATACCTCCTCGAACAAGGTGCAGCAGAATACTAAACAGCAGGAGCAAACCACATCTGGAAAATATTTGGTGGTTTGAGTTTCACTCAGAAGGATCACTTACACCAATTGTGCCGTCCACAAATCCCAGCTATCACCATCTCCCCACTGCCCAACCCCACTCCACATGACCTGCTAACTAAAGGACAATAATGGTAGACCTCAGAAAGAGGGTTTTCCTTTGGACTTTACTCTGGGGTTTAGAGATATAACATGGAAACAGCCCCTTCAGCCCAACAAGTCCGCACCAACCAGTGATCACCTCGTAACCTAACACTATCTTATGCACTAGGAACTATTTTACAACTTTCTGAAGCCAATTAACCTACAAATCTGTACATCGTTGGAGTGTGGGAGGAAACGATAACACCCGGAGAAACCATACAGGGAGAACATGCAAACTCCATACAGACAGCACCTGTAGCCAGGATCAAAGCCGGTCTATGTGGCTGTAGAGCAGCAACTACTGTGTCGCCCTATACATTATCTATTTCCTGACACAGGTATTTGCATCACTTTCCAATGTACTGATAATCTTTGGTTGCATTAACTTTCCTTAACAGAGTATCGTTCCTTAGCAATCAACTGTAGTGAACATTAGAGACTTAAACATAAACCACAGAGAGAGAGAGTGTGTGTGTGTGTGTGCGTGTGCGTGTGTGCGCGTGCAAAGATCCTATAGGATCTTTGATCAGTAGATGCAGCTCACGCTTCGGTCGAGGCTTTCCAGGCAAGTGACCAAAAGCTCTGGTGACTCATGGAGAGTGACCGGAACCTCACGGAAACCTTGGGTGGGGCGCAAGGTCTCCAGAGGTTTCCATTCAGGTTTCCTAAGTGGGACAGGGGCATTAGAGGCTATATGTCCAGTTTGTTCGTCATATTCCTGATTGAGTGTTGAAAGCACTTGGACAATATTTGTTTAATTGGTATTTTGTTTAGATTGATTAACTCTTCCAACTAGATAACGGGCTGATTACGGGTACATGAGTTTATTGAATACTCTTGCTGTCATACTTCAAATGGTTCTGTTCAGGATATTAAAGAGTGTTGGACAGTTACATGGATTAGGTAAAGTTTAAACGGATAGGTGCCAAATTGGGGAAAATGAGACTTAACTTAGATGGGGCATCTTGTTCGGCATGGAGGAGTTGGGCTGAAGGGCTCAAGGATTCCATGACTATAACATCACGGTGTGTACACAGCTAGGAAAATAATGGTCTTGCTGTTAAACATCAGTGGTTACACACAGAACCTGCAGTATCTTAATCATTAAGTCTCAGCTTGTCCAACATTTTTGTGTTATCAAAGGCACTGAGAGATTCAGGAAGACAAAAATGCTGGAGAAACTCAGCAGGTGAGGCAGCATCTATGGAGCAAAGGAAATAGGCAACATTTTGGGTTGAGACCCTTCTTCAGATTCAGGAAAGTCGATTATTTTGCGCTACTGTTGTATAGTAGTCAAATTGTGTCGAGAACATTGCATGTAAAACCTGAAACAGAATCCAGACAATACTTATTTCTTGGGGGGGGGGGGGGGGGGGGGGGGGTTCAGAGCTGTGATGATGAAAACAAAGGGTAAACAACATTTTATTTATTTCAATTATCATATTTGATTTGCTTATTTATGTGTTTTGCAGTTTCTGCCTAGCTTTATTTTTTATTCATTTAAGTAATTCTTCAATAGTCTCTGATTCATTACTCCTTCTTCGAACTAGCTTTCAAATGTTTGAGTGTCAGAACATAGTAAGATTAGAGAAGAGTAGAAACTACCAGATGACCTTAATAATATGAGGGTTGGGAGCGGTGGGCACATAAACGCTCATCGTAACTCCACATAAAATCAAGATCAAACTTCAAACTGGTAGGTTCTCGTTTAATCTTACTGTTTTACTTCGGAGTCACGGGAGTGACTACGTGAAAACATAGAAACATAGAAATTAGGTGCAGGAGTAGGCCATTTGGCCCTTCGAGCCTGCACTGCCATTCAATATGATCATGGCTGATCATCCAACTCAGTATCCTGTACCTGCCTTCTCTCCATAACCCCTGATCCCTTTAGCCACAAGGGCCACATCTAACCCTCTTAAATATAGCTTTCAAAGATTTCAAAGCTCTGTGATTTCATGCCGGAAACAAATCCTTGCGTTACACACTGCATGAAGTGACCATGGATGAGTGAAAAAGATTAATGCATTCAGACATGACTTAATTTGTTAAAATACTGATGCTATAATCATCAAAAGAAAATAATAGTGACCCCTTTCATCAAGGGGGAACCTATAAAACAGAGTCTTAAATGGAGTTGGCAAACACCCCCGGTTTGGCAATGGGTTATTTAAAATGTTGGTAATGTACGTACGTTTGACCATCCTGCAGCTGCTTGGCTGTGGTCCTGTGGAACGTACATTACCCTGGAGCTGATGTAGTAGCAGCCCTGCTGGAGTGAGTGTGGTAAATATTAGTATCAACTCATACATTAGCCAAAACCAAGGTTTTACCACCTGGAGATGGTGGAACTAATACTTCTATGAAGTTTTTTTTTTTTTTTTTGTAACTAACAAACAATGCTAGTGAGGAGCCTTAGAGGCTCTAGGTGACCTAGACGTATTGTGTAAAGGTGTGACCGCACATTACCGAAGGACCATAAGGTATGCCATCAAACTTGTTTGAGACCTAAGCCCCTGGTTAGTTCTGATTAATTAAATCAAAAACATAAAATGTTATGTATTAGCAGATGTACCACCCTGTCCAGTCGTAATGTACGTTGTGACTGTACCCGTTGCACTGAGGTCAGTGCCATGAGGATAAGAACCTTAGAGAGCCGACTAAAGCTTAGGATGTAGCTGGTGCCCCTGGTGAAGTAATGTTAACATTACGTCTATGTCCCATACTTCCATGGTACCGGGCCTGGGAGAACTTGTATTAAAGATATCCTCATATTCTGGAGATCGGAGCGTGAGGCCCGACAGTGTGGGTCCCACTGCTGCAGCAAATATGATGAGAAAGCACGTAGGCATAGTGAATGGCACTTTCCTTAATTATTGTCATGGACCCATTTGAGAATGAACTGTAAGACATCAGTATCCATGCTATGTTGTACGTAACATGTATATCAGAACAAAAAATGGTTCCCGTCTGCTGAAGTGGAATGTACTGCCTTATGGTGCCTCCACTGCACTCTGCAGTGTGCACTACATGGATCGGTCAGACAACCCGAGCCGTAGGCATAGTCGTCCCAGAGTCTGCAAGTCAATTAATTGATTTTCTTGCAGTGGCTGGTTCCCCATGTCACTGGCAGAACCAGCAAGTGTTATGTTTAGAATGACCATATTAGGTTCTATATAATTCCCAACATTAGTGGGAACCCGTGTCTGCGTATGCCAGTCAAGCAGTTTGAACGCCTGAAGCGGTGTCTTGCTGGATTTATTGCAAGACCCGACTGAAGTGGCAATATGGAGGAAAGACATGCAAGAAAAACATTCCTCCCCAGTGTGGCATTAGTGTATTCTCACCACTGTATGCCATGTATTTACAACTGGAAAATGAGCCTGGATGTAAACATATCGATATTTGGTGTTCTATCGAGTCATGACGACATTAAACACTTAGTGATCCAACATCCATTCTGTGTTGTCATTGATTTCACTTAATGATGCATTAGCCTCAAACGAGGTTAGGTAAATATCATGGGATAGTTTAACTTTATTGCACCCATGTGACTAACATATGCCATCACCATAGTGTATCAACTTGGAGTTGAGCATGCAGATTTTGCATATTCGCACAATAACCTTTAACCTATAGGATGCACCTAGAGTTTATAGGTAGTTGACACCAATAACTGAAAAATTGGTGACAAACCGCATCCACCTCCATAACTGGAGATGGCAGTCGTAATTTCTCATCTTTGAGGACTAGCATCAGTTTGTAACACTGAGGATAACTGACCAAACTTACTGGAGCAATGCTGAATACTGCCATCATTGTGACTTCGGTAGCTTCAGCTGGGGTAAGCCTGGGTCTATTAACAAAGACCGACATGGTACTGAGGGGTTAATTCTTTGCACGTAGTAGGTTCTGATAATGCAAAGGCCCAATTTGCACCGCTGGAACACAGCTGCTATATTGCCAATTACACTTGATGAGTAGATTGCTGCTTGTAACAACGAGGTTGTTACAGGCTTCTGATAATTCCACCTCCTGCCCCAGGGCGGAGTCCCTGTTAAATTGATAGTAAAATGTAATCCCAACAGTCAATTGTTCTGATTGGGTATCAACTTAAATTTAACTGGATGGATTAAAGAACCCCAATCCTCAAATATAGTTTGGGCTGCAACAGTTAATTTAGTAAAATACAGTGTTTAAAAACATTATCCAGATAGGTGATAACAGATGTTCTCAAGCTCTGAGCAGCCCAAGCACCGGTTTAACTAATTTGGTAAATAAACCTGGGAGCTGAAGTAGCCCATTTGCAACGGTTTTACTGTTGCATTGACCCATCCAGATAAATTTCAAATTTCAAATCTCTGGTGATCCCTGTGAATGGGATCTGAATATCATGCATCTTTGAGATCAATGCTTGCCATATAGCTCCTATAGAATCAATAATTGGACAGTAACGATGTATCCCATTCTGCACATAGGAGTTAAATATGGATGAAGTTACATCCTGCATCTTTCACCCTATCCTGAAAGGCAATCCAGCCCATTATACTGGGCCTGTCTCGAAAGACAACTCCGGCCCCAATTCCAAGCCTGCTTGGAACCTAGTATGTTGTGCAGTATAAAGTAATCACATGTTATCATCAGTTTATTAAACCCAGATCTAAATCTCATGCAAGAATGGTCACGTGTAGAAAAACACAAGTGTAAATATTAACAACAAGTAAATGGTCCACAAACCCATGTTTTGGGAGAACAAGACCCACCTACCTCCATGGCTACCGGTGGTCGCATGCTAAGCCGTTAGGCTTTGGTCTGAAAACTCTCATCATACTGCGCCTGCCTCGTAAGACAGCTCTGGCCACAATTCTGAGCCTGCCTCGAAAGACAACGCTGGCCATATTTCCGTGCCCAGCTTTCAAGCTGCCACCGGCTTCAGTGAACCGCTGCCCCCAATAGAGGCGTGGGGTGTGTCGTCGCCTGCCGATGAAGCTTTGCTCATCGTCAGTACCTTGATTAGTACGACAGTTTTTGCTTCCACATCCTGCTCTTGCCTGTGGGAAAAGTCTTACCCGAAGAGAGGATTCGGCGGCTGGTTTCATTTCTTGGATTTCATGCTCTCCAAAGTCACCCAGGTAGCACTGTTCACTGCCGGCACTTGTAGCATTTGAGAGTATCTCTTGAAGCCATATGCATGGGCTCCAGTATGTTCCACGGACATACTTAGAATTTGAAGTCAGTTCCATACTGATCACTCGCACTCCCCTCCACAGAGAGGGAGATTCGTAGGCAGCCCTGAAAACAGGTGCTGCCGCAGGCCCCTGAGGCTACCTGCGCTTACATGGCCCCTCTAGTGGACCTATGTCAGGTTTTTGCTCTAGGTCAGACTGAAACTGACCCTGAATGCTCCCCTCCTCAGAGAGGGAGACATTGTTCAGCCCTGAAAACAGGTGCCGTTGCCTGCGGGTTGTCCATAATATCCGGGCTGATAACTCCCTTCTTTGGAGTATATCATTGTGGGGCACCTCTCCATCAGGTGCTCCATGTGGGTTTGAACATTTGGAAACGTTACCCATGTAGGAGGGGATCCTGTCCATCAGGAAACCTCCTGGCCTGACTCCCATAGTCCACGGGCCTGACCGTCTTACCTTAGGTTTGACCCCCTTTCTAGGGACCCACAGCTGTCTGGAAGTGGCTGACCGCTATACGTTGGTGGGGTCCCTCCTGGCCTGACTGCTGTAGGTTTACCCCCTATGTGGGGAACCACAGAGGTCTGGATATAGCTGGCCCCTGTATGTGGGGGGGACCCTCCTTGCCTGACATCCTAGACCTTGCCGGCCTGTGGTTCGTTTTACCCCCTACCTGGGAACCACAGCCGGCCTGGAAGCAGACGTCCCCTGTAGTCGGGTGATGGGATCCTACTGGCCTGGCCTGCAGACCTTGCCGGCGTGTGGTTTGCTTAACCCCCTTCCGGGGAATCACTGCCGGTCTGGAGCAGATGCCCCCTGTGTGTCGGGGAACTCTCCTGGCCAGGCTACAGACCTTGCAGGTGTGTGGTAGTTTAACCCCCTTCCGGGGTGCCACAGCCGGTCTGGAAAGCACTGACTGCGATGTCAGTGACTTTTGGGGGGGGGTCCGATGGCCGCCGGCTACCTGCACTTCCGCGGTCTCTGTAGCCGGTTTCCCCTCGGTCCCGGTATCCGTGGCCGAGACCGGGATTCCCCGCGGTCCATGACCGGTTCCGCGGCCCGTCCAGCCTTCGCCCCAGTCGTGCAGGTACCTCTCTGAACAGAGAGTCCTGGAAAAAAGAAAACAGAAGAAAACCTAGAAAAAAGGTAAGTTACCGTCGGGTTGAACTTACCGCTGGACAGAGCAAAGCTGCTGCCAGTCGGCTCGTTCGCGCAGAGTGGGTCAATGCAATGACGCGCTAAGCGGACTGATGACCTTCTTCACGTAGTCACTGACTCCGATGTAAAATTGAGATTTGAAAGGAAAAAGAATATAACCAAATTTGGAACTCCCACACCACCCTGAGTATACGCATGCAAACAAGCACAAACATCAGTCCCAAATGATTCCATGCAAAAGATTAATGAGCCTGTCCCTCTTAGGTGATTTTACAGCAGACTGCCAGTGACTGTCAAGTTTCTGGCAGTCAGCTGAAAAACCGGCAACTGGAATGGCGACTGTCAGTGGAACACACAAACACGTCGCTTCCTTCCCCAGCCTGTTACACAGGCAGGGAACAGGGCAAGTGGGGGAGCGCTGTCTAAAGAATTCACACGGCGCAAAGCCAAGGTGAAACAGACACACACCGCGATGAACAGGAAGGTTGGAGCTGTAAAAATATGGCTCAAGCACATTGTACGATAAGTCCTTTAAAAGAGGGGGGAGAGGGTGAGAGAAGGAGTGGAGACAACTTATAAGAAGCCAGAGATACACGGCTGTGAAGCTCGGCAGACATTTAACATTACCGGTTGGTTATCCTTGGTTCTGAAAACTACTGCTTACCTTTTTTTCCCCAATGAGCTAATGAAATTCACCGGTCAGCACCGGCTACAACCTACAAGAACCTCCGAGTACCTTCGACCTCCTGGCAACCCATGAGGACCTCCTGCCGAGCCTCCTACGGTTCGAAAATTCTCGCAACTCTCCATGGCGGCTTCATTCAAGTTGCCGCTAATTTTTCAACATGTAGAAAAATTCACGGCAACCATAATGAGGCCGCGACTAGTTCCCAGAATTCAGTAACTCCTCACGACCATGAAGGCGACTCCCCGGCAACCACCCGCGAACATTTGGCGACCATGTGGTGACTGCATAGTCTCCTGCAGTCGCCTAAAAAGTTGCATAAGTGGGACAGGCCCATAACTGAAACTTTTTTCAATATCAGTTTGGCAACATGGCCAACAAAATAAATCTTGTTATTTAACCATGAGCCTGTAACCTGCAGCATATCTGTAGGGAACAAATGGCATGGAAATGCAGGAATCAGCACTTCACCCCTTTGTACCTCAACTCCATTTAACCATAGCCCTCGATACTCTTAGCTAACATTATTATGTAATCTGTGGACAGGACAGTGACGCCGCGGTGGAGTTGCTGCCTTACAGCGTCAGTGACCTGGGTTCGATCCTGACTGCGGGTGCTGTCTGCATAGAGTTTGCATAGTTTCCCTGTGACCGTGTGGGTTTTCTCCGGGCACTCCAGTTTCCTCCCATATTCCAAAGACGTGCCGGTTTGTAGGCTTCTGGAAATTATCCTTAGTGTGCAAGGTAGAACCAGTATTTCGGTGATCACTGGTCAGCGTTGACTCAGTGGGCTGAAGGGCCTGTTTCCACACTGTATCTTAAACATTATATTTTCTGTGAATAACATTTTCTCTATTCCCCCCCACCCCCTCGCAGTTTCGATTTAATGAAATAATGTAATATAAAATGTAATATATAGCAGTGACAAGTTAATGGTTAAATATTTTTGAATGAAAATAATGGCTTTGATCAAAGAAGATCTATTGAGATAGTGGAAGAGACAGCAGAGTCTTACAAGATCTTTCTGCAACCAATAATTATAAGATTATGCCCTTTTGTGCTTGATTTCTTTATCAGAGGAAGGAGTTCCACTACTGAATTATTCAAAATGCCTTGGTCAGATCAACCCTTAATTTTCTATTTTCAAAACAATTCAGGGCAGATTTATGCAAATGGGCCTCATGGTTTAACTTTCTGATTAGTTTAGTTTAGTTTACTTTAGTTTAGTTTAGTTTAGTTTAATTTAGAGATACAGAGCGGAAACAGGCTCATCTGCCCACCAGGTCTGTGCGACCAGCAATGAATCCTACACACTGGGGACAATTTACCATTGTTACCGAAGCCAATTAACCCCCAAACCGGTACGTTTTTGGAGTGTGGGAGGAAACTGAAGCACCTGGAGAAAACCCACACAGTCACAGAGTGAATGTACAAACTTCGTACCGACAGCACCCATTGTCGGGATCGAACGCGGGTCTCTGATGTTGTAAGGCAGCAACTCTACCACTGTGCCATTGTACCACCCTGATGCAGTGCCTTTTGAATTCACAACCTTCAAGCTTACCAAATCCTTCTTGAATTTCCTAAATTTGACCATGATGGTCAGATGGGTTCTGACTAAGACTCACTGTAACTGTAGATTACAAACTCTTCTTTGCATTCCAACCTCATTGACAAATAAAGAAAACCATCACATTGGGGTTAACAAAGAGAGACTCAGGAATGCTGTACATTAGGAGCTTTTTAATGTTGATCTGGATATCAGTTTTATTGACGTTCAGCTGGAACCTAGAAAAGATAAACAGCTGTGAGCTGAGGTGTTCTTGAAGACTTTTGACAAGATGCTAATAGCAGGAGTAATATAATATTTTTTTTTAAATGATATTCTTCATATAAGCAGGAAATCCTCACAGTATTTAATTTTATAATAACTTCCAGATTAAATCAATAACCGGTATTTTACAGTAATGTTAAATGTTGCTGCATTATGGATGTGCTGTACTCATTGTGAATTATTAGATTTCTTGTGTACTGTCTCCTTAACATCTCCATTCAGTCTCTAAGATTTAGGGGTATGACCAGTAACTTAAACAACTTTAGTTATAGAAAACCTTATGCTACCACATGGCTGTGTCTAAAGAGATGGATATCTTATTCTTGGAAGGCGATTCTTGACAATTATATCTTTTACGTGGTGACACAATGGCGTAGTGGTATATGTGCTGCCGTACAGCGCCAAATTCCCAGGTTCAATCCTGACCACGGGTGCGTTCTCCCTGTGACCGTGTGTGTTTTTTCCCAGAAGCTCTGGTTTCCTCCCACACTCCACAGATGTACAGGTTTATAGGTTAATTGGCTTTGGTAAAGATTGAAAAATGGTCCCTGGTGTGTAGGATAGTGCTAGTGTACGGGGATCACTGATTGTCACGGAATGGTTCTTGGATCTTGGTTACTTGGTCCTCCGTGGTCGGGGTCTCCCCTAGCCCTCCACAGTCGCCGCTACGGGCGGCCCGATGTTCAGGCCCGCTCGGCGGGGTGATGCAAGTCCGACGTCGGAGCTGGGGGACGTCCTCAGCGGTCTGGACCTCGAGTCGGCCACCTCCTACCAGAGTCCGCGGCTCCCAAAGTCCGCAGGCTGCGCCGGGTGCAGACACAACGCTGGAGCCCCTCGGCAAAGAGCCCCAGGACTCCATGGAATTCAGCGCCGCCCGTGTTGGAAGCTCTCCCAACCAGAGCTCCACGATGTTGGAGCAGTGGCCCAAGGCTCCGGAGCTCCAACGGCGACCCTGGTAGGTATCGCCCGCTCCGCGGTGACTCCAGCGCCGCGCCGCCGCTGTTGCAGCTCTGGTCCGGTACCCGGTCCCCGGCAGGAAAGGTCACTCGGATCCAGGAGGTCTGTATCTCTAAGCTAAAATAAACAAGGCTGTTGTGTATACCTGAAAAGCAGCTGATCACATGACATCGCTCTTAAAGGGGAATATCAACACACCCAGTATTTCCTAACCAGTGAAGAAAGCTAATGGAATGTTGGCCTTCATAACAAGAGGATTTCAGTACAGGAGTAAAGAGGTTCTTCTGCAGTTGTACAGGGCACTGGTGAGACCACATCTGGAGTATTGTGTACAGTTTTGATCTCCTAACTTGAGGAAGAGCATCCTTGTGATTGAGGCAGTGCAGCGTAGATTCACGAGATTGATCCCTGGGATGGCGGGACTGTCTTATGAGGAAAGATTGAAAAGACTAGGCTTGTATTCACTGGAGTTTAGAAGGATGAGGGGATATCTTATAGAAACATATAAAATTATAAAAGGACTGGACAAGCTAGACGCAGGAAAAATGTTCCCAATGTTGGTTGAGTCCAGACCAGGGGCCACAGTCTTAGAATAAAGGGGAGGTCATTTAAGACTGAGGTGAGAAAAAACTTTTTTACCCAGAGAGTTGTGAATTTATGGAATTCCCTGCCACAGAGGGCAGTGGAGGCCAAATCACTGGATGGATTTAAGAGAGAGTTGGATAGAGCTCTAGGGGCTACTGGAGTCAAGGGATATGGGGAGAAGGCAGGCACGGGTTATTGATAGCGGACGATCAGCCATGATCACAATGAATGGTGGTGCTGGCTCGAAGGGCCAAATGGCCTCCTCCTGCACCTATTTTCTATGTTTCTATGTTTCTATGTAACCCACTCAAGCGGTGCTGTTGAAGAAATAACTCTTGCAATATATATAAATCAAAAGCCTGTAGATGCTGGTTTTCAAAAGCTGCAGAAATATAACCATGTGCCTGAGCACTTTGTTGGGGTATCCTGTGAACTGCTGCTTCCTTCCTCGACCTCTTTGCGAGAGAGAAATAATGAGGAGAATCACTTCAAGGGAAAAATAAACAGTCAGAAGCTTCAGAAAGCATGAAATTGTTCAACATGCACCTTTGATATAATATAATAAAAATACAATGCCAACTGGAAGCCAACATTTAACCCTTTAAAATAAAGTATAACTAAGCAACTACATTGAATTGCTTAGTTAAACTTTAGCTTGGGTGTTCGTTAATATGTAGATTTTTTTTAAATTGAATATGAAGTTAGTTATTGTCCAATAGAATAAGTGTACATAGGTAGTGGGTGAGTTTGAGGGTGAGTGAGAAATTGTCAGCAACAATGTGGATAACAGTGGAAAATAACAAAATGTTTGTTAATGTCACTTGTTAACCTACTTTCAACAGCACAGTGGTGCAGCTGGTAGAGTGACTACCTCACAAAGCCAGAGACCCAGGTTTGAACCTGTCCTTATGTCCTGTCTGTGTATAGTTTTCATATTCTGTACCCCCACCCCCTGGCCAACAGTGTCCCGTTATGGACTCCACCTTTCCTGAGGTCATCCGTTGTCAGCCCTGTTTTGTTCTGGCCTTCTCTATTTTTCATTCTGAAGAAGGGTTCTGACCTCAAGTCAAAGTCAAACAAACTTTTTTTGTCATTTAGAAATACATCGATATATGCAATTCCAAATGAATTTCCGTTGCATTTGGCTCCCCATGCAACACGATAAGAATAAAATGGATAAAATGGATAAAAGGATAAAATACTCTCTATGGTTCCCATGTAGAAAGTGGTGAGGACGTGATGGGGGAGGTGAGCTCTTCTCATCCGGCACAGAAAGCGCAACCGCTGCTGCGCTCTCTTAACTGTTGATGAGATGTTATTTGACGAGGTCAGACCGTTAGTGATCTCCACCCCCAGGAACTTAGTGCTACTGACCACCTCCACATCGCTGTCATTGATGTGAAATGGTGTGGGAACAACCTGATCCTGAAGTCGACGATGACCTCCTTTGTTTTGTCGACATTCAGGATCAGGTTGTTCGTATTGCACCAGTCCACCAGTTGTTTCACCTCCTCCCTGTAAGCCAGCTCATTGTCGTCCCGGATGAGGCCCACCACTGTTGTGTCATCTGCGTACTTCATGATGTGGCACAACAGTCGTGGGTCATCAGGGTAAACAGCAGTGGACTCAGGACACAGCCCTGAGGGGAGCCGGTGCTCAGAAAGACGATGGGTATGAGACCTGAAGGGTAATCTATTCCTTTTCTCCAGACCTGCTGAGTTACTCCAGCCTTTTGTGTCTGTCTTTGGTTTAATCCAGCATCTGCAGTTCCTCCCTACACATGTGATCTTCGATGTTAGTAGACTGTAAAAGCAGTAAAAGCATTGTACAGAATAGAGCCTGGCTGTGCTAATTGAAGAAACTGGGAGACCAAAAATAACCATCAACCTCAATCAAAATGGTCCAAATCTGCTGAGATCCTGAACAAATCCAACCAGGACCTGAACATCTGGAGTTCTGCATCTCAACAAATTTACACAAAACCGTTTCCTGTACTATTAATGATACCAGTATTATGAGGGTCATTGCCAAGCAGAAAACACCTGGCCAATAGTGTAATAGTGTGTAGTGTATGGCCAACCATTTCAGGAACACAGCTATAGAAATGTTTTTTTCCCTGAGGTCGCAGTGTGCGTGCAAGAAACTTTGGCATTCATTCCAGTATACTAGTGGATGACCATTGAGTCTATCAATGTCATGTTCCTGATCAACCTGAAGCATAAAAAGTTGCTTCTGATTTAACAAATAATAACCTGCTTTACACTGTTTAAGAAAGAACTGCAGATGCTGGAAAAATTGAAGGTAGACAAAAATGCTGGAGAAACTCAGTGGGTGAGGCAGCATCTTTGGAGAGAAGGAATAGGCGAGAAGGGCCTTGAACCAAAACATCGCCTATTCCTTCTCTCCGTAGATGCTGCCTCACCCGCTGAGTTTCTCCAGCATTTTTGTCTACCTGTTTTACACTGTTTTCCCTATGAAATACTTCTTATTACCATTACGTTTAGATTATTAAAAATGATTTGTTCTGGTCCACAAACGTGCCAGAGACTAAGTATTTATTTTTGCAAATCCCATTTGAAAAATTATTGTGGAAATATGATACTAACTAGTAAACCATTTAAAACATAATAAAAATGGCAAAATTTATTGCACATTACAAATGATGTGGCGTTTTATACTTTATGTATCTAATGGTTGAGAAAATGGACAGGAAGTGGAAGCAGTAACTTGATTAATAGCTGAATATGGTTTATGATTAATTAATCACAAATTATCTTAATTAATATACTGCTATTACTTATGTCTATCATTTAACTCAAGTTACCTGTGTATGTAAATTTTCACAGTTAACAGCAGTCGGAGGATGTTAATTGAAAGTCTGGTCTCCTGATAATATTTCACCTAAGTGAAATGACAATTACAGCCAATTATAATTCACTTTGCATATGGCCAATCCATAATGCATGTATGTATGTAGTGAGTGATTTCACACTATGATCGGATTCTTGCATTACTGACGGACAGTGACAAATCAGCCGGCTCAGGTTCCCCGGGATCCTTTCCTGCAGAAATACAAACTTCATTGCTGTGCATAAAACGATGAAGCGGTCTTGTAACTATCTGAGAAAAAAAGTGGCCCTTCTTGCCTGCAATGGCAACACCTGCAATACACCATTTACCTGATAAAAAAAAGCCCATTCGGTACGCTGGATTAAGACTGCATTATGACAAAGTGCTTGTGTGCACACACACACAGGCCCATTTCTGAAACCGAGCTGCAGTTGAGGGTTTCCTGCCATTAACAGCTATAAATATGTACAGTGTGCAATTGCACTCCACTAGCGGTGCCAGTTATATTTCAATTTGTTATTTAGTGGTTAAATGAGCTTTTATCATTGTTTTGATAAGTCTTCCAATAGTCTTTTCCTTTCTATTCATCTGTCTATAATCAGCTTTGAGAGTAGTCATGTGTTTTATTTAGCTGAGTATAGTTATTTTTAAACAGCAACATTCCCAACCTTTAGCAATGATAAGGGAGTGACATTTCTGTTGGATTGTTGATTCAATAAATGTTTATGTTTCATAAAAAATATTGTTGGCATTATTAGGAGAAATGGCTTCAAAGTGACACATGACATACAAATGAAATTAGGAAATTATTATAGATTATTTTTCTGACGATTTCCTCTTGTGAATGTGTAAATGAGTTCTCGGAAAAGAATTAGGCTATTCGGCACGACAAGCCTGCTCCACCATTCAATCATGGCTGATCTACCTTTCCTTCTCAAACCCATTCTCCTGCCTTTGCCCCATAATTCCTGGCACCCTTCCTAATCAAGAATCTGCCATATCTGCCGTACAAATATCTATTCTCGGCCTTCACAGCCATCTGTGGCAATGGATTCCACAGATTACACCACCCTCTGACTAAAGAAATTCCTCTTCATTTCCTTTCTAAAGGTACGTCCATTTATTCTGAGGTTTTGGCCTCTTGTCCTAGATCTCCCACTAGTAGAAATATCCTCTCAACTTTCACTCTATCCAGGCCTTTCACTATTCATCTAGCTGATCTATCTTTCCCTCTCAATCCCATTATCCTGCCTCCTCCCCATAAGTCCTGACACCCACATTGTGTTGCGATGTTCCCGGAAAGCCCTTAAATATGCATTGGGGGTGTTTTTGACTGGGCCAAAATATGGGGCAGGGTTTCATTTTTGCTCTCATCTTAGTTTAGTTTAGTTTATTATTGTCACCTTTATCAAGGTACAGTTAAAAGGCTTTGTTTGAGTGCTATCCAGTCAAAGAAAAGACTATATATGAATACAACCAAGCCGTCCACAGTGCACGGATGAAGGATAAAGGATACAACATTGAGTGCAAGAAATATATCTTGACTCTTTAATTATCTTGTCTCCTAGTAATAGGTATGTTACAAAACTTACCTTCAGCAGCGCTGCAGTTCTGTCACTGCCCGTGTGTGCGATTTTTGGTGCCTTTGAGAGCAGGGCGTGTTTAAAATGCCGTTTTTTCCAGTCTGTTCAAATCAAGCTTTGTCAGGCTGTTTAGTTGCTGAAGAAAATCGCTCCGACATATGTTCTCTGAAGTTTTTTTTTAACTCGATAATTTTTAAACTGGATAATTTAATAGCAGTTAAAAAATTAAAAAGCGTCTTCTAAAGCCATCAACGCCAACAAAGGATCGGATCTCAGGTACGGGACAAAGCAAGGTACGCCGTTTATTTTTACATATAAACGTGCTTCTTAGGATGCCTTTAATTAAAATTTCATGTTGCGAAAAGGTGACTTAGGCCCCATACGAACCGGCAGTATTTTTCCTGCCGCTATGGGGTTCAAATGCAACGTTCCAAACGATCGCGTTCCACAAAATCCCACTCGCAAGATGATTTAAATGGCCATTAATTTACGGGAATTAAACACTAAATTCTTTCCTATAAATTCATGACAATGAGATTTAAAAATCATGTTATATTGTGAATCTTGTGTGAATGTTATTTGGACACTTAGGCTATTTAAAAATGTTAACCTTTTCTTAAGAAATGGATAGATGTTTAGATCTAGTAATTGAATTTTGTAATTAGCTACAATTAGGTAACTAACTAATTATATGCTTTAATTTCAGGTCATCCAAGTAAGATTGTTTTATATTTGTTTCAGAATGCTTCAATCTATAATAACTGAAAACTTCATTCAGTTCTCTTAATTTTTAAGAAAGTTATGGGCTTTTGACTGTCCTTGATCACAGCTTTTGAGTTAAGTCAATGGAAAAGCAATAGGGAACAGGATGCTAATTTACGAGTATGAAAATGGCTATAACCTTTTTAATACTGAAAATATGAAAGTGAATTAGGTGTCAAATTAAACTTATTTTTATGCTTTATCTGATGGGATAAATTGCAGACTTGATTTTTTAAATCTAAAAAAATTGTAACATTGCTACTAGTAAAGGGTGAGCAAAATGTGAAGACTTGGCTTCTGATGAGACCGTACAGGATCTGAACTATCATGAACAGATCCAACACTGACCTACTCAAGTTGTGATAGGGACTTTTAATGACCTCCATGCCCATCATTAGCACATTCAAAGGGTTTCATGTCTTTACTCATACTGTCTGTGACTTTCAGAAGGGCTCCAATAAATTTAGTAATAGGGTGGCACGATTGCGCAGTGGTAGAGTTGCTGCCTTACAGCGCCAGAGACCCAGGTTTGATCCTGACTGCGGGTGCTATCTGTACGGTTTGTACGTTCTTCCCGTGACCTCCGTGGGTTTTCTCCGGGTGCTCCGGTTTTCTCCCACACTCCAAAGACATACAGGTTTGTAGGTTAATTGGCTTGGTATAATTGTAAATTGTCCCTAGTGTGCGTAGGATAGTGTTAGTGCACGGGTTGATCGCTGATCGGCATGGACTCGGTAGGCAGAAGGGCCTGTTTCTGTGCCGTATCTCTAAAACTAAACTAAGTTGAATTGAGTAACTTCAATTTGGAATCGATTAAATTTAGTAACTGGTGAATTGGCATGCTTTGGGTGCCAATTACCCGTGTTCTCCAGAGATGCTGCCTGACCTGTTGAGTTAGTCCAGAGATGCTGCCTGACACGTTGAGTTACTCCAAAGATGTTGCCTGATCCGATGAGTTACTCCAACACTGTGTATGTTTTTAGCAACTGGTTGTAATAGGAAATTAAAAGTATTCTTTGCTACCTTTAATTTACAAACTAGGTCAGATTTTTTGTTCAGTTCTGTACCCTGCACTTCGGAAAGTAACGTATTGATGGTGAAGAAAACAGTGCAGGGGATGAGGGATATAGATGCAATGGAGCAGCTAGCATTGATCTCCTTACTAAGACGCTTGAGAATAAATTTAATAGATTGATTCTTGAATTGGGTATTCAAAGCAAATAAAGAAGCATTACTTCTGAAGACTTTAAAATTAGAGAATTTGTATTTCTGATGATTGCCAAAAGTGCCAAAAGAACATGAGGAAGAGAGTCCGAAGAAGGGTTCGACCCAAAATGTCAACCATCCTTTCTGTCCAGAAATGCTGCCAGACCCATTGAGTTACTTCAGCATTTTGTGTCTATCATTAGAAGATAAGAGAATTTTATTTTCAGACTATGACTAATTAATTTGTGGAATAGACTATCAGTGGGTTGTTTAGAAGAAGATTCCATTGTTACTTGCAAAAAATGAAGGAAAGAAAACTACTTGAAAATACAAAAAAGTGTGAAGATATTGGGAAAGTTGGAGGAAGTGCAATTAATTTGATTACTCTAGCTGCAGTCGGCAGAGGCTGGATGGGTCGAATAATATCCCTGAGTGTGTTGGAGATTGTGTGATGCCACGATTCTTTTATACTGAAAAGAAATCTCTTGTTAACTTTAGTGTTGACTTTCTAATTAATACAGAGATTTGACTTCAATATTACAATGTAAAATCTTTGGCCCTGCCATCCCCTGTGCAATGGCAAGCAGACAATGGGGTATAAACATCTGCCTGGACCCTTGTGTGCTGTGTGAATACATTTCAATTACGCCTTTGTGGGCACTACACAATGTTCAGAATCCAGTGCCAAACCTTGCTAATCTGCATACAGAATGGGAATAATGCTGTCAAACGCTTCCCTCAGCTCTCGGCTGCTGAACAACTCTCTGTTGAATATGAAAATCCAAAACGGCGGGTCACTGGGGAAGGAAGAAGTCGAGTTTAATTTTGAATGCTTCTTACAAGGAAAAGGTAATTGCAAACATTTAACTCATTCTTCAGAAATTCCTCCCACTGCTGCTTCATTGAATGAAACCCACTTGAGAAAAATCGAGACAATTGGTAAAGTGGTTTACATGAAAATATCTCCTTCAGTGGAAATTTCACGGATTCATAGGCTATGATCTTCACTCAGGTGATGTTGTACGAGTGCGTTGTAAGGTGAATGCAGGACTAGCTCAGTGCACCAGAAAATATCCATGGGGTATTTTAGCTCACAGACCTCCTTTGTAAACCCAGCATAAGGTTTCTAGCTTGATTCCTAAGGGGTAGAAACATATCCAAGGGCCAGTACCGATAAATGTGAGATGTCAGAGTAACAGCACAATGCATTTCACCTCCAAATTTCATTCCTATTGTCATGTCAGAAATTATTTTAAGCTGATGATAGCTCCATTTGAACACACTACACACTACGGGCAATTAACTGAGGTCAATTAATCTACAAACCCACACGTTTTTGGGATGTGGATGGAAACACAGGTTGCACAATGTGTAAACTCCACACAGACAGCACCCAAGGTCAGGATCGAACCCAGGTCTCTGCTGCCGCGAGGCAGCAGCTCTATCAACTAGGCCACTGTGGTGCCCTGAAGGTTCTGATGGATAGTCACTCACCCAAACTTGATCCGATAAAAGAACACAGAACAGTGCAGCACAATAGCAGGCTCTTGGGCCCACATTGTTTGTGCCAAACAAGATGCCAAGCTAAACTAATCTTATCTGCCACCACATGATCTATGCCCATTCATTCCCTTAATTCCCAGAATATTAATTTGCTTATCCAAAAGAGTAACTCAGAGGGACGCGCAGTGTCTCTGGAGAGAAGGAAAGGTGACGGATTCTGAAGAAAGGTCTCAAACGGAAACATCACCATTCCTTCTCTCCATAGATGCTGACTGTCCCACTGAGTTGCTCCAACATTTTGCGTAAAAAACTAAAGGGCCTGTCCCACTTATGCGTCCTTGGCTCGCAAATTACCCGACCTCGTGGTCGCTTGAGGCGTACAGGCACCGTATGGCCGCGCCGGGCCTGTCCCACTTAGAAGCGCGGAGGGGTATGGAGTTGTGCAGGGCCGGTCCCGACATCGCGCGGTGATCCGAAAGTTCTTGCAGTGAGCAAAATCTTTGCACGGCAACGGCCTGTCGCGGAACTTATGGCCCAAGTGGGACAGGCCCAAGACCCTGGCGAGACACAACATCTCACCTTCAACAGCAGCAGAAGCAGGCAAACGATCGCCGAACTCGGCCTGGGGCTCGCGGCCGTTGCGGTCCGGATCCGCTCCAACTTCTACTCCCAGAGCGGGTCCAAGAAAATTGACGATAGACACAAAATTCAGGAGTAACTCAGCGGGACCGGCAGAATCTCTGGAGAGAAGTAATGGGTGATGTTTCTGGTCAAGACCCTTCTTTTCAGACTGAAGAAGAGTATTGACACGAAACATCACCCATTCCTTCTCTCCAGAGATGCTGCCAGCCGCTGATTGACTCCATCTTTGTGTCCATCTTCAAATGTCATCACGCGCTCCAGACGGCTGAGCGAACGCATGTAATCGCGCCCGACCTTCGCTCGACTGTCTCGGCTCAACGCGACCACGAGGTCGCGTAATTTGCATGCCAAGGACACGTAAGTGGGACAGGCCCTTTACTCCACACATCTCCTCTACCTCCAGCCGGAACTAACCTGAGGGCTCCAGTCGTGGAGCCTACGGATTTGCCATCGCGGAGCTGGCCGACTTCAGAACGGGAAGAGCTGTGGTGGCGCGCGGCTGCAACCCGACTTCAGAGCTTCGGAGGCTCTGGCCGCAGGCCCAGTGGACAGGAATATTGGGAGCTTGCAGGTCCCTGGTGGGAGACCGCTTTTCGGAGCTCCCGCAACGGCAACTTCTCCCGCTGGAATTGCGGGGTTTAAAGGTCTCGGAGCGGGGCCTAACATCGCCCGGCATGGCCTAAACGGTCGCGCGACTTGCCATCGCCCGCCGGGGGCTTTAACATCGTGAGTCCCAGTTCGCCTTGACGCTGTAGCTGGACTGCTGGACCACGGGAGAAGAACAAAGGGAAGAGAAAAGACATGCCTTCCATCACAGTGAGGAGGTGTTGGAGATTCACTGTGATGGATGTTAGTGTAAATTGTGTTAAGTGTGGGTCTTGGGTTTTTTTGTAATATAAAGGACTGTAGGAATGAAATTTTGTCCAAACCTTGTATGTTTGAATGACAATAAAAGGCATTCTATTCTACTCTATTCTATTCCTTTAAACTTTCATCTCCTATTCATCTTTTAGAACAAGAATCATCTTTTAGAACAAGAATCATCTTCGAGAACAGGGACCTTTGTTGTGTTTGGTATTCGTCATCTGCTTCATGCAAAGAATCACATAAGAATCCTGGCTATGATGACATAAGTAGATGGACATTTTCTTCCCAGCTGTTATCAGGCAACCAAACCACCATATCAGCAACAAGAGAGCAGTCATGACCTATCATCAAGACACGAAAAGCTGGAGTAACTCAGCGGGACAGGCAGCATCACTGGAGAGAAGGAATGAGTGACGTTTTGGGTCGAGGCCCTTCCATCCAGCTCATTGGAGACCCTCGGACTATATTTAATCAGACTTTACTGGACTTTATCTTGTACTCAACGTTATTCCCTTTATCCTGTATCCGTACACCGTGGACTGCATAATTGTAATCATATAGTTTTTCCGCTGACTGGATAGCACACAAAATAGCTGTCCACTGTACCTCCTCAGTACACGTGACAATATACTATACCAAAGAACTAAAGATATCAACTCAAAATAAAGTCAGACTTGGTGGAAACAGATTGCCACTCCTATTTACCAGAGGCAGAGGTTAAAATCTGCCCTGGTGATATCTGGTAATGTGGCTACTACAGTATACATCCTAGCAATATACTTTTCTTGTGCTGGTCTTATACAGGCAAATAATGTTGTTCAGTATAATTGGATGTGCCCATATCCATGGACAGCCTGCTCTGTGTATAGAGAACATATTAACAATATCTTTGCTATAACTGGGTGACCAAAACTGAATACCATACCCCAAATGACGCTTCTTGTACAACTTCCAAAATTCTTTGTGAAGAAAGGAACTGTAGATGCTGATTTATACCAAAGATAGACACAAAGTGCTGGAGTAACTCAGCAGGTCAGGCAGCATCTCTGGAGAAACATAATAGGTGATGTTTCAGATCAGAAATAGTCTGAAGAAACATTCTGACCCAAAATGTCATCTATTCTTTGTTTCCAGAGTTGCTGCCTGACCTGTTGAGTTTCTTCAGCATTTTGTGTCTATCTCTCAACTTCGCTGCTCAATTCTGACTGATGAAGGCCAATGTGCCGAAAGGCTTCTTGATCACTTATCTACCCGTGACGCCACTTTCAAGGGACTGTGTACCTGAGGATCTATGTGGCAAAATCAGGAATATGTTTTCAGTGAAGGTTAATTAGCTTAAAGAACAATACCAATGCAGAAAATATTTACCTGCGTGGACACATGGAAATGGGTATGCACACAATCAAAACAGCTTATTAGTATCTGCGTTGGTTCAAGTGGTTCCAATGTACATTAACGGGAAATAGTGGACGTTGCTATTGAAAAAACAGTGATATTTAATTTGATACTGGAGACAATGGGAGAAAATGTCAGAGGGAATGTGATAGATTATCAAGCAGGAAATTGGCAGCTAATCTACCTGCATGAGTAAATTTTCTACAATTTATTTTAGTACAGATGGCTAATCTTTGCATTGTCTATTGTCCTCTAACATGGACAGAAGAGTAAAAATCTTAATTTCACCAGATGTTTCCAATTAAAACTTTGGTTCCAGCTTGAAATGGACCTGATTAAAATTGCAGACCAACAGCCTGATTAATGTGCAGTGGCTCTTCGAAAGATAAAGTTAACAACTTGGGAAGAACCTTGAATAACAATTGATATCAGAGGCCAGAACTTGTGTCATGATTTAAACACCAGCAAAAGCACAGTGAAGATAACATTTAATTGGAAACTTCACCCCCAAGGGAAATAGAATCTTAACAGATTTGTTGCTTGCCACGAGAATTTGGGATGGAACGTGAATATAATGGGTACTTGGACCAATTAACAAGTGCTTAATTAGTTGACTAAACAGAACATTTCCATTTCAGAGGTGATTGGCTTCCATTGGCCACATACACAACATCCTGGAAGTATTGTGTGAGCCTGTTCTGGTCGAGTGTCATGACAACTGTTTTTATACTATGCTTTTTGATCAATTCAATCAATCAATGTAGAAAACAAAGAACTGCAGATGCTGGTTTATGCCAAGTGCTGGAGTAACTCAGCAGGTCGGGCAGCATCTCTGGAGAAGAAGGATAGCCATCCTATCCTTTTTCCTCCAGAGATGCTGCCCGACCCATTGAGTTACTCCAGCACTTAGTGTCAATCAAACTGGGTAGTGACTCTGCACGTTTAACAGACTTAAACTTCTCAGCTTCAGATATGATATTAACCCTCACAATTTAGTTTCTTCCCTGATTTTGCTTTCCACCTTTTCTGATTACGAAGCTAAATTATGGAGTACTTTTCCAGAGTCTCCAGCACATTCTATAGATGTATGAGCAAGATAATATTTTGGTTCAGAAAAACCTTAATTTACGCTAGATTTCATTTCAATTGAAAACATCTGTGTGTAAGTGTCTGCGTAACAGAGAAACAAACTTCTATCAGCTCTTTGTATATTAAATTTAAAAAAGGGTGGCACAGTGGTGCAACGATAGAGCTGCTGCCTCACAGCACCAGAGACCCAGGATCAATCCTGATTACAGGCGCTGTCTGTATAGAGTTTGTACGTTCTCCCTGTGACTGCGTGGGTTTTCTCTGGGTGCTCCTGTTTCCTCCCACATTCCAAAGACATGCAGGTTTGCAGGTTAAATGGCTTCTGCAAATTGTCCCCAGTGTGTAGGATAGAACTAGTGCACAGCTGATTGATGGTCAGTGTGGGCTGAAGAGCCTGTTTCCATGCCGTCTCCCTAAGCTAAGCTAAACTAAACTAAACTAAGAGAGAGATTATACTCTACGGAATAAAGTTAAGAATGAAAGAGTCAAAAAGCGAGGTATTTCTATAATTAATGCTTTTATATGTCCAACATATCGCCAGATTAAATTTGAACCCAATTGATTATTTGTTTTGATAGTAAATATCAATGTGAATGGTCTATATCTTGAAGATAAGGGAGGGGAATGGATAGTGGGGGGTGTTGGTAGGGAATGTTCATCTTCAATTTTGCACTGAAACATATTACTGTTGTTGAAAGCAAAGCACTTAGAGAAACCAACATATTATTACTCATTGATTTTAAACAGACATACAAGGCATTATATAGCAGCAATTTACTATTAATTGATATTCAGTGAAAAATGTCGGAGAAGTGGGTAAATTTTCCCGCAGTTTGTGCCAGTATGGCGTTAACATCAACAGCGTGGCTTTCCATTCTGAATAAAATAGTTTTCAAAAACTTTGAACTATGTTCAAAGTATAGCGACATTTTGTTGTGAACTCAGTTCAGTTCAGTTTAATTTATTGTCACGTGTACGAAGGTACAGTGAACAGCTGTTGTGTAGATTTTATTTTCCCAGCACAGGGTTTATGCAAGAACATTGAAGTAACTCTCTTGGACATGTCATTAAATTATCTCTTGAATGTCAAAATAATAATCCCCTCATGTAAAAATCAGTTGCAGTTTGCCAACAGAATGAAGCAAACATTTTGAGTAACAGAGGGGAAAATGTAATCAAGAATTGGAAGATTCTTCAGATTGGAATGGGATTGAAAGTGTTGTTGTTTTGCCTGATGATGCTCCTCAGACCTAGAAACCTGCTGGACATCAAGTTGGAAGCTATTTTTAGTCATCAACTGTCGAGTTTGGCACCAGCATTTTACTATCTGTAGCGTCCTCGTCAATCACTCCTGATCTCTTCCTATTGCCAAAGATTCATCGGTATGTCTTGGTAAGCAGCGTAAAACCGACTGGATATAGACAATTGTTATATTCATTCAACCTTCCTGCATACTTTATCATCATGCATTGTTTATTTTCCTGGAAGAATCTACGTATTTTAACAAAAAAGATCCAGAATGTTTCAAGCTAGATAAAACAAAATACAGACATTACTACAGGGAAAAATGATAGACAAAAGAAGCTGAGATGCAAGAGTAAACCTGTTGCCCATTTACACTGGACAGGTTCCAGTTTGGACTTGGCAGGAAAAGCTGTCCCAGAAGTGTATGACAGTATGCCATAACAGATTCATAGTGAAGAACTCAAGCATGGTTATGCTGTAAATCAGCAATGACTCATAGTAGACAACACGCTGATTAGAAAATAAATTGAGAACATCCTTATTGTTGACACAAAGAAGAAAACAGATATTTTATCAGTTTGGGCTGATTCAATTCCTAGCACAGGTGAGGAAACAATAACCTACTGTGCCACTTAATCCCTAGCCATTTATTGCACCATATAGCAAAGTGGACATGTCTTTGGTGCCAAAGCTGGAATGCCCACTTCATATGTCTCTTGTGCTTTTAATTTTCCTATTGGAATCATTGCTGTCGTCCTTCAATTATATTTTTCATCATAATTATTGTTAAGGATAAGATGGAAATCATTGAGACAAGTCACAAATATCTTGTTGGCTCAAAGACAGGAGGAACAAGGGCAATAAACAGAGTTCCCTGGTGGGACGGTGTATGTGCAGAGGTATAATTGACCATCAGTAGACACTAGTCTAAAAATAATGCAATGCAAATACCAACATAAAAATGTGCACCAATTTCACGTGATGCTTCTAATTAATGATGGATTGAATAGATTAAAAACAAAACTCATTCCTGTCACTTTGCTGCTAATAACAATTACAGTAACGATCAAATTAACCAGCATTACTGATTCCGTTTTTAGAAGAATTTGGATTTGGTATCTCAATAAAAATGGGTCCAATTTTCAGATGATGGAACACTTAGCCATTCTGTATAGTGCAGCAATCCACAAAGTTTACAGATAACTGGAGAGGTCAAAATCACAAGCTAATTTAAAGGTGTTGCAAATTATTTTTATTTCACTATCGATAATTGTAACCCACAATTTCTGATACCTTTAAAGGAGGAAAGTGTAATTCCGCTTGAAAATGTATTATAAATTTTGGTGAGCAAATATGAATTGCCAAGTGGCGATAATGACAAAGAGTTTAAAATATGGGGTACATTTTTACACAGCTTGCAAAATATAAACTCGTTTTACTTTTCTCAGAAAAATTCAAGATTCTTTATTGTGTACATATGTAACATCTTACACTGCAGCAATAACATATTTTATGTAGCTTCTGTGGACAATTTTCCTTAATTTATAAATTTGTCCTCAGCTTTTGTGAAGCCATATATCTTGGCTCCCATCCAAATCACCCCAATTTGCATATCTTTGTTATCATTTCAGATTCTCAGAACATACTGTGGGCTATCACACCATCTGCACCCAGCTCCTCACATCCAAACACAAATTAAAAATAAAACTGTAAAATTTGCAAAGAAACAATGTACACCTTTTATCTCATTTTCCCTCTGTTCAATTTCAAAAGAGGAACTCGTTGCTGGCCAAGCATAGCAAACGGGCTTTTATTAATTGGACTGGCATCAAACATGCATGCATAAAATTGTTTTTTTCACACACACACAGGGGTTATCTCTTATAAAAAGAGTCTTTGAAGATGACATTCAGACTTTGACATTTGCATGAAATAAATATTAACTCAGGCTGCAATGCCACTTTTCAATAGAGGTCATCATGAACCACTCTTCTTAAAAAAAATGCTGGTTTTTCACAATTATAAAGAAGTTTATTGGCACTCCATCTAACAGTATTTTAACATGTCATTTCTTTTTTAAAAAAGATTGATTGTTATTTTCATTTTTTAAACTTATTATTTTGTCAGGTAACTTCAAGGTGGAAATTTACCCTTTTATTGAAAATAGACCGCCAACCAAACAACCCAGCCATAATAAATGTATTTGTATTTTATAATCAGTCCATAATCTAAAATTCCAGAAATATGTTAAATAGGAAACAATTTTGGTCGATATAAAAGGGTTAAAGTGATTATTATGTTTCAAATCCATTAAATATAACTGTACAAATTACTTAGTATTGATTCACATTGAACTTTTCAATGTCAAGTGGCATAGTCCCCATATTTGCAGTGGAAGAATTAAAAAAACTTTTTTCTTGATCTTTTGACTGAATATAGTGGTTTGTAGACTTCCTTCATTTTAGCAGTTTGTGGTTTGACAGACTTTTGTAGAGAAGTGCCTCCTAGGCCATCTGTCAGCTAAGATGTGTTGAAATTATTACTTCCCTTCAATCAAACCTGGCATTTCTGTCTTATGCTGAATGCTTTTTTTCATTAAATTATTCATATATATTTAATGTTAAACATGTATGACTCAGTTCATCAAAGATGAGGTATTTCATCACAATCAGGTGCATGTGTTATTGGCAATTGTTACTTAGAAAAATTATTCAAAATATGTGTAAATTGCATCTTGGATTACTAATATGTGGACATGTGAAATGATCTATAGATTGCCAAACTATATTTTTGCTTTTTTAGATATTGTAAATGTTTACTGCATTGAGTTAACACGACATTATGTCATACCAAAAGTTACCTCCAAGTCTTAAGGCTACCCTTACACTACATGGTTTTCATAGTTAAAAATAAATAATAACCATCAATTAAATATACTTCTACATTTATACATTGAATTTATACATTTGCAAAAGGATAAATGCAAGGTTATTAATTATAAATTTAATTCATGTACTGGTCTAAGATGTCCTCAACTCCAAAGATGGATTTGTCATCTCTGTGGTCTACACTTCTGGTACATCTTCTCCAGTTGACTGAGTGTCATATTCTGCGTCTACTGACCCCTGTATGACGATGGCCACAACATAAGTTCATAAGTCATTGGAGCAGAATTGGACCATTCAGTCTATCGAGTCTATTCCGCTATTCAATCATGAATGATCTATATTCTTCCCTCAACCTAATTCTCCTGCCTTCTCCCTGTAAACCTTGACACCATTACTATTTAAGAATCTGTCAAGCTCCACTTTAAAAATACCCAATGACTTGGCCGCCACAGAACATCTGCTGGAATGAATTCCACAGATTCGCCACCCTCTGGATAAAGAAATTCCTTCTCATCTCCTTTCTAAAGGTACGTCCTTTTATTCCAAGGCTATGCCCTCTAGTCCTAGACTCTCCCACTAGTGGAAACATCCTCTCTGCATCCATTCTATCCAGGCCTTTGACTATTCGGTAAGTTTCATATATATTCAATAGTATATGGTCACACTGATCTGTCTTGTATTTATTTATGCCTATTCTGTTGTGCTGAAGCAAAGCAAGAATTTCATTGTCCTATCTGGGACACATGACAATAAACTCTCTTGAATCTTGATTCTTGAACATTCTCCGGGTTTCCTCCGAGTGCTCCAAATACATAATTGGCTTTTCTAAATTATCCCCTGTGTGCAGAATGCACATGTGGGATAACATAGAACTAGTATAAGGATGATCAAAGGCCCTGATTCCTTGCTGTATCTCTAAACTGATAAACTGAACTAAAAAGAACTGCAGATGCTGCTTTATGAAAAAGACACAAAGTGCTGGGGTAACTGAGCAGATAAGGCAGCATCCCTGGAGCACAAAGAGCTGGAGTAACTGGAGTCTGAAGAAGGGTCCCGACCCAAAACGTCACCTATGCATGTTCTCCAGAGGTGCTGCCTAACCCACTGAGTTTACTCCAACATTTTGTATCCTTCTTTACTGGTACAAAATAAATACGTTCCTAAGAGGAAGCCTTAGGCTATTGGAAACAAACCTCCCAAATAGCAACAGAAATGAAGGTGAAAATAAAATAGGAAAAAAAGATAGATATTTGATTAGAATGCAGCAGAAAACCATTGATAATGTAGGAAGAGTGCAGAGCGAAATTAAACACTGCCATTGTTAGGATGAAGAGGGAATAGAGGATGAGGCTCATGTGACGGAGAGAAAAGTATAACAATGTCAGGTAGAATTACAATAGATGGAAAGTAATTGCCAATTAAGCTAACTGCTCTCAAAATGAACACTAGCCCAAACCCGATGGGATGCCTTCTAGTTGCAAAGTGAAAATAAAATGAGTGCTATAACAACAAAATTTCAATCTTTCTTGGACAAGGTGATGCCAGAAGACCAATGGATTTAAAAGATATTTAAACGACATTTGGTCAAATACATGGACAGGAAAGTTGGACAGTTTAAAATGGACAGTTTAGAGAGAGGCACAAAATACTGGAGTAACTCAGCGGGACAAGCAGCATCTCTGGAGAGAAGGAATGGCTGACGTTTCAGGTTAAAACCCTTCTTCAGACATTTGTGTCCATCTTTGGTATATACCAGCATCTGCAGTTCCTTCAAAAGAAGGTTTAGATAGATATGGGTTAAATGCAGGCAAATGGGACTAGCATAGATGGGCATCTTTGTTGGCACGGACTGAGGGCCATACATCTGATTCTGTGGTGTATGATTATATTAGTCTTTGTCATTAATTCCTTTAATTAAAATAAGCAAATGGCTGCACAGTAAATATCTAACATTCCTGTCTTCTAAAGAGATTTGATTAGATGTAAAGTAGCTGACATTTTGGGAAAACAAAATCCCATGGAATTAAATAAATTGTGCACACTTGACTAATGGGCAGGAGCAGACAGTGGTGGTTAATAGATTTATTCAGAGTTTGTAAATTGTATTATCTTGTTCAGAAATGACATAGGCTTGGGTATAGGAGGATAAATGAGAAGTCTGTAGATGAGACAAATGGGAAAATTGTGAATAATGAGCAAAATAGTAGTAGAAATCCAGGACATAGATTGGCTGGTGACAGTTATACTTTAGACTTTGGAGATACAGTGCGGAAACAGGCCCTTCAGTCCTCCGAGTCCGAGCCGAAAACTAATCACTCCGTACATTAACTTATACACACTATGGACAAATGTTTTTACAACTTACCAAACCTACAGACCTACATCTTTGGAGTGTGGGAGGAAACCCTAGCACTCAGAGAAAGCACATGCAGTCACAGGGAGATCGTACAAACTCCATACAAAGGAATGAGCTGCCGGAGGAGGCAGTTGAGGCAGAGACTATAACAACATTTAAAAGACATTTCGGTAGGTACATGGGCAGTTAAGAGTCAAGAGAGTCAAGAGTGTTTTATTGTCATATGTCCCGGATGGGACAATAAAATTCTTACTTGCTGTAGCACAACAGAATATGTGAATATGTAAACATTGTATATAACGGGGGAAAAAAAGTTAAATAAATAACAAATATCCGAGGATGTACACACCATTGAAGATAAATGGGGATACTGTGGATACAGTGGATAGGGTGAGCTACTTTAAAGACCTGGGAGTCAACATCTCAGAGGATCTGACATGGACATCACACGCTGCAGCACTCGTGAGTAAGGCAAGGCAGCGCCTTTACCACCTCAGGCAACTGAGGAAATTCAGAGTGTCTCTGAGGATCCTCCAGTGCTTCTACTCAGCGGCTGTGGAAAGCACTGGACAGTGCCCTTACCACCTCAGGCAACTGAGGAAATTCAGAGTGTCTCTGAGGATCCTCCAGTGCTTCTACTCAGCAGCTGTGGAAAGCATCTTGTCCGGAAACATCATGATTTGGTTTGGGAACTGCTCTGCCCGGGACAAGAAAGCTCTGCAGAGAGGAGTACGTTCGGCTGAACGCACTATGGGAACTTCACTCGCCCCCCCCTGCAGGAACTATACATCAGAAGGTGCAACTGCAAAGCCAACAAGATCATGGGAGACCCCTTCCACCCCAGCAACGGACTGTTCCAGCTGCTACGGTCAGGCAAACGCCTCCGTTGCCATGCTGTGAGAACAGAGAGGATGAGAAGGAGTTTCTTCCCAGAGGCCATTAGGACTGTAAACACCTATCTCACCAGGGACTAACCAATTTACTGTTGTGTGGTGTCTTTTTAAAATTGCTGTTTTTTTTTCTTTTTTTTCCTCCCACAAATATGTAATATGTGAATATGTGATTTTACTTTGCAGTCACGTAAGTGATTCCGTGAAGAACCCCGCCAATCCACACGCGTATCAATACATCATTTGCATGGCGAAGCACCGGACTGGCAGGCGGGTTCTCCTGCTAGCAGTAAGTTTAAACTACAGGTAAGTTTTGTTTTCTTACCTGGTGTTGATTTTCTTGCAGGAACCTCTTTTATAGAGGTTTTCCTGCATGATATTTTAGCGAAGTCTGATGAGGGAACCGGCTATAATCTGTGGGGACACCCCGGTTCAAACCGTGGAAGCGGGTTGCTGGTGAATGTCGGGCTCGCGATCGCAGTCACTGATAACAGTCAGTAACTTCCGGATGCTGTGGATCCCGGGGAGGGGAAATCCACAGACCGCAGTGGTCCCCAGGATATGGGGCAAAACCGACCACAACCGCCAGCCCTGGTGTCGGGAGGTTTTCCCTCCGGTAATGTATAAAATTTGGAGGTTGGCCAGGATGGAGCTCCAATGGAGACGGGGCTCCATCTAGATACACTAGCAAAGTTGTCTCAGCGCGGGGGTTTGCGAGAGCCCCCGTCAGCAGCGCCTTGCACAGGGCTGCTTCATGTTCATGCTGAGTCTGTGTCAGTGCGGGGCTATGGGAGAGCCGCGTCAGCAGCGCCTTGCACAGGCCTGCTTAATATGGGTGCCAAGTGTATGGCAGCGCCGGCCTATGGGAGAGCCCGCGCCAGGAGTGCCTTGGACAGGGTTGCTTAATGTTGATGCCGAGTGTATGGCAGCGCCGGCCTATGGGAGAGCCCGCGCCAGCAACGCCTTGTAACAGAGCTGCTTAATGTTTCCCTCGTGGAGGAGGAGAGCATAGCGGGTCAGTATAAGTCTGACGCCGAGTCTATGGCAGCACCGGCCTATGGGAGAGGCAGTTAAATTCAACTGCCCAAGGGCAAGAGATTAGATTTAATTGAAGGCTGCATCAAGATTGCTTGGGGGAGAAATCACCTTCAATTAGACAAGTGGCCAACTTGATTGGTAAATTGATAGCTGCCTTTCCAGCTGTGCAGTATAGATTGTTGCATACCGAAACTTACAGAGGGCGAAGGTACAGGCACTCAGGATACATGCAGGTCATTTCAACTAGCCCATGCAATTTCCATTTGAAGCCATCGCTGAAGTACAGTGCTGGATAAGAAACATCTCAAATTGTTTTAAGAAAATTCTGATGCACCTTCAGTTTGCAGACTGATGTTAGTGCCCTAGGTTGGGGTGCTACTTGTACCATTTTAGCTGAGGAGGCACATGGAATAGGCATGAGGCATTTATTTCTCCAATCACATGGAATTAATATTTAGAGTTTAGGAGCATTTAAGGGCTCAAGGCTTATTGTATCACCAAGCAGCACTTACATGTTCAGCTTCAGATTGACCACACCACGGCAGTGGCGTATGTTAATGCTATGGCCATACTAGCCTGAGCACGCCCGATCCAGTCTGTTCCCGGAAGCTAAGCAGGCTCAGACCTGGTTAGTGCTTCGATGGGAAACACATGGGTGGCATCAAGTCGAAACCTTGTGACAGATTGGCTAACCTTATTTGGTGCATTAAAAAGAACATTTGGATTTCAGCTGTCTATTTGCCCAGGTATATTCAATATGGTGGCACACACCAGGTTACACAAATTCAATGACAACATGAGTGGATGTACAATCATGATGTATTTAATGAACGTTCTTCGGTATGGGATGCCAGATATCGATTTCTTTGCATCGAGACTCGATCAACAGGTACCAAAGTATGTTTCATGGGAACCAGATCCAGAGCAGTAGCAGTCGATGCATTCTTGTTACACTATATACTGCAAATAACAAATGATAATATAGTATTTTGCAGTTCACTGCTTATTCGTTGTGTTTAATAGACTGATGGCTGTGGGGAAGAGCTGTTCCTGAACTTGGACATTATAGTTTTCAGGCTCCTGTACCTTCTTCCTGATGGCAGTGGTGAGGTGAGTGTGTGGCCAGGATGGTGTGGATCCTTGATGATTTTGGCAGCCTTTTTGAGGCAGTGACTACAATAGATCCCTTCAACGGTGGGGAGGATGGACTGGGCAGTGATCACAACTTTTTGTAGTCTTTTCGCTCCTGGACGTTCAAGTTGCTGAACCAGGCCACGATGCAACCTGCAGTCTGAATGTTCTCTACCGTGCGAGCACCTGTAGAACTTCAGGAGAATCCTCTTTGAGATGCCGAATCTCCGTAATCTTCTCAAGTAGAATCGCTGATGTGCCTTCTTTACATAGAAACATAGAAACATACAAAATATGTGCAGGAGTAGGCCATTCGGCCTTTCGAGCCTGCACCGCCATTCAATATGATTGTGGCTGATCATCCAACTCAGTATCCTGTACCTGCCTTCTCTCCATACCCCCTGATCCCTTTAGCCACAAGGGCCACATCTAACCCTCTTAAATATACCCAATGAACTGGCCTCAACTACCTTCTGTGGCAGAGAATTCCAGAGACTCACCACTCTCTGTGTGAAAAATGTTTTCCTCATCTCGGTCCTAAAGGAATTCCCCCTTATCCTTAGACTGTGACCCCTTGTTCTGGACCTCACCAACATCGGGAACAATCTCCCTGAATCTAGCCTATCCAACCCCTTAAGAATTTTGTAAGTCTCTATAAGATCCCCCCTCAGTCTTCAAAATTCTAGCGAGTACAAGCCAAGTCTATCCAGTCTTTCCTCATATGAAAGTCCTGACATCCCAGGAATCATTCTGGTGAACCTTCTCTGTACCCCCTCTATGGCAAGAATGGATTTTCTCAGATTTGGAGACCAAAACTGTACGCAATACTCCAGGTGTGGTCTCACCAAAACCCTGTACAACTGCAGTAGAACCTCCCTGCTCCTATACTCAAATCCTTTTGCTATGAATGCTAACATACCATTTGCTTTCTTCACTGCCTGCTGCACCTGCATGCCTACATTCAATGATTGGTGTACCATGACACCCAGGTTTCGTTGCATCTCCCATTTTCCTAATTTATCACCATTCAGATAATAGTCTACCCTCCTGTTTTTGCCACCAAAGTGGATAACCTCACATTTATCCACATTATACTGCATCTGCCATGCATTTGCCCACTCACCCAGCCTATCCAAGTCATCTTGCAGCCTCCTAGCATCCTCCTCACACCTAACACTAAACCCCAGCTTAGTGTCATCCGCAAGCTTGGAGATGTTGCATTCAATTCCCTCATCCAAATCATTAATATATATTGTAAATAGCTGGGGTCCCAGCACTGAGCCTTGCGGTACCCCACTAGTCACTGCCTGCCAGTTCTCTATCCACATCAATACTGAACCCCCAATAGCGTGTGCTTTAAGTTTGCATACTAATCTCTTATGTGGGACCTTGTCAAAAGCCTTCTGAAAGTCTAGATATAACACATCCACTGGTTCTCCCTTATCCACTCTGCTAGTTACATCCTCGAAAAATTCTATAAGATTCGTCAGACATGATTTACCTTTCATAAATCCATGTTGACTTTGTCTAATGATTTCACCACTTTCCAAATGTACTGCTATCCCATCTTTAATAACTGACTCTAGCAGTTTCCCCACTACCGATGTTAGACTAACTGGTCTGTAATTCCCCGTTTTTTCTCTCCCTCCTTTTTAAAAAGTGGGGTTACATTAGCTACCCTCCAATCCTCAGGAACTACTCCAGAATCTAAGGAGTTTTGAAAAATTATCACTAATGCATCCACTATTTCTGTGGCTACTTCCTTGAGTACTCTGGGATGCAGGCTATCTGGCCCTGGGGATTTATCGGCCTTTAATCCATTCAATTTACCCAACACCACTTCCCGGCTAACCTGGATTTCACTCAGCTCCTCCACCTTATTTGACCCCCGGTCCCCTGATATTTCCGGCAGATTATTTATGTCTTCCTTAATGAAGACAGAACCAAAGTAGTTATTTAATTGGTCTGCCATGTCCTTGTTCCCCATGATCAATTTCACCTGTTTCTGACTGCTAGGGACCTACATTTGTTTTAACTAATCTCTTTCTCTTCACATATCAATAAAAACTTTTGCAGTCAGTTTTTATGTTCCCTGCCAGTTTTCTTTCATAATCTATTTTCCCTTTCCTAATGAAGCCCTTTGTCCTCCTCTGCTGGAATTTCTCCCAGTCCTCTGGTTGGCTGCTTTTTCTGGCTAATTTGTATGCTTCATCTTTTGTTTTTATACTATCCCTGATTTCCCTTGTTATCCATGATGCATTACCTTCCCTGATTTATTCTTTTGCCAAACTGGGATGAACAATTGTTGTAGTTCATCCATGCAGTCATTAAATACCTTCCATTGCACATCCACTGTCAACCCTTTAAGAATCACTTGCCAGTCTATCTTGGCCAATTCACATCTCATACCTTCAAAGTTACCTTTGTTTAAGTTCAGAACCCTTGTTTCTGACATAATTATGTCACTCTCCATCCTAATGAAGAACTCAACCATATTATGGTCACTCTTGCCCAATGGGCCACGCACAACAAGACTGCTGACTAACCCTTCCTCATTACTCAATACCCAGTCTAGAATAGCCTACTCTCTCGCTGGTTCCTCTACATGTTGGTTTAGAAAACTATCCCGCATACATTCCAAGAAATCCTCTTCCTCAGCACCCCTGCCCATTTGATTCACCCAATCTATATGTAGATTGAAGTTCACCCATTATAACTGTTTTACCCTTGTTGCACGCATTTATAATTTCCTATTTGATGCCATCCCCAACTCCACTACTACTGTTAGGTGGCCTGTACACAACTCCCACTAGCGTTTTCTGCCTCTTTAGAGATTCGCAGCACTAACCATATCGATTCCACATCCTCCAAGCTGATGTCCGTCCTTTCTATTGCATTAATCTCCTCTCTCACCAGCAACGCTACCCCACCTCCCTTTCCTTTCTGTGTATCCCTCCTGAATATTGAACATCCCTGGATGTTCAGCTCCCAGCCTTGGTCCCCCTGCAGCCATGTCTCCGTGATCCCAACTATAGCATAGTCATTAATAGCTATCTGCACATTCAACTCGTCCACCTTATTACGAATGCTCCTTGCATTGAGACACAAAGCCTTCAGGCTTGTTTTTACAACACTCTTACTCCTTATGCAATTATGTTGACAAGTGGCTCCTTTTGATTTTTGCCCTGGAAACCCACCACCTCTTATTCTCTGTTTATTATTTTTTTCTTCTTTCCCCCCTACATGTTGGGTCTGAGTGCTTCCCTTCTCTGCCTCCTGCCTCTGACCCTGTCTACTGGCTTTCTCTATTTGAGTCCCTCCCCGCAACCGTTCTAGTTTAAAGTCTCCCCGGTAGCCTTTGCAAATTTCCCTGCCAGGATACTGGTCCCCCTCGGGTTCAAGTGCAACCCGTCCTTTTTATACAGGTCACTCCTTCCCCAAAAGAGGTTCCATTGATCCAGAAACTTGAATCCCTGCCCTCTGCACCAGTCCTTCAGCCGGGCATTTATCCTCCACCTTGCTCCAATCCTACTCTCACTGTCGCGTGGCACAGGAAGTAATCCTGAGATTGTTATGTTTGCGGTTGTTTTCCTTACCTCTCTTCCTAACTCCCTAAATTCTCCTTTCAGGAGCTCTTCTCTTTTTTTTACCTATGTCATTGGCACCAATATGTACCATGACCTCAGGCTCCTCTCCCTCCCTTTTCAGGATATCTTGGACACGTTCAGACACATCCCGGACCCTGGCTCCAGGGAGGCAAACTACCATCCGGGTCTCCGGACTGCATCCACAGAATCGCCAATCTGACCCCCTAACTATAGAGTCCCCTATTACTAATGCCCTCCTCTTCTTTTCCTTACCCTTCTGAGCAACAGGGCCGCAGGCCAGGTCGCTGTTGCTACCCCCAGGTAGGCTGTCCCCCCCCAACAGCACTCAAACAGGAGTTCTTATTTCCAAGGTGTACAGCCACTGGTGTACTCTCTAGCGCCTGCCTCTGCCCCTTGCCTCTCCTAACCATGACCCATGTGTCTGCCTCCTGTGGTTTTGGAGAGACTACCTCCCTGTAACTCCTCTCTATGACCTCCTCACTCTCCCTGACCAGATGGAGGTCATCAAGCTGCTGCTCCAGGTTCCTAACATACTCCTTTAGGAGCCCCATCTCGACATTCCTGGCGCAGATGTGGACGTCTGGAGGGCTACCTGACTCCATTACCTCCCACATCTGACATCCAGAACATCACCAACGGCTCCTGGGCCCCTGTCTTTACAATTGCATCGGTGTGCTGGGTCCAGGAAAGATTTTCTGATATATGCACGCCCAAGAATTTGAAGTTATTGACCCTCTCCACCACCATCCCGTTGATATAAACAGGAATGTGAGTCCTCATCCTTCCCCTACTAAAGTCCACAATCAGTTCCTTGGTCTTACTGATGTTGAGAGCCAGGTTGCTGTGCTGGCACCATTTGGTCAGTCGGTCGATCTCACTTCTATATTCTGACTCGTCCCCATCTGTGATTCGTCCAACCACAGTGGTGTCACCGGCGAACTTGATGATGGAGTTCGCACTATGACTGGCTACGCAGTCATGGGTATAGAGTGAGTAAAGCAGGGGGCTGAGCACACAGCCTTGAGGTGCTCCCGTACTAATTGTTACTGAGGATGAAGTGGTTCCTCCAATTTGAACAGATTGTGGTCTGTGGATGAGGAAGTCGAGGATCCAATTGCAGAGGGATGCGCAGAGGCCCAGTTCCGTGAGCTTGGTAACCAGCTTGGAAGGGATGATGGTATTAAACGCTGAGCTGCAGTCTATAAACAACAGCCTGACGTCAGTGTTTTTATTGTCCAAGTGGTCCAGTGCAGAGTGGAGAGCCAGTGAAATTGCATCTACCGTTGACCTGTTGTGGCGGTATGCGAACTGTAGTTGGTCGAGGTTCTTGTTGAGGTAGAAGTTGATGTGCACCATAACCAACCTTTCAAAGCACTTCATCACCACATCCGTTAGTGCCACTGTTCAATAGTCCTTGAGGAACGTCACCTTACTCTCCTTGGGCACCAGTATTATTGTTGCCCTCTAAAAGCAGGTGGGAACCTCAGACCTCAGAAGTGAGAGGTTGAAAATGTCCGTAAAAACTACAGCCAGTTGGTCTACACAGGTATTTAGAGCAAGGCCGCGTATACCATCAGGTCCAGGCGCTTTCCGAGGGTTCACCCCCCTGAAGGATCTTCTGACTCAGCCTCTGTGACTGTAACACCATCAAGGCGAATATGGGCTTGTGATGGCACATCAGTGTTCTCTCTATCGAACCGTGCGTAGAACGCATTGAGCTCGTCAGGGAGTGACGCTTCGCTGTTATTTGAGCAAGAGAGCTTTAGAAGGATATAGGCCAAACATGGGCAGGTGGGACTAGTATAGAAGGGACACCTTGTTCGGCATGGGCAAGCTGGGCCGAAGGACCTGTTTCCCTGTTGTATGAATTTATGGCAGTATGACTCAATGTAAGAGGATTGCAAAATTGTACGGTAATGTAGCATTAACAGAAAATGACATCAAAACAAAAAATACTCAAAGTGAAAACTTTTATTTAAACAGTGGATGCTTAATAACTGAAGTAAATCATTTGAAAGGGCATGTTGACCAAATGTTTCCAATGACAATGAGAGTTGTGCTTGAAAAGGATCAATTTTAATGATGATGGGACGAGAGCTGAGTTTGAAATTAGAATAAACATGCCTTTTCAAGGACAGATATGACAGGATGAATGGTATCTTCGTCTGCTGCAGGTTTCTGTGATTTCTGATGATATTGCAACTTTGACTAAATTCTGATCGAAATATTAATCTATGTTGAAGGTATCATTAATTTAAAGTGCAGTGATAGAATAGTACAATTAACATAATGATGCTGTCGAGTCATAGCACACATATCATTCAAATAAAATATCTTAACACAAAGGCTAAGACACTATTATTGTCTTTTATGTTGATATTTTGCATTTTTTAGCCTTAACATTGCTCTTTTTAGAGGTAGATGTTTTTTTTCAATGAATCACATTTTAATTTAGTGTTTACCAACATTCAAAAGATAGTTATTACCATTAACACCAAAACATAACTAATCAAATGCTTATAATTTTCACTAATATGTTGCTGCAAACAAAAAACTCTTGTTTGTTTCAGATCACGTTTAGAAATAGTTGCTGGAATGCCTTAACATATTAATAGTATATAATAACAAAATCTTGTTTCTCTTTATTAATGTCCCCCTCAAACACAACTGTCAAATTTATTGGGGCAGAATTTTTAATTGCAGTTGTGCTCAGTGAAAAACTTTAACTCACTCAGGTTCCCCTTTAAATATTATTGCCCAAACCAAAGGCAGCTGGCCAGGCTGTGCTGCATTAGGACACTGACATCCCTAAAGCCAGAAGCATCTGTTTTCTTCCTTTATGAGGCAGCCTCTGTGACAGGTGCGAATCCTGCTGGGACCTGGCTGAAATTATTCAAATGAACCCGACCCTGGGAAATCAGCCAGAGGCAGGGAAACAGGCATGGAAGGGGCGGAAGCCTCGACCCATTGAACTTAGAGCAGAAGGGAAATTATGTGCCGTTTTGGACACAATCGAAGAGACGTGGATGTCTCAAAGTGAGTTGAAAGAAACTCCCAAGATTATTGAGGTTCACAATACTGTATTTGTTTTAATTATGCAAAAGGACATGAAAAGAAGGTAAAATATGAACATTTTTAAATGGAAAAATTGATGAATGCACATTATTTAACTGGCTCAAAACTATATATAATGATTAAAGCATTATGGGTCCCTTATAGACTGAGACAGGAGAAATTATATTGTAGAAGAGTGGGATGGCATAGTGGCGCAGTGGTAGAGCTGCTGCTTTACAGCGCCTTACTGCCTTACAGGCCTGAGTTTGATCTTAACTACAGGTGCTGTCGCTACAGAATTTGCACGTTCCCTCAGCGACCATGTGGATTTTCTCTGGGTGCTCTGGTTTCCTCCCACACCCCATTGATATACAGGTTTGTGGGTTAATTGGCTTTGGTCAAAATGTCCCTTGTGTATAGGGCACTGGTAGTGAACAGGGTGATCGCTGGTGGGTGCAGACTCGGTGGGCCAAAGGGCCCGTTCCCGCTCTGTATCTCTAAAGTCTATAGATTAAAGCATTAGGATCCCTTATCTACTGGAACAAGGGACAAATTCTATTGTAGAACAAAGAAATTGAAGAAATAAATAAATACTTTGTATTGAAAATTACAAGTTAAACTGCAAATGTTGGAATATCTAAAATAAAAACTAAAAGTGCTGGGAATACTCAGCATGCCACATCGCATCTGTGGAAAGTGAAACAGTCAACATTTCAGGTTGAAAACCCTTTGTCATAATATTTTTCATCTGTCCTCACAAAAGAGGATATGAACAAAAAATAACAGGACTAGTGAAGAGCAGCAGGTCTAGGATGAATTCATTTCTGAAAGGAGTTAGATCTATCAGAGAGAAAAAAATGGAGAAATTAATGGGACTGAAAGGTGATCTTCTTGCGCATGGTATGCACAGCCTAAAGTTGTAGGACAACTTATTCTATTTGATCTTATTTGAATGTGCACTCCAGGTTGATTGCATTCGTTGAAACAGGGCGGACCACGTGAAGGTTGCCATCTTCCACCTCAAAGGTGATAAATCCCCAGGACCCGATGATCTGATTGCCAAAGTGTTAAAATAGATGACTGAAGATTTTTTTTAAACAAAATAAACTTTATTCAGAATAAAAAATATATACAAACAAGAACAGTGCAAAATTCCTCTGACATTCTCAGCAGCTATACATATATTAATTAGCGTTATATTTGTTAGTGTTCACAAAAACCATAATTATTCCCGGCATCCTTGTCCCCATTAGTAATATCCCTTCTCTTATTTGAAGGGTGTCTACACCACAATATGCCCCCCATGTGGCAATGGAGTTAGTGTACACATCGGGGGTTGACTTCTTCCAACTATTCCCAACTTCTACACCCCACTTTAATATTCCAGTGACGTACCAAATGCAGATCAACAGGATGCATATGGGCATAGCTTATCCACATTTGTTCATTGCTATAAGATGGAGTTTAATGGCCTATATGGTTGGGGGCAGTAATTGTTATTCTTTTAAAGTTGGAAATGATTGGAAAGTGCAGTCTTAATCATTTCTGATTCCAATTTTGTGCTCTTTAAATGTTTTTGAATTTTTCCGTAAACATAGGATGGTCCATGTGCAAACCACAATATGTATTCACCAGGGTACATTATCAAACACCATTTTACCTGTGTAGAAACTCAAATAGAATACAGCAGTTTTTTTGGGTTGTTGAATAAGTTGATTGGTGACATTATTAGTGTATCATGTTGAAGCAGACCCCACATTTTCCAGAATTTAAAATCTATCAATGCCCACTTTCAATGAATCAGATTGCAAAAACATTTACCATATTTGGGGGATTTAACTTTTTTTTTAGTTTAGTTTATTGTCACATGGACAGTGAAAAACTTTTAGTTGCATACTATCCATGCATTGGAAAGATTATACATGTAGACACAAAGTGCTGGAGTAACTCAGTGGGTCAGGCACCATCTCTGGAGAAAAAGGATGGGTGATGTTTCAGGTCGGAACCCTTCTTTAGGCTCAAAATTATTGCCTATTTCTTCTCTCCAGAGATGCTGCCTGAAGTCTGAGTTACTCCAGCACTTTGTGACTATCATTGATGTAAACCAGCATCTGCAGTTCCATTCTACACAAGACTACACATATAATTTAAAAAAAAAATCTGTACTCTGTTTTTAATTATCAGATTAAATGCCTCAGTGACTCATGTATTTAATAAAACCAGGTTATCAAGTAAAATAATAAAAAATACATCTAAAATTGAGGTCCTAGTTATTGCCTGCTCCCACTTGGCCTGTGTTCCTTGTCTCCTTTGGCATATGCTGACCTAACCTTTCCTCCAGCTTGATCCTGTCAATTCTGATGAAGTGTCAATGCAGCTTATTAATCTTCTACATGTACAAACTCAACTTCTTCATTCCTTAAATTAATCCTGTCTATTTTCCGTTTTTTTTAAAGCATAGTACATTTTTATTTTTCTACCCAATTTGGAGAGGACAATTTTTTGGTAAGGGAAATGTAAAAAAAAAGGGTTAGTTTTTTTGTTACCTCTTTAGCTAACAAATGCTATCTACCTGGATTGGGTAATTGGTACTATTTCATTGCTCCTAATTAAATTAGGATCCTTGGCATAGGTGAATAATTCCAGAACCTTTTAAAGCACAATGGCACAGTGGTAGAGTTGCTGCCTCACAGCACCAGAGACCTGGATTTGATCTTGACTACTGTGTATATGGGATGCTATGTATATGGAGTTTGCCCTATGATTGTGTGGGTTTTCTCCGAGTGCTCCAGTTTCCTCCCACACTCCAGGTTTTTAGGTTAAATGGCTTTTGTAAATTGCCCCAAGTGTGTAGGATGGGAAACTGGGATAACATATAATAAATGTACAGGTGATTGTTGGTCAGCGCAGACTCAGTGGGCCAAAGAGCCTGTCTCAACATTGTATCTCTAAACTAAACTAAACTATAACTAAACTAAGCAGATAACTGAGAATTACGTATCTATAAATTATTTCCAGTTGCCTGTGCCCTGCCCATATTTCTTTAAAACTTTACTATCCATGCATCTATCAAAATGATGTTTAAAAGTTGTCATTGTACCGGCCGCTCTGGCAGCTAGTTTCATATAGGCATCTCCCTCTGTGTGAAAAAGTTACCCATCAGATACCTTTTAAATCTTTTCCCTCTCAGCTCGAAACCTATGCTCTCTAGTTTTAGAGTCCCCTAACTTTGAGAAAAGACTGTGGCTCTTTTCATATCTATGGCTCTCATGATTTTATGTTCATCCCTCCGTCTCCTACTCTACAGGGAAAAAAGTATTTCCTATCCCGTCCCCTTATAAATCAAACCCTCCAATCCTGGTAACATCCTTGTAAATCTTTTTTATAAACATTTCCAAAGGCATATTTGGTAACCAAGGCAAAATTGAAAGTTAAACTGATATCAAGTTTATGTCCTGACTATTTTTTGTGAATTATATGGCTGCACAATTGTTTGAAATTATGTACTGCATGCGTTGGGCAGACAGCCAGAATCTTATTCCTAGGATGGAAAAAACAAATACTTGTGGGCATAGCTATAAGGTGAGAGGAGCAATGTGTAAATGAGATGTGCAGGGCAAGGTTTTTACATAGAGAGTGGTGAATACCTGGAACACATTGCCAGGGACAACGATTAAAGAAGATATAATAGTGGCATTTAAGAGACTTTTAGATAGGCATATGGATATGCTGGGAATGGAGGGATATAGTTTTTGTGATTTGGTCTTGACATCATATTCGGCCCATGGGCCGAAGGGCTGTTCATATGCTGTACTGTTCTAAATTCGATGTTCTATGCATTTGTCAGAGTATGAGTCCCACTGATACCTTAAACACCTATTCTGCAGAATCACAGTAAAACTAATTGTATTTTTTGTGAACATCGATTCCTTCATAATTGCCATGGAATGTATTGCAACCAATGTGGATTAGTGCACTAAACTTAGTACCTATTAGCACGAGGTGTCAATAGTATTGCTATTAATTATGGATCAATGACAAATGAATTAATTACTGGTCAGCAACTAAACATAGAATCTTCCTAATCTGTATAGTTCATTTCTCTACTGATTAGTTTATTTACATGCTGAGTGTTTAAGGGATGTTAACATACAAGTGGACATGGATAGGCAATGCTTTGAGTCAAGATCATTCTTCAGGTCACTTATCTATGTCCTCCACAGATGCTGCCTGTCCTGCCGAGTTACTCCAGCTCTTTGCGGTCTATGCAAGATTCCAGCATCTGAAATGCCTTGTGTCTCCACATGAGTACCAAGGTGGCACAGTAGCGCAACTGTAGAGTTGCTGCCTTACAGCACCAGAGACTACAGTAGATTTGATCCTAACTATGGGTACTGTCTGTATGGAGTTTGTACATTCTCCCCATGACCTCGTGGGCTTTCTCCAGGTGCTCCGGTTTCCTACCACACTATAAGACATACAGGTTTGTAAGTTATTTGGCTTTGGTAAAAACATTAAATTGCCCCTAGTATGTAGGATAGTGCTAGTGTATGGGTGATTGCTGGTCATTGCAAAGTTGGTGGCCTAAACGGTCTGTTTCTGCACTTTATCTCCAAACTAAACTAAAAGTGTGGGATTCCTATTTTAAACAATTTTATCATGACAGGATCTAAGCAAGAAAGAGACAATATTCTAAAGACTTATTGAATGAATTTCTAACCCACCTAAAAAAATAAGAGAAATGGTATGAAAAATCAATTTTAAAATTGTTCAAAAATTAACACTGGAAAATCAAATAATTACTTGATAAAGAGGCTCTTCACAAGCATGTGTATTTAACAGCTGGTTAAATTGTGATATTTTACCTGTGAAGTTCCGCCACCTGTCTTTTTCTCCGTTAGTAAGAGCAATGTGAATTGGCACTGTGTCATTTTTGTTCCATGCAGCAGTCTTTCCTTAGTATATCCTTTCCACATCATGAAACCTGCAATGTCATTAGCAGACAAAATGTGCAGGAAGGAACTGCAGATGCTAGGCACAAACCAAAGCTAGACACAAAATGCTGGAGTAACTCAGCAGGACAGGCAGCATCTCTGGAGGTAAGGAATGGGTGACGTTTCACATCAAAATCCTTCTACTTCTTCTTGCGTATGGCGTGCACAGCCTAAAGTTGTCGGACAACTTGTTCTATTTGATCCTATTTATTGTGCACGCCAGGTTGATTGCATTTGTCGAAACAGGGCGGACCACGTGAAGGTTGCAATCTCTCACCCCATCGAGACCCTTCTTCAGACTGAACTCTGGAGAGAAGAAATGGGTGATGTTTCGGATCGAGACCTTTCTTCTGACTGATTTGTCTGTGATTTGCAGAGCTGCTACTTGTAATAATTGTACATTATTTTTCAATGTTCCTTTTTGTTTTACTTTACATCCTTCAGGGTCCTTTAATGCTGAAGATTGCATTTGGCATATTGATGCATGTGCATCTCATTTACCAGTCTTCCTTGCTCATCAAACATCTCAATACATCACTTCATTGCATTAGTTACTGGAGCTCAGACCATTTTGTTGTTAACATACCCTTCTCTGTGCTGGTCGTCAGTCTTCAATGCATTCTCTACTGATGTATGTTTTATGAGCTAACGTGCTGCTTAGTTCCTTTTAGAAATCTTAAATAAGTATTATTGCTGGTATATTACAATCGACATATCTAATTTATTAAAAATCCATTTCTCATGGAATTACATGTTGCAAAATGATGCGTGCCTGAACTTTTACTGCTTTGTTATTATCAATAACAGCAGAACACTCCCTAATTAATCATTAAAATAGTAATTTTAGGCTCATTAAAATCATCATTGATGTTCACATATAATCTGCCTTTTATTGTGTGCAACAATTCCTTTCAAATAAAGCTTATAAATTTGCATGTTAATACTAGCACCAGAAACATTTAGAGAATTTCTAAACAAAAGTTTTTAGGGGCAGCTGCAAGTGCAAGATGGAGTGTGTTCTGATCTACGGTCAAAATCCAGCCTTCATTGAAAACTTGGCACAAAACCTTTATCACTAAATATAATTTTCACACGAGCTTTGACTGGAGCTGGGTTAATTTACATGAAATCCAGCAGTAAACTACAATAAATTTGACCTGATACAGGTTGATTGGATCATGCCATTACAAACCATGTCATTTGATTCATTTATTTTCTAAATCAGATGAAACCCTGTGTTTTCAATGGGCAAGTGCAGAAACGTTACACTTTTGATTGTTTCCTTTCTGATAGATTAGCAGAGAAACAAAATCCATGTTATTTTGTGCTATGATCCCTTCAATATATTAGTTAATGTAGAAGTTAGTGACAATTCTATTTTTATCACTATCACACAATAAATGCAACTTCAAACGGAATTGCATGGTACAGCAGAAATTAAAAGGTGTTCAGTTATTACTAGATTGTCAGTCATTTTATGTGTTCACTGTCTAGTTCCCTTTGACTGTCACAGGAGGCAGATATTTTACTTCTGATCGTGAAATTGCAAAGTCCCTTCTTTTGGAATTTTAATGACAATATGGTGAATAATTTAGTGAAAACGTCCCCAGTAAAAGTCTGTATGGTACGCTATTGTACCCATCAGCCATGTTGTGTTTGCTTTGATCAGTGGTCCTGAAAGGAATTGTCAACATTCAACCAAGTTTGTCCTGGATTTGGAACTGCCAATAAATCCAAACGAAACTGAGTGAATAAAACACCACCCTCAAATTATAACCCAAATCTCCCGGCAAGATCGAGCATCGGATTGGAAATACCATTTATTTTAGAGAAGGTTCCCCTCCTGGCGATCAGGAGGAAAAAAAAAATTCTTTGTTTGAAGATCGACACAATATGTTGGAGTAACTCAGTGGGATAAGCAGCATCTCTGGAGAGAAGCAGGTGATGTTTTTGGTCAATACCCTTCTTAAGACTAACAGGACCTATGTATTGCAAATCCTTCTTAAATGGATAGCAATTTTCATAATGCCAGACAAGTAGAATGTTTTTGAGAATTTGTAACATTTTAGATTTTGTATACTGTTTCCTTATATACAGTCCCATTTTATTTGGGATGGTTTTATTGAAACGTAACCAAATCCATTTCTTGCAGAGCTTTGGGCTGCCACGGTGGCGCAGCGGTAGAGTTGCTGCCTTGCAGCGCTAGCAGTGCCGAAGACCTGGGATTGATCCCAACCAGGGGTGCTGACTGTACGCAGTTTGGACGTTCTTTTGGTTTCCTCACATACTCCAAAGACATACAGGATCGCTGGTCGGTGGCCCTGTATCTCTAAATTAAACTAAACTGAACTAAGCTTGTTTTACTTTTCATAATGTAAGATTTGTGAAAGAGAACATAGAACATAGAATAGTACCACACAGGAAGAGGCCCTTCAGCCCACATTGTCTGTGTCGCACATGGTGCCTAGACAAGCTCTACATATCCCTCCATGCCCTGCACATCCATGTGTCTATCCAAAAGTCTCTTAAATCCACAATTGTAACTGCTTCCACAACCACTCCTGGCAGTGGATCCCTGACACTGTCACTCACACCCTCTGTGTAAAAAAATCTTGCCCCTCACCTCTCCTTTAAACTATTGCCCTCTCTCCTTCAAGCTATGCCCTCTAATATTTAATATTTAAATTCTCGGAAAAAGGTTCCGACTGTCTACCCTGTCTGTGCCTCTCATCAGCCTCACATTTATACTTCTATCAGGTCTCCCCTCAACCTTTGTCATTCCAGAGAAAACAATCCAAATCTATCCACTCTGCCTGTAGCTAATACTCCCTAAAGCAGGCATCATTCTGGTAAATGTTCTCTGCTTCCTTTCCAAAACCTGTATATCTTTAATGGGACAACCAGAACTGCACACAATACTCCAAATACAGCCTAACCAAAATCTTATAGTATTGTATCATGACTTCCTGACTGTTATACTCAATGCTCTGACCATATGCTTTCCTTTCCTTAATTTACTTCTGCTGTCACTTTCAGCGAGTTATGGACTTTGCCCCCAAGTTCCCTCTTTACATCAATCTTGTTGAGGGTCATGACATTAATTATATATTTTCCCCTTGTAAAGTGTAACATCTTACCTTTACTTGGGTTAAAATCCGTCTGACTTTTCTCTGCCTCTTTCCGTTGTTGATCTCTATCTCGATGCATACTTTGACATCCTTGCTCACACTCCATGACCCCAGCAATCTTGGTATTATCTGCAAAGTTACTAACCAACTGATCTACGTTTACATCCAAGTCATTTATGTGATATTACAAACCTCAGCGGTCCCAGTATAGACACCTGCAGAACTCCACTGGTCACAGACATCTAGCCTGAATATTTTCCTTCCACCACAACCCTATGCCTTCTCTCAGTAAGCCAGTTCCGAATCCATACAACCAAGTCGCTATTGATCATGTGCATATTATTCTTCTGGAACAGTCTCGCATTCTTCTTCTTCTTAAGCCCTTTACACTTCTAGGGAGCATAGGCCATAGACAAATGTCCTCCACCTCACTCGATTGTTGGCAGTTCTTTCGAGATCTCCCCAGTTGAGTCTGCGGGAGACTTTAAAAAACGTCTTGCAGAAATCCATGAAGACACCATCCACTGCCCTATCCTTTGTCATCTCCTTGAATAACTTGATCAAGGTGGTAAGACATGACCTGTTGCATACAAAGTCATGCTGACTGTTCCTAATCAACCCATTCTCTTTGAATCTGAAGTAATTCCCTTCCTGAAGAATTCTCTCCAAGCATTAGCAATAGTGAGGCTCACTGGTCTATACTTCCCTGGATTCTTTCTAATTGTGTTCTTAAACAAAAGAACAACATTAGCCACTCTCCTGTCCTCCGGGATCTTCCCCGCAACTATAGAAGATGTAAATCTTTGTCAATGCTATTGCAATTTATTTTCTTGCCTCTCTCAGTAACCTAGGATAGATCTCATCAGGCCCAGGGTAATTATCGAGCTTAATGCTCTTCAAGAGACCCAATACGTCCTTCTTCTTAATCTCAAACTGCCCTGGCATATTTGTTTCTCCACATTCACCTCACTGTCCACCATGTTCTTCTTCTTGGCGAAAACAGATGCAATGTATGTGTTTAGTACCTTGCCTATATCCTCTGATTCCAAGCACAATTTCCCCTCTTTATCCTTGAGTGGTCCTTGATTCTACCTGGTTACACTATTGTTTTTAATGTGGATATAAAAAGCCTTAGGATTTTTACTAACCCGACATGCAATGCCATTTCATGGCCCCTTTTTATGGTCCTAGTTGCCTTCTTGAGTTCTTTCCTGTTTCCTGTTTGTTTTATATTTTGCAAAGGCCCTATCTGATTTCATCTTTCTGGACCTCACATATGCTTCCTTTTTATTTGTGACCAAGTTACAACCTCTATACAACCAAGTGCACCTTTAAGGGCCTGTCCCACTATGGCGACCTAATTTGTGAGTTTAGAAGAGTTTGCGCTCGCCACAAATTCGCAGCATGGTCGACACGTAGTCCTAGGAGGTCACTGTAACTCTCCTTCATGTTCGAGAGAAGTTCCCGCATACTCGCAGCCTCAGTTTGGTTGAGGAAAATGTTTCAACATGCTGAGAAATTTTCTGCAAGTAAATATTGGTTGGCATGGAAAAAATCGATACTTTTTTACTCGTAGCTTTAGTCGAAGTAGGTCGTAGTAGGTCGGCATGTTATCGTAGGTAATCGAAGGCAATTGAAGGTAAATCGTGACGTCATTTTTTTAGGTGATGATTTGAGCTGTAGCCAATCATAGCTTGTCGTAGTTTTCAGTTTAGTCATCTGAAGTCGAAGGTGGTCGTCTTCACTCTCCACTATTCAGTGTCCAATTTTCCTGAGAGCATCGGCGAGTAAATCATAGATAGTCGAAGCTAGTCTTCAACATAGTCGAAGGAGATCGTAGGAGATGTTCTACAACAAGACCATGACACTCTCCTAAACTCTCCTAAACTCGCAAATTAGATCGCCATAGTGGGACAGGCCCTTTACTTTGCCATCCTTATGCTGCCAAGTTCAGCACTGAATACTCCAGTGCTGAACTTTGACAAAATGACTTTTAAATGTTTTCCACATTTAAGGTGTGGTCTTGCCCTAATATAACCACTCCCAGTGAATCATCCAGAGCTCCTGCCTAGTAGCATTGCAATCTTACCCATATCCACAGACAACCTAGTTCTAGTGCGATATGGTGAAACTACAGTATTTGACCTGAACCACATAAAATTAAAAATGTTGTATTTTGTATGAGAATTAATCTACGTGATTATAATTAATAATTAACAATATACTTATTGTAAAAACAATTTTATGATGAATGCTTACATCCTGAATAGTATAATATGATCAAATGAACATTAAAATGCCAAAAATTGACAATATACTTGAGAAGGAAAATCCTTACAATATCATTCTAGCAATCATGTGATCTTGCTTCACACTTGTATTAATTTCACCGAGGTGTCTCTCTGGAGATCAGCGTTAGGACAACTGTTCTTTTCAATGAAAATAAATGGTGTAGGCTAGGGTATGTTTGTAGATGGTGCAAAGGTTGGGAACATGTTCAATGTGCAGGGACCAGCAAGTGATTTCAGGAGGACACAGTTTGCCCAGTGAATTAGGTGACCAGATATCTGGCACCATCCAGTTCAGGGAAACATCCAGCAGTAAATATAAGTGGGAAAGATCCTCCTAAACTCACATTACAGGACCATTTGTCACCAATAGCTTTCCCATCAATGCCGCTGTATGTGACTCTTAATTCAATTCCTCCATGTGTAGCCATTGCTCATTCACTGTCAAGCCTCTTGGTTTGGCTTTTGGCTACTGGTGAGTTGGCGTTCTCTCCCAATCCCAGAGCTCTAACTCACACCTTTTATAACTCATGACATTGTGTTCCTTTAGTTCCTTCCCCAGACAGACTTTCGACCCAATCTCAACACCAGCACCACCTGATGCTCTCCAAATTGAACACAGACTCATGCCAAAAACTGTGAGGTTTGGACATCTGCAACTAAAGAAATAAATGCTGCACCTGCTGAGATTTATTTAACCACCTTCTGTTTATTAATCTGTCTACATGAACATGGTGCAGCAATATGAATGGCTCTATGGACTTATTGAGCTATAGTGATAGACCTATACAGCATGGAAACAGGCCTTTTGGCCAGACTTGAAGCAGGGAATGACAACATGTAAAAGACATGTGTACAGGTGCATCTAGGAACAGTTTAGAGGGATATGAGCTAAACGTGAGCAGGTGGAACTAGTGTAGATGGGGCATCTTGGTTGGCATGGGCAAGTTGGGCCAAAGGGCCTGTTTCAATGCTGTGATACTCAATGACTATAACAATGCCAAGTAAAACAAAATCTCAAAAACACAGGGAAATCGGGGAAATAGTTCTCGTCTTCACACCTAGGTGATAATCTGGTGGAGCAAATACATTGCTCATTGTAGAACGTTTCAGAACTCTATTCCATTCATTATGAGATGAAAATCAGGTGGGTTCCGTGATCAGGTCCCCTCTTAGAGAAGAACAGAACTCAGTTAAATAGCTTCACCGAGAGTGGATAAATGAATTGGCTGAATTGCTGCATTATAAACTCCCATGATGAGTTAGAACCTTATGTTTGATTGTGGCTGTAAAATTTGGATAACTGTTACAATGAATGATTTATGTTCATTTACATTTTTAATATAATTACATAGTTTGCAGCACCACCTATTGGTTGTCAGTGACTAGTAGTGCTTTCCTTTTGATGATAAATAATTAAAATCTTGTTAAAGGATTTATGATTGGGGCAGAATCACGGGAGGTTTATTGAGATACAAAATGCAACTGATTGCTGAAGACTTTCATCGGAAATGTCTGATATAGCAGTCCAAAAAAATGTAAAAGAATGGCATTGCTTGAATATATCTCATTTAGGTTGCATCAATACTGTGGAATTGTCCAAAAATTAATTATATATTATAAAGCACATCTCAGACCCGCAAACGCTCAGCATAGGAGCACCGCAAGGCTGCGTACTCTCTCCTCTCCTCTACTCTCTCTACACCAATGACTGCACCTCCACAGACACCTCTGTCAAGATTCTCAAGTTTGCGGATGACACAACCCTGATTGGGCTGATCCAGGATGGGGAGGAATCTGCCTACAGACAGGAAGTGTCACAGCTGGCGTCCTGGTGCCGTAGCAACAACCGAGAGCTCAATGTTGATAAGACAGTGGAATTGATTGTAGACTTTAGGAGAGATCCCCCTCCCCTCACCCCACTCACCATCAACAACACCACAGTCACATCTGTGGAGTCTTGTAAGTTCCTGGGAACCATCATCTCCAAGGACATTAAGTGGGGGGCTACCATCTTCTCCACAGTCAAAAAAGCACAACATAGTATTTACTTCCTATGGCAGCTGAGGAAGCACAATCTGCCACAGGCAATGATGGTTCAATTCTACACGGCCATTGTAGAGTCTGTTCTCACCTTCTCAATCATGGTCTGGTTTGGCTCAGCCATCAAGCGCGACACCTGGAAGCTGCAGCGAATTGTCCGATCAGCAGAGAAGGTTATTGGCTGCAACCTTCCCTCCATTGATGAACTGTACACTGCAAGGGCCAGGAAGCGAGCGGGCAAGACCATCTCTGACCCCTCTCACCCTGGCCACAAACTCTTTGAATCACTTCCCTCTGGAAGGCGACTCCGTATTATCAAAGCTGCCACAGCCAGACATAAAAACAGTTTTTATCCACGAGTAGTTGCTCTACTCAAGCCAAAAATCTGTAGCCTCCCTTTGATCTGGTAGTTTGCTGGTTCACATGCTTGATCAATGGTGTTTTATCATTAATGTTTGATTATTATTAATGTTTAGTGTTTTCTGAGCCATTCGTAACTGTCACTGTGTCATGTTGTTACTTGTGGGCAGAGCACCAAGGCAAATTCCTTGTATGTGAATACTTGGCCGATAAACTTACTTACTTACTTACTTACTTACTTACTTACTTTAGTTATTGGGTGGAAGATTGCAACCTTCACGTGGTCCGCCCTGTTTCAAATAATGCAATCAACTCGACGTGCACAATCGGAAGATCAAATAGAACAAGTTGTCCTACAACTTTAGGCTGTGCATGCCACACGAAAGAAGAAGACTTTAGTTATAATTATACAGTATTTGAATCCTGAATTTCTCAGGTAGATTTTGCACAGTGAAGACACGGAGGTCAAAGAATCGAAGTGGAATCTTTAGCGCAGCACAATAGCGCAGCAGTAGAGTTGCTATCTCGCAGCACTTGAGACCCGGGTTCAATCATGACTACAGGTGCTGTCTGTGTGGAGTTTACATGTTGTCCTTGTTGGCGCATGGGATTTCTCTGGGTCCACCAGTTTCCTCCCTCACATTCAAATGTTATGCAGATATTTAGGTTAATTGGCCTATGTAAATTGCCCTAGTGCAGGGCCGGATTTACGTATAAGCTAGACAAGCTTAAGCTTAGGGCCTCAAGTTCTAAGGGGGCCTATGCTCGCTCCACCAAGGTGTGTTAAACGTTTGAGATAGTGGCGTTGTTACAAACCCTACCATCAGTGGCGTTGTTACCAAACCTACCATCGGTGGCGCTGTGCTTGTGATTCCGGAGGCTTTGGTGGTGTGGGGAGGGGGAGGGGGAGGGGGAGGGGGAGGGGGAGGGGGGAGGGGGAGGGAGGGATTAAAATGCAGGTGAGGTATATATTCATTGTGGAGAGGAATTTGCTCCACAGATCCTTGGATCATTGGAAGTGCAGGACAACGGAAAAGGTATGTAGTTTACTTAACCCTTTTCCCTCACCGCTGCACGGGGTGCCTACCAAATTCGCCGCTGCAAGAGGGGCCTACCAAATTCGCCGCTGCACGGGGGGCCTACCAAATTCGCCGCTGCACGGGGGGCCTACCAAATTCGCCGCTGCAAGGGGGGCCTACCAAATTCGCCGCTGCAAGAGGGGCCTACCAAATTCGCCGCCGCACCTGGGGCGGACTCACCTCGCCGCCTCACCAGACCCGTCGAACCTCGCCACCCCACCAACCATCTGCCCACCGGGACCTCCCACGCTTTGCTCGCCACTCGCCACTAGAGGAGCTCCTCTAGTATCTTTGGTTTCTAAGCAGCAGATTCCCACTCCCCTGGGTTTGACTCCGCTGGGTCCTAATGCTAGTCCCCCCAACTCTGGTAACCTCATTGGCTGTTCCACTGGGTCTTCCCCATTCCCCTCAAACCATGTGACCCCAGCTCTTCCACACCCACACTACCGTCCTCATACCCCCCTATCCCCTGACCACCCACCACCAGACATCACCTCAGCCCACTCACCTGCCTTCCTCCAGCCCCAACCTCCATCCCTGCCGTGTGTTCACCATCCCCCCTGACCTCCCCCTCTCAGATACCGAACGATTTTTCCGCAGCAGAGGCCTCACCTTTGTCCCTTTCACCAGCTGATAATTAGTAAAGTTTTGAATTGGTCTACCAAACTGCTTTGTGAGTTGTCTGTTCATTAAGAAGTGAACCTGTTTGTTTAGTTATAAATTAGCCTTTTTCAAGCAGATTTGATTCAGGTTTTGCAATATAATTGTCAATAAGGAACAATTCTTTAAGAAATATTTCCCAACTATTATACAATTTTTTCTTCTTCACTCAAGTGCACTGCATTTTGTGAGAACGCCCCTTCATGTTTCCTTTCTAATAACTGTTGAAGATTAATTTTTCTTTTTTTTTCAGATTCTAATCTGAGCATGAGTAAAAAATTTGAAAGTGGTGATAGTAAGCGCAAGAGAGAGACTTGAAAATGATATGGTAAAGAAGTTAAGACCAATCACTGCTCTCTTGGGTCAGCCATTAACCGAGGCAACAAGTGGCAGCAGTGAAGCAGATACATTGATACTAACACAAGGAAATCAGTCTGGTGGAGCTATCCAGCCATCTACTAGCATTCAACCAGAAGAAAACCTCCCTGAAACAGAAACAGCGAAGCAGGACAGCTGAATATGAGGAAGCAGCCATGATGCCGGCTCAAAATGAAAATATAGAACTGATTGATGATGCCAAATATAGATGTACTGCAACAGACGTTGGTTTGTGGACAGAATTATCAGAATTATGAGGACATATCCTATTGGGTAGAAAGCGGCCCCTCTCAAGTTCAGCATCGTTGTGGACCATTTTGAAATTCCAAGAGAGTGTATAAAATCAGCCTAGGTCTTGCACCAAAGCTCTTTTTTATTCAACAAAAGTCAATGGGGCAACATATAGCCAAGGGTGGCTTGAGTATTCTCCCTCCAAAGGCTGGATATATTGCATTGTTTGTAAACTCTTTCCAAACATTGCGTCTTATTCTTCTGCTACATCTTTAGCTTCTGAAGGGTTTGATGATTGGCGAAACCCCTATCTTATCCAAACTCATGAAAACTCAGAGAAACACAGGAATGCCATGTTGACCTACTTAACAAGAAAGCGAGGGCAAATGTTAACGTCAAAGCTACAGGAACAAATAAAAGCAGGGCAGCAGTACTGGCGGCATGTCATGGAGAGAATTGTTGCCGTAATATGCACTCTTGCCGAACGAGGCTTACCATTCAGAGGAGACAATGAACAATTTGGATCTCCAAATAACAGCAATTATCTTGTCTTTTAGAGTTAGTTGCAAAATTTGATCCATTTTTACTGGCTCATATCAATCAGTATAGAAACTCCGGATCAGGAAATCCCTCTTATTTGTATGTGAGGAAATAATTCAACTCATGGCAAAAAAAGTTAAGGATGCAATTCTGGCTGACTTGAAAAAAGCTGGATATTTCAGCTTGTCATTGGATTCCACCCCTGACATTTCACATACTGATCAGTTGACTTTAATTATCAGATATGTATCACCTGCAGACGGTTTACCAAGTGAGAGATGTTTAACTTTCCTTGAGCTAAAAGACCACTCAGGAGAAAGCAGGGCTGATTTTGTGTTTAACTATCTCACCACTGAGCTTGATATTGACTTTAGAAAATGCTGAGGGCAGTCTTCATGACAATGCTGCCAACATGGCTGGTAGGTACAAGGGTATGCAGCAAAAAAATCCGAAAAAAACAAACAAATTTGCAAGATTTATTCCACGTGCTGCTCACATATTAAATTTGGCGGGCCGTTCGGCTGTTGATTGCTGCCTTGATGCAGTGAACCGTTTTGGAATTATCAATGAAATGTTTCATCCTCCACAAAGAGATGGGCAGTTCTAAAATCATTTTTGCAACCTCAGTCAAAAGCGCCTAAATATTTGTCAGGCACTAGGTGGGAGGCACATGCAAAAGCCATAGAAGCTATTTTGGAAAATTACAGCGCTATCACTGATGCCCTCGGTCATTTGTACTCTGATGTTAATGTGAAGAGTGATACCAGGCTTCAAGCTAACAATCTTTTGCAGAAAATGGAAGAACTGGAATCTGTGTTTATGCTGCATTTTTGGACCCGTCTGCTAGGTCATTTCCATAAGATCAACAAAGCCATTCAGAAATCCAAACTGTTATTGAGTACTTGTGCAAGTTTGTATAGTTCTGTTCAAGATTTTGTATGCAAAATTAGAGAAGATTTTGATGAGCTTGAGCAATAAGCAAAGGCCACCTTGCCAGATGTTAACTCAGAGCTGTCACCTTACTCTTTAAGGAAATGGCAAGCAAATGATGGAAGTGCACCTGGTCCTGATGCTTTAGATAAATTCTCTTCAAGAGATAAGTTTAGGAAAAAATCCTTTATTCCTATACGAGATACACTTGAAACCAATTTAAAAAGATGTGGTACTGTGTACACTGAAGTTGCACAACAGTTTTCCTGTCTTGCTAATCTGACCGCATCTAAGCAAGAAATTCAGCAAGGTGTTGAACTGTTGATGGAAGCACACCCAGAAGATGTTGACCTGGAACTTACAGATGAACTTTTGCACTTTCACTCGTATGTGAGACAAAGCCATAGGCATACAGAAGAGCACTCTCTCTCTCATACGGACCTTTATCAAATAATATACAAGGAAACAATTCAGATGGCCTTCCCTAATGTGGAAGCAATCTTGCGGCTGTTTCTTAGCTTAATGGTCACCAACTGCTCGGGAGAGAGGTCTTTTTCAAGACTCAAAAGAATTTTAAATGAATTAAGGTCCACAATGTCTCAAGAGAGGTTGTCTGCACTGATCATTCTGTGCATTGAGAGTGACAAACTTAGACAAACAGATCTTGGTGAAGTTCTGGATGAGTTTGCTATGAAGAAGGCGAGAGAAAAACATTTTTGCTCTTAGTGTATTTGTAGTTTCTTTATTTCTTAATATTCCACATTCAATTCAAGAGGCACTTATTGTCACATGCACCAATTGGTACAGTGAAATTTGGGGTCACCATCCGATGTCGGAACGGGAGAAGCGGCTTGGACTTCCGAATCGGCCACTTCCTACCGGAGACCGCGGCTCCCGAAGTCCAAAGGCTGAGCTGGGCGGAGATTCACGCTGGCGGCCCTCGGCAAAGGGTTCCCAGGGCTCCACGATGTTGAAATCAGCGCGGCCGGAGGCTGGGAGCTCCGCAAACCACAGCTCCATGATGTTGAAGCAGCAGGCCCAACACTCCAGAGCTTCAAACGGAGATCCAGGTAAGGCATCGCCTGCTCCGCGGTAAATCTAATTTGTATTTTAAAACATGTTTAATGACAACATACAGTAGGATCTAAAAGTGTCACACTGTCACTGTCAAGTAGTCATGGTCCTCTAGTCATGGGGATTGGGGGGGGGGGGCCCTCACAAGTGAAATAGCTTAGGGCCTCTCTTCATCTGTCCTGCCCTGCCCTAGTGTGTAGAATGCGATAGTGGATAGGTAATCGATGGCCAGCATGGACTAGGTGGGGCCGTGGGGCCTCTTTCCACACTATCTAAACTATCTCCATTCTGAAAGTAAATGCTGTCATAAAAGCAGAACAAAATAAGTATTTCTCTGTTGAAGTATAATTAGCTGCATTCAACATATCTCAGGTTCCTGTGATGATTCATGTTTGTATGCTGAGGATTTATTGACTATAATGTGCAGGATCATTATAACTGTGTTACCTCCTGAGTAGTGCAAGGGTGTCACTCCACAGTATACAGTAATCTTTGTGTAATTTACAGCTACCTAACTGTTAGCGACAACTGTGTTGGTTTGGGCATTAAGACGATTATATACCAGACAATAATGGTGAATCTTAAGATCTTAAGCACACTCATCAATGCTCCTTCGCAGTGGATGCTTTGGTATTGTGACTTTCGCTGTAAGTAAATGCCAATATATAAAAATAATTATCATCGCCCTTAGAAAAGCTTGATCGCCGACTGATTTAGACTTTACTTTAGACTTTACACATACAGCATGAAAACAGCCCCTTCACCCCTTCGAGTCCACGCCAATAAGCGACCACCCCATACGCCAGAACCATCCTACACACTATGAACAATTTACAATTTCAAGAAGCCAATTAACCTACAAATGTTTTTACTTTTTGGAGAGTGGGAGAGAACCGGAGAAAACTCGCATCGTCACGTGGAGAATGTACAAACTCCGTACAGAAAGCATCCGTAGTTTGGATCGAACCCGGATCTCTGGCAGTGTGAGGCAGCAACTCTACTGCTGCACCACTTTGCTGTCCTTATGCTTCATGAGCTCCAGCTGTGATAGTTTTGTGAACCAATTATTCTTTGCAAATGGAACATTCTGCAGATCGATACATTCAATAATCAGGTTACTTCAATGGTATCATAGATTCCAGCAGAAAGTGAGCCCCTTCTGCCCATTGGGTCCATGACAGTCCAAAGAGAAGCGTTCAGACTAGTCCCATTTACTAACTCTTGGATTGCAGTCGGTAGTTTGCAGCACATCAGTTCCTCATCCGGGTGCTTTTGTAAATGGGATGAGGGTGGCTGTGAGCACCACTCTATCTAGCACCTGTCCCTACACCTCCTCTCACACTTCCATCCAAGGACTCCAGCAACCTTCCCGATGTGGCAGAGGTGTGCGTGCCACTCTTCCAACTTCATCTACTGCATTTGGTGTTCCTGATGTGGTCTCCATTACATCAGCGAGTGTAAGCATAGACGAGTATTCACTGGAATTTAGAAGGATGAGAGGATATCTTATTGAAACATATAAAATTATAAAAGGACTGGACAAGCTGGATGTAGGAAAAATGTTCCCAATGATGGGGGAGTCCAGAACCAGGTGCCACAGTCTAAGAATAATGGGGAGGCAAATTGGAACTGAAGAGCCTGTACCACTTAGGCTATTTTTAGGCAACTGCCGGCGGCTGTCGTAGTCGTAGCAGGTTGCCGAAAAACCAGGTTGTCGACTGGACCCCCTTTCGACATAAAATTTGAAATAGAATCATTACTTTAACAACAAAAAAAAATGATCAGCACCGACGACAACCTACATCACCTGGCGACAACTACGACAGCACCTACATCAGGAAAGGTTAAGCTACGATAATTGCCATCAAACCCACTGTCGCCGACTGTCTCCAAAAATGTTTCAACTTTGAAAATCCAGCGGCGACCAGAAATACGTTACGACTCTTTGGGCAACTGAGGAGACTATTCACAACCATACGGGGTGTCACCCCGGCAACCATGTGGCAACAGCCTAGTCGCCTGTAGCCACCTAAAAAATAGCTTAGGTGGGACAGGCCCTTCAGTTGAGAAAAAACTTTTTATCCCAGAGAATGGTGAAATTGTGGAATTCTCTGCCACAGAAGTCAGTAGAGGCCAATTCACTGGATACATTTAAAAGAGAGTTAGATAGAGCTTTAGGGGCTGGCGGAATCAAGGGATATGGGGAGAAGGCAGGCACGGGTTACTAATTGTGGATGATCAGCCATGATCACAATGAATGGCGGTGCAGGCTCGAAGGGCCAAATGGCCTCCTCCTGCACCTATTTTCTTTGTTTCTATGTTTCTATGAGTTTAGAAAGATGAAGCAGGAAATGTCACTCATCCATATTCTCCAGAGATGCTACCTGAACTGCTGAGTTATTCCAGCACTTTGTATCTCTTTTTGTAGCCCAGCATCTACAGTTCATTCTTTCTCCATCGAAAGTAGCTGGGCTGGTTAAGAATGCAGTTAAAGAAGTGAGGTTTACCAATAACAGCATGGAGTATAAAAATATAGATATCATGCTCAAGAGTCAAGAATGCTTTATTAGCATATGTCCCAGACAGAACAATGAAATTCTTACACAGCAGCACAACAGGCTAAACCTTTGTCAGACTTTGATGCAGCTGATGGAGTGTATTCATTTTTGGTTGCTACTTTATTGGAAGGATATGAAAGTATTTAGTGGGGTGCCAGAAAAGATATATGAGTGTGGTTCCTAAGATAAGGGGCTTTGATTATGTTCGCAAAGAGAAGCCTGAGATGAGATTTGATAGAAGTATATAAACTGATGAGGGGTATGGACTGAGTGGATGGTGGAAGTGTTAAAGAAGGAACTGCAGATGCTGGAGAATCGAGGGTACACAAAAAGCTGGAGAAACTCAGCAGGTGCAGCAGCAGCATCTAAGGAGCGAAGGAGATAGGCGACGTTTCAGGTCGAGACCCTTCTTCAGACTGAAGAAGGGTCTCGACCCGAAACGTCGCCTATCTCCTTCGCTCCTTAGATGCTGCTGCACCCGCTGAGTTTCTCCAGCTTTTTGTGTACCCTGGATGGTGGAAGTCTTTGGTCAGATGGTTGAGGGGGTGACACAACAATTGTAAACATAAAGGGAAGAATTTTAAAGTAAGACCAGTGGGAACATTTTATCCAGTGTGTGATTTGAATCCCTAATACTTTGATTGCAGTAGTGGAGACAGGTTTGTGGTGTCCTTAAAGAGTGGCTTTGATAAATATATGCATTTGTTGATTACTTGAATGGGCTGCCAAAGGTGGTGGTGGTCAGCTTTAATCACTACATTAGGAGACATTTTGATATATGTACGGTATTCAAGGAATTGAAGGATTCAGTCCTGATGCAGGCATATGAGATTTGTATAGATGGGCAGAAAGTACATCTGCTGCTGTGCTTTATGACTCTTACAAGGTGAAGAAAAGGTTGCAAGGTATTGGAGGAAGAACCACAATGCAGAACAACAGTTGTTGTTGTTGTTGTAGAGAGAAGAAGGGACATGATGGGCTGAATTGCTGCCTCTATAATTTCCCAAATATCTGTTTCATTAGCTTTGTGCCCATTTGTTTTGATGTTAATTAGAGTCCAATAGTGCAATTACTCTTATGACCTGGGATGACAATGATTCCAAAGTAAGAATATCTTCATCCCAGTTAGGAATATTTGGTGTTCAATTTATTTTTGTTAAAAAGTAATTGAGAAGTAACAGGTTAGGAGAAAAAAAAATGATGGTAACTATGTATACGCCTGGTTTTCCATTAGATCAGTTAATTGTGTTTGTGGTGATAAATTACAGCAGTGGTAAGAAAACAGGGAGGCTGAAGACACAATTTAATATTGTATCTAAAAGAACCATTTTTAAAAATTGTGTTACTGATTTAAAGTTTTCCCATGTAAATATGATAGTTAGGTAATTGGATTACTGTGTCAGAGTCAAATCCAGGCAATGGTAACAAATGACATCCTCAAACAGTATTTGGTAAATGCATCTCAGAATTGTTTCCTCTTTATTTTGCAATTAAAAAACAATCCATTGCATGCTATTACTATAGTTTTGTATTTTATCTAGCACTATGAGATGTTATCATGCAACAGAAAATCAATATAGAATTTATTATTCATTTATAAATATAGACAATGTTCCTTTAATATATCATCTTGAAATTATGCAACTATGAGCATTTACTTGTGAATTTACTTCTAAAGTAAAATGTAAAGGATCAGAATCAACTGATACATCATTCTGCATGAATTCAGAAAGACCAAGTTTGGAAAGACTAGGTTTTCGATCTTATCCCTGCTTGATTGCAGAATTGGGTTGGATATTTGCATTAAATATTAAATGAGAACGCCATGCTCTGTCCCAAAGCTGCCTTGCCCTGTGCCATTTTAACTTGCAGAATTACGACAACCTCAGACTCAATTAAAGGAAACAGGTGAGGAACAGGTCATAGAGTGATACAGTGTGGAAACAGGCACTTCGGCCCAACTTGCCCACACCGGCTAACATGTCCCAGCTTCAAGCCCCAACTGCCCGTGTTTGGCCCATATCCCTCCAGACCTGTCCTATCCATGTACCTGTCTAAATGTTTCTTAAATGTTGGGATAGTCCCTGCCTCAACTATCTCCTCTGGCAGCTTGTTCCATACACGCACCCCCCTTTGTGTGAAAAAGTTACCCCTCAGATTCCTATTAAATCTTTTCCCATTCAAACCTACGTTCTCTGGCCCTCGATTCACCTACTCTGGGCAAGAAACTCCGTGCCTCTAACCAATCTATTCCTCTCATAGATGTATACACTCTATTACATCACCCCTCATCCTCCTGCACTCCAAGGAATAAAGTCACAGCCTACTCAACCTCTCCCTATAGCTCAGACCCTCGAGTCCTGACACCAGCCACATAAATGTATCCGTTCCAGCTTGACAACATCTTTCCTATAGCCTGGTGAACACAATACTCTAAATGCGGCCTCATCAATATCTTATACAACTGCAACATGACCTCCCAACTTTTATACTCAAAACTTGGTAATATAGGGATCTTGGGTCCAAGTCCACAGCTCCCAAAATGTGGCAACACAAGTAGAGAAGGTGTATGATATGCTTGCCTTTATTGGTTGGAATTTTCAGTATAAGTATCAGGAAATCATGCTGTTGATTTGACTTTAGACTTTAGAGATAGAGCACAGAAACAGACCCTTCAGCTCACCACACGCCAACCAGCGATCACCCCACCCAATATCACTATCCTTCACACCAGGGACAATTTTATAATTTTTTTACCAAAGCTAACTAACCTACAAACCTGTACGTCTATGGAGTGTGGAAGGCAACTGGAGCACCTGGACAAAACCTATAGGGTCACAGAGAGAACGTACAAATTCTGTCGACAGTACCCATCGTCAGGATCGAACCTGGGCCCCTAGCGCTATGAAGCAGCAACTCTACCGCTGCCCTATTATACTTGCATAAAACTTTGCATAGGCCATATTTGGAGTGTTGTTTCCAGATCTGGTCACCTCATTACAGGAAGAATGTGGAAACATTTTGGGAGGTTTCAGAAGAGGATTAGTAGAATGCTGTCTGGATCAGAGGGCAATAGCTATAAGGAGAGATTGGCCAAATTTGGATTGTTTTCTCCAGAGTAGCAGAGATTGAAGGGAGACCTGATAGAGAAATATAAAACGATGAGAGGCATAGATATGGTAAACAGTCAATCCTGTTTCCCAGGTGGAAATATCAAAGACTAGGCAATGGCTTTAAGGATAGAGGGGGAAAGTTTAAAGGAGCTGGGCAGGCCATTTTCTTTTACACAAATGATATGTGCCTAGAACGCACTGCCAGGGCTGGAGGTGAAGGCACATACAATAGTGGCATTTAAGAGGCTTTTGGATTGGCTCGTAGATATGCAGGAATTGAGGATTATGGATCACATGCAGATGGAGGAGATTAGTTTAATGATATTATGTAGGCTGAAGGTCTGTTCCTATGCTGTACTGTTCTATGTTCTATGTAACCTCAGTCAAGCAAGAGTGAGAAGATGGCAAAAAATATAATGATTTTCACATTAGGGGGCAAAAAAATTCACATAAGAGGGCAAAAATATAATGATTTTCACCTTATAAGTTTCCTTGTGTCTGAAAGAAACAGATGTGTTTCAGCATTATGAGCAAAGGGCACTGTGGACCTCTCCTACTCGGGGGTGGCAGTGATGCAGCGGTAGAGTACAGCCTTATAGCGCCAGAGACACGGGATCGATCCTGATTACGGGAGCTGCATTGAGTAGGTTTCCTCCCATGTTCGCAGGCTAATCAGCTTCTATAAATTGTCCATGTTGTGTAAGAAAGCGTCTTGGTCGGCATGGACTTGGTGGGCCAAAGGTCTTGTTTCCAAACTGTATCTCTAAAATAGACTAAACTAAACTACTTGGCCTTCCCTACCCAAGATGAAATTGACTGCTTTAACATCCTTCTGCAGACTATTTAGTTACCTGGACCTGCACCACTGAATCTATGCAATCATCATGGCCACTCAAAATCGCATACTTTTCCACTGAGCAGGTAGTCAAGTCAGGTTTATTATCATGTGCACGAGTACAGTGAGTATAGATGTAATAAAATTCTTGCTTACAGCAGCCTATAAGCACATAGACTCAGACAACATACAAACGCATCAATAACACATTAGTTATACCTAAATTCTATAAGACAGTGAAAAGAGAAAGACTATACAAGAATAAGACATTGGTGCAAATCACAACAGGAAAACAAGTCCATGGTAGTGCAAGAGATGGTCTGTGGTCTTCTCTTGCTGAGGTAGGATTAGGGTTGTGCAATAGGTTCAAGGCTTTGCTGGTTGTGGGAAAGTAGCTGTTCCTGAACCTGGTGGTGTGGGACATGATGCTTCTGTAATTCCTGCCTGGCAGTAGCAGTAAGAAGAGGACATGGATGGTGGGAATTCCTAATGATAGATGCCTCGTGTAAATGCTTTCAATGATGGGGAAGGTTGTGCCCTTAACAAACTGGTTGAGTGCACCACTCTCAGCAGTCTGTTATGTTCATGTGTGATGTTGTATCAGGCCATGATGCGACCAGTTTCCACAGAGCATCAGTAGAAATTTCAGTGCTTTTGGGAGGTACAATCTTCACTTTAAAATCTGCGGAACAACATTTAAGCTTGCTTATTGTAAATTTGACGTCCCTTTTGCCTGACAGAGAAGGCATTCCAATTGCCATTTAAAATCCTGACAGCAAAATGGTCCACATTTTACCAGTGTAAAAACAGAGCCACTATCAGAAGAAGGTCATATCCATGAACAAGAAGTGATGAGTAAGCCTAATTGCTTGCATTATCATGCCTTTCCTGCAAATTAAAGGTCATAACAAGGTTAGTTGGATTCGATTAAGACTGTTGCATATGGTGAAATGATTTTATGTCGTTTTTTTTAGTTTAAATATTTATTTTTTGGTTTCGACTAGTGTATGTCCACAAAATTATATAAATTTGACTCTGTTTTGTGAACAGTACTTTCCTAGTTCAACCTCACTTGTAAACCTGACTCAAACAAAATTTGTATAAAATGAGGCTCAAATTACTTTTGTAATATTTCATTAGGTAAAAGGCATTATTTTAAGGATGTAGATCTACATTGAGCAGAAGACAGCATCCTTTCCCAGTGCTAATCACTCTTTATGTTCGTTGTCAACCTCAAAAATTGATGTGATATCATTCATATCACAAGATCTCAACCTTGATAACAATATCTAACAGGAACTATACCTCAGTGCCATTATTAACTGGCAGCCATATCCAATTGTTTCGGAAGAGATTCCCACAGTTATCAGTCCTTGATGAGTCCTTGGATCTTGTCAAAGGGCACTTGTTTTTTTTGTGTGCATGTACTCCTTTTGTGCCATTGTTTTAAATTATTTTCGGAAGTTGTGTCACAAAGGGCGCAGTCTCCACATGCTGCCAACACCTTTCAGAGCTCTGAATTGACTTTGACTTTGGTGTCACTCAACGCAGTCATACTTGTTGGCAGGAAGAATGAGAGTTTATCTGGTGAACTAGGTGTCACTTTCAGGTTGAACAGTCGCGGATCTAAACCTAGGCAGTGCCCTTTGACGTTTCTTTCTTTTAGTTTCTCGCAAAGCTTTTATGGCTTCATTGACAACGTTTTGCTTTTGTTTGGTTAGCAGTGAAAGACCCCACGATCGCCCTGGTTTATTATGATGGTAATAATTGGGGGAAGGGGGATGGCGGGTGCAGTTGATGGGGGACCAGGGTGGATGACACCCAATGGCTTGCTCTATGGACTTGTATAAGACAATCGACTTCCTTTCTGACAAAGCACAGTCCCAATTGTGGTCAAAGACTGTGTGTAGTGCGCCTGCTGCAGCACTGCGGCTCCTGATTCTGCTTGCATGGCCTGCCTGATAAAATTCCATTACCATGGCAACGTCAAACATGTAGGCAAAGCAGTATTAGTTGGAATGTGGTGAGACAACAGGTAATGCGATGGGATTGACAAACTGCCCAAGAAAGACCTCTGGAAATGGTGTGTATATATATGAACAATGAGCATCAAGCTAATTTTTCACTAATATTTAATTGAGAATGTACAGGAAGTGAGCTTTAAAATAAAATCTGACTTTCATATTTTATTTTTATATATATATAAAAATAAAATATGAAAGTCAGATTTTATTTTAAAGCTCACTTCCTGTACATTCTCAATTAAATATTAGTGAAAAATTAGCTTGATGCTCATTGTTCTGGGCCCTGGGCACATCAAACATTTTGTTTTTGATGAACATTAGCATTTGGGGTAATTCAAGGCCAAACATTGATTATTTTCTTGCATTATTTTAGAGGAATGTGTGAACAGTGACATCTCTGGGCCCCACTTGTAAAAATTGCTGGCATCAGACCCAAGTCTCTGGATTACATTAACATCAATAGAAGATAGACACAAAATGCTGGAGTAACTCAGCAGATATGGAAAAAAGGAACAGGTGACCTTTACTCAGACCAAAACTATATTAATATAGATGCACAGAGTCTCTTGCCCAGAGTAGGGGAATCAAGAACCGGAGGTCATAGATTTAAGGTGAAGGGGGAAAGATCTTATTGAAATCTGAAGGGTAACTTCTTCACACAAAGTGAAGTGGGTGTATGGAATGAGCTGCCGGAGGAGATATTTAAGTCAGACACTATCTCAATGTTTAAGAAACATTTAGACAGGTACATGGATAGGGAAGGTTTAGAGGGATAAAGGCCAAATGCAGGCAAGTGGGATTAGTGTAGATGAGACATGTTGGTCGATGTGGACAAGTTGAACTGAAGGGCCTGTTTCCACACTCTATGACCCTATGACTCTGTATGACTCTATATTTTTCAGAGGTGCACGTTATGAATTCTGTCTTCACTCTGAACAGGCCTGCAATTACTCCCCACTGCTGTCTTTTCTGCCACTGTAGTTCCCATACATATGGACTCGTAGAAGCTGTACCAACATATACAAATCCATCTATCCATTAACAAACATGTGACGTTGCTCAACATTATTTATTGGACTATGTTGACATGAATGTCCAGTGATTTTTAAAATATGAACATTATGTAATAATTTGATGTAGGCCAGGGTTGGGGAACCTGCGGCCTCCTAGGCCATTAAGTGCGGCCTTTTGAATGAATCCAAATTTTGTAGAACAAATCCTTTTATTTTTATTAATATGTTTTGTTTGTTTTTTATTATTTTTATTTTAATCTTAAAATGAACGTATTTAAAATACCAAAGTAAAAGAAAATTCAACGAAATAATCCTCCCCATCTGATGGCCACAATTAAAACATTAGTAAGCTATTTTAACACCTCTTATGCTCATGATTTAGTTCTAATGCGACTCTAGAATGTACGTTAACCTCCCTGCCTGTCTGGCACCACCACGCCTGAGGTTGGTTGATGAGAGGAAGAATGTCGGGGAGAGTCCGCTGGCCGTGCAGTCTTCAGTATTATCAACTTTGAATCAACTGATACTACTGACTCGGTGCAGGTTTTTTACTTCATTTGGGCCATAACAGAAGATTTTCTTTGCTGCGAAGAGTTACTCACTTTGGGCATTCTTACGGGTATAACACGAGGAATAGATTTCTTCAACAACTTTCAAGATAAATGTCATGAAGTTGGACTAGATTTTGTTAATATAGTGAGTGTATGTACAAACGGTGCACCTTCCATGTTAGGAAAATGTGAAGGGTTTATTGCACAGATAAAAAAGGTATCAGATCCAGATGCTCTCATTTCTTTTCATTGTATCTTACATCAGCAAAATCTCTGTGCTAAATCTACTATTTTAAGTGACACTTTGCAACAAGTTATAAGTATTGTCAACTAAACCCACGTCTTCATCAACATGCGCAAAAAAAAGCTTTCTTGCTTTTCAACCACTTATTGCTGCGAATCTACATTCTCCTACCTAACCCAAATCAAGACGCCCTTAAGGTCACATATGATGGATACCAATCTAGAAGATCAACTGAAACTGTGTACCTCTTTGTTGCAACCAAATATTGTTGCAATCAAATGCGTTCCCACAAAAAGCAATCACAACAAAGTCATTAAAAGGTCAGTTAACTTTAGAATTAACAATGTTTTTTTCATTTTCTTGAAGTTAGTACATAGTAGTTAAATTTATTTTTAAAAATGTACATTTTGAAGTATATCTAATTGAAGTTAATAAGGATGCGGCCTTATTAGATTACAGCTAACTTAATGCGATATTCCAACATGAAAATGTTCCCCACCGCTGATGTAGGCTATATCTGCTGTGTGAATGAACTGAATGATAAATGGTTAAACAAAATGCTAATTTTAAGTGGCCCATCGTGGTAATCCACTGAATTATTATTTCATTGTACACTGGACTTGAAAACAATTCATTCATAGAAACCACTTCAGGGCTTTGAGCTGTTCTGCCTCACTGATCCACGCTACTCTTTATATTCAATATGCACTTCTTCCAGCAGAACATCTCTACTCATCCTGATCTAACAATTCCCCGTTCTCTTCACATTCATGCATATTTATCAAATGACGTGACAGTTCTCCATCCATTTACATTTTTTAGGAGAGGGAATTGCCATAAGCTGAACATAAAATGCTCAGGAATAACGTATAAAAATACTAACAATTCAATGGTCGCATTGTTGCAAAAAAGTCAAAAAAGATTTAGCGGGGCTTCAGATAACTCCAGATTTGCACTTCAACCTAAGAAGCAAAACCACCACTAAAATCCTCCAATTGTAGTATAAACTGCAATGTAAGCATAATTCTAAACTCAAAATGTTCTGTCCGTTTAGGGTTTTCCTACTAAGTTGAAAAGACCTCTGCTTTAGGATGAGCTGCAAACATAAAGCCTGCAACCTATTTGATAATCCCTTTCTGACCTCTCACCTTCTCATTTCATTGCACCTACTTTTAGACTTTCTTTGTTCCATTGACACCAGTTCCTTTGCTCCTTTGAACTTTGATCTCTTCTTCAAATTCTTTTGGTATCCTCAAGGTTTCCTTAAGCATTTTGAAAATAAAACATATTGCAGTAGCCAACTGGAACTCAATCACCTCTAAGAAATTCCTTGCTTGTTTCACATTTGTCTTTCTTTTAATTATTTACTCCTTAGCCTTTAGACTTTAGAAATACAGCACGGAAACAGTCCTTTTGGTCCATCGAGTCCGTGCCGACCAATGATCTCCCCGTACATTAACACTATCCTATACAGTAGGGATAATTTGCAATTTTATTGAAGTCAATTAACCTACAAATCTGTACATCTTTGGAATGTCGGAGGAAAACGGAGCAACCAGAGAAAACAGTCACAGGGAGAACGTACAAACTCTGTACAGTCTGCACCCGTGGTCAGGTTCGAACCCAGTTCTCTGTTGCTGTAAGGCAGCGGCTCTACTGCTATGCCACTGTGCTGTCTTCTGTTTCCAAAAAGTAGTTAAAGCAAAATAGCAAACTCTGGCTGAGGATAGGCTTTCAATTCAACAATGCACAGTATGTGCCTCTGAAGTTTCTGATGATGTCAAGCAGAGTAAATTGGGTTATGACATATGCAGTGTAACATTATATCAGAATTATAGTTATATGGAATTTCAAAACACATGCTATACTTACTCACATGGAGAAGGGAGGAGTAAAGCAACCTATCGGCTCCATTGAAAGAAAGTTAAAAATGAAGGAATGATTGAAAATCAATTTTTTCACAGGTGATAATAGTGGGATGGGTTGCACAGAGCTGCTACCTTACAGTGGCAGAGACCCGGGTTAATCCTGACTATGGGTGCTGTCTGTATGGAGTTTATATGTTTCCCCAAAGACTGAGTGGGTTTATTCGGGTGCTCCAGTGTCCTCCCACACTCCAAAAAAAGTACAGGTTTGCAGGTTAATTGGTTTGGGTAAAATTGTAAATTATCCCTAGTGTGTAGGATAGTGCTAGTGTACTGTGTACACTGACCGCTGGTCGGTGTGGACTCAGTGGGCTGAAGGGCCGGTCTCCGCGCAGTATCTCTATAGTCTAAAGATAGTAATAAAATCAACGTAACTATATTTTGTTTAAAATGTTAAAAGCAAACGGTAGTGAAATAACATCCCAAACATCTGGAAAAAGTGAAACTGCACAAGATTTCAGAGATTTTTTTTAAATGCCACTAATATGAGGGTGATCAACAACTCCAGCTCCGTCGGCTCTACCTATTTATTAAGTTTAGAATTTCCTAAACTTTGAATTTTCCACTCTCTTAGTTGTTCTTAATTTGATATTATGGCAGATTCTTAATGTCTCCTTATTTTAAGTCTCTTAAGAAAAAAAATCCAAGCATTGAAGGTAATTCAAAAATTGTCAGCAGGTGATTATATTTTGCCAAAAGAGCCAACAAAGGAACATTTTTGTTTTTATATTTACAGTACTATAATTTATATTTAGGAAGCAGTTTTAAGTTTGAATCGGCATAGAGTAGATATTATATTCCTCCCAAGGAATGAACTCCTTCTTAATAGTGCCAAATGTCTGAGAAAGTACAAAAGTATGGAGTCAAGTATGGAGCAAGTTCTGGCAAGGTTTTTACACATGGGCTGGGTGGGTGCCTGGCAGATTCAAACTCCACTCTATGATCTTTGCTCCACCAGGAAGTATCCCTCCTCCAATCACCGCGCTCTATCCTCAGTCCTACCCTCCTATTTCCGCCTCTGACCAACACCTCCGTCCTCCAATCATTGCGCTGAATCATCGGGTCCCCACTCCCCCCCCCCCCCCCCCCCCCCCCCCCAATTGCCTGCTGACCGACGTCTCTCTCGATCATCAGTCCCACCCCCACTGTCTCGAAACCTCTCAAAACATGAAAATGCAGGGAATTAAGAAATATGGATCATGTGTGGGCAGATAAGATTGGTTTATCTTGGCATCTGTATGGATTTTGTATGTTCTCCATGTGACCGCATGGGTTTTCTTTTTGTGCTCCGGTTTCCTCCCACACTCCGAAGACGTACAGATTTGTAGGTTAGTTGGCTTCTGTAAATTGTCCCTAGTGTGTAGTGTACAGGGCATTACCCATTAGTGTGTACTCAGTGGGCTGAAGGGCCTGTTCCCATTCTGCATCTTTTAAAAAAAATCATGTTTGGCAGAGACATTGGTGGTAGGTTTGTACTGCATGCAGCAGGTACACATCACTTGCCTTTTCATTCATTTCAGCTTTGATAGAATCTTATTTTTTTAACGTCTTTTGTGTTTGCACTAATATTTTTCGTAAGAGAGGGCATTCTATTTCATAAATTGGGAATACATTATGATTTTGGAAAGGATAAAGTGGGCAAGTATTGTTTTATTATATGAAAGCAGAGTGTTGCAATTTTAAAATGTCATGTTGATGGATTTGCAAATAGCATTTTATACTTTCTGCTACTCTATTCAAATAATGTAAACATACTGAGTGAGAAAAGAAAAAGTGAAAAGAAGTACAGCTTAATGTCATGCTTTCTAGAAAACATAGCTATCAGCGCTGCTTTCATTCCCAACATTAATACCACTGAGTGATGTGGATTATGTTACTACTTAGGCTGTATCTGATTGATTGTTTAGCATATTAGGTATATTCATCTTGCCGTACAAGATATAACTGTAACATATTTGACTGACATACAAGGAATATTAAAATGAAGCTCAGCAATATTGCAAAGCTGGCTTAATCAGATTTATTATCTCAGAACTGTTGAACCACACATTAACTGTCTCAGCATCATCTGCACAGGAAGGACACCGCTGCCGATATCTTTCTGTCCTGGGCCTCCTCCGTCGTCAGAGTGAGGCCCAATGCAAATTGGAGGAGCAGCACCTCATATTTCGCTTGGGTAGTTTACAACCCAGCAGTATGAATACTGGTCCCTGACCAGTCTGAAGAAGGGTCTCGACCCAAAACGTCGCCTATCTCCTTCGCTCCTTAGATGCTGCTGCACCCGCTGAGTTTCAGCAAGTTGCTGGTTGCAGCAAGAGTTAAAATTGGGTTGTAACAAAGGTAATGCCACTGTGGTTATGGGATATTTCAATATGCAGGTAGACTGGGAAGATCAGGTTGGTTCTGGACCCCAAGAAAGGGAGTTTGTAGAGTGCCTCCGAGATGGATTTTTAGAGCAGCTTGTACTGGAGCCTACCAGAGAGAAGGCAATTCTGGATTTAGTGTTGTCCAATGAACCACATTTAATAAGGGAACTCAAGGTAAAGGATCCACTAGGGGGTAGTGACCATAATATGATGTTTTAATCTGCAATTTGAGAGGGAGAAGGTTAAATCTGAAGTGTCAGTGTTGCAGTTGAACGAAGGGGACTATGAAGGCATGAGAGAGGAGCTGGCCAAGGTCAACTGGAAAAGGATCCTAGCAGGAATGACGGTGGAACAGCAATGGCAAGAATTGCTGGGAATAATCCAGAAGATGCAGGATCATTTCATTCCAAAGAGGAAGAAAGATTCTATGGGGAGTAAGAGGCAACCATGACTGACAAGGGAAGTTAGGGATGGAATAAAACTAAAAGAAAAGGTATATAACATAGCAAAGATGAAACCAGAGGATTGAGTAACTTTCAAAGAACAACAGAAGGTAACAAAGAAGGCAATATGGGCTGAAAAGATGAAGTACAAGGGTAAGCTGGCCAAGAATATAAAGAAGGATAGTAAAAGCTTCTTTAGGTATATTAAGAGAAAAAGATTAGTAAAGACAAATGTGGGTCCCTTGAAGGCAGAAACAGGTGAAATTATTATGGGGAACATGGAAATGGCAGAAGAGTTGGTACTTTGAACAGGTACTTTGGTTCTATCTTCACTGAGGAAGACACACATAATCTCCCAGATTTACTAGAGGACAGAGGATCTTGGGAGACAGAGGAACCAAAAGAAATTTGCATTAGGTGAGAAATAGCATTGGGTAGACTGATGGGACTGAAGACCGATAAATCCCCACGGCCTGATGGTCTGTATCCCAGGGTACTCAAGTAGATTGCTCAAGAAATTGTGGACGCTTTGGTGATCATTTTCCATAGTTCTATAGATTCAGGATCAGTTTCTGTGGATTGGAGGGTAGCCAAAGTTATCCAACTTTTCATGAAAGGCGCAAGAGAGAAAATGAGGAATTATAGACCAGTTATATATATACTGTTTGGGATTAGATTGATCTTAGATTGATTTATTATCATCACACGTACCAAGGTACAGCAGAAAACTTTGTTCATATGCGATACAGTATATGAGTACAATCAAACCATTACACAAGTACAACAGTTAGTGTGTTAATCCTGGCTATATTGAACCAGTCAGAATTTCAAAGTGGGGTTAAGTTTCAGGGCTTGTGCTAATATTTTGGTCAGTATCTTTTGATCAGTATTTAAAAAAGCTATAGATCTATATGATCCTGGGTCATCCAGGTCTTTGTCTATTTTAGGTATAAGTGTTATAATAGATTCATTTAACGTTTCCGGTAGTTTCTGGTGAATATAAATGTATTCATAGAGTGTCTTCAGACGTGGTGCAATCAGATCATAAAATGTTTTATAAAATTCCGGGCCTATACCATCTGGTCCCGGTGGTTTACCGTTTTTTAATGATCTGATAGATTCTTCGACTTCTTTTACTGAAATTTCAGCATTTAATGATTCTCTATTTTGTGAATCCAACCCATTCAAATTACATTTTTTTTTTAAATGCTTATATTCCTATCTTGTTTTCTGTCGTTTTAGCTGAATATAGATTTTTATAATATTGCAAAAATCTCTTATTAATATCTTTAGGTTGTACTAATGGTTCGCCATTATATGATTTAATCCTTTGGATTGTTTTTTCTCCCTCCATCTTTCTTAATTGACGGGCCAATAATTTTTGAGGTTTATCTCCAAATTCAAATTGTAATTGTTTAGTGTATTGGTAGAGTTTTACAATTTGATCTGTGTATATTTTATTTAATTTATATTTCAGTGCAGCGATTTTATTGTGTGTTGTTATGGATGGATTAGCAGCGTTCTCTGTGTCTAATTGTTTAATCCCTGTTCCAATTCCTGTTGTTCCCTCCGATTCTTTTTATTATAAAATGCTTGAGAAGAGATCATAATTCCACGAGCATAAGCTTATGCTTTAAAAGTTTCCCATAATAGGGAAGAGGATATTTCCGGTTTATCATTTATTTCAAAGAAAATCTTGATCTGTTCTATAATATATTCCTGAGTTGCTTTGTTTTTTAAAATTTGTGGATTAAATCTCCATTGTCCGCGTTTTTCCATTTTACCATTTATTTTAATCATAAATGTTAAAGGTGCATGATCTGAGATTATAATATTATGATATTTTGAATTGTAAGTAAGTGAGATAAGTTTAGTGTCAACCAAAAAATAATCTATTCTTGAATAGGTTTTATGTACAGGTGAATAAAATGAATATTCTTGTCCAGTTGGGTTTTCTACTCTCCAAACACCTTTAATATTGCTAGTATCCATATATGCATTTAATAGGTCACTGGAATGGGATTTGGTTTTCCTTTATCTTGTGGATCTGTCTAAATAGGAATCTAATGTACAATTTAAATCTCCTCCAATTATTAAGTTAGGTTGTGCTATTTCCGGGATGTTGTTAAATATTTTCTTAAAAAACAGTGGACTATCAAAGTTTGGTCCATATACATTGACATGAATCATGTTTTGTGCATTTAATTCTCCTATTACAATAATGTATCTGCCATCATTATCAGTTATCGTTAATGTATGTTTAAATAAAGTGCCTTTATGAAATAATATTGCTACGCCTCTTGATTTGTGTGTAAAAGAAGAATGATACGTTTTATCTATCCATTTAGCTTTCAGCCTATGCTCAGCATCTTTTTTTAGATGTGTTTCTTGAATGAAAATCACATCAGCTTTAATTGCTTTTAAAAGCGCTAATACTTTACCTCTCTTGATTGGTTCATTAATACCTTTAACGTTCCAGCTACAAAACGTTATTCCTTCATTCCCCATATTCATTTTTAAATCTTGCATCGTTTGTCTATGGGGGTCTATAATAGAGTCAATAGTTCAGTTCGACAGACCCGACCTTACACCCGAACTCTGAATAGACAAATTTTAAGACCCTTAACTGTATATCTCCTTTGATCCAATTTCTAATTCCATTCAAACTGAAAATAATAATAATAGTTTATGTGTAATAATATTTTTATTAGAAGTAATCCATCATAACAACGGTATAACAACTTTTCAAATACACAACCAACTTATTTCAGTAAGTATACGAATGTTACGAATAATTCTTGTAAACTTCTATTTTTTTAGAAAGTAGAAAAAGAAAAGAATAGATTTTAATCAATAAAAATAGTGATTAAATAATAATTTTGATTATATAGAGACGGAAAGAGAAGAGAGAGAAAAAATATGTATATGTATATATTCTTGTTATATATATTTAATTAAAACAAAGTATATATATATATATCTTAATAGTGAATGACACAATTTCAAATAGCGATATCAATAGAGACATGTATACAAATAAAAAAAAGAGAGTTATTTTCATCTAATCCTGCCGGGTGCCCATTGAGTTGTGATGCCAAGAGCAGCTACCCCTTCAAATATTCTGTATATGGAGACCATATCTGTTCAAAGAGTTCATATTTGTCCATTAGGACAAATCTGATTCTTTCCAAATGCAACGTCTCCAACATTTCCACTGTCCACATTTTAATTGTGGGGGAATGATAGTTTATAATAGAAAGGAAAAGAGGATAGATTAAGAAATTAGTATTGTGCACAAAGAAGGAAAAAACTACATCTAGTATTAGTGTAGTTAGTGCTGGCCATACTAGCATGGCTAACCATCTACCGACTTCCATAGTTGATGTTGCAAACTTAACCAGCCCCTTTATTTCTTGGAATTTTTATTCCATAGCAATATTTTACCGGGGGCATTGAATTTTAAAATATTCGGATTCCAATAGTCGGAAATGTGAGGATACAAATATTTAAAACTTGTTTGAAAATCTAATAAAAAAATTTAAAAAAATTTAAAAAATGAAAAGAAAGGAAGAAAGAAAATAAAAATGAAAATTACTAGAAAAAAGAAAGTTTCCAAAGAGGACAAATGAAATCAAACTCTATATTTAACTCTAATCATTCCATTATAAGTAAACATTGGTCCTTAGTGATAATTATTAATTCTGATTAGTAAAGATACCACGGTATAATTTTAGTATTTATTAGTTATTTGTATTAGTAGTGCATTTATACTAATTATTAGTATCCATGGGAGAGTTTCCAATCCACATCTTTCTCCAGCTGCCTTAGTCATCACTTCAATTCCATCCAGTCCTGCAAAGTCAATTTATCCAATGGTGAGGGATCATGCATCCTCTCAAGCCTTAATCTTCTGAGCAAAGTCCAATGCTTCCACAGGATTGGTGAAAAAATGTTCCTTCTTGTTGTACGTGACTCTTAGGGTGGCTGGATAGCTCAGACTATATTTCAAATTCTCCACTTCCCTCAGGATACTTTTGGTCTCATTAAATGCTTTTCGTTTCCTGGAGACCTCTGCTGCGTAATCTCAATAAATACTGATCCTGTGTCCTTCAAATACAAGATTTCTGTTTATTGATGTTTTTTGCATTATTTCCTCCAAGACGTGGTCGTACTGTACGTTTATTATCATTTGTCTTGCTGTAGTCTGAGCACGTGTTTCAGCTAGTTGTTCAAGGTCTTTTATAACGGTCATGTGCTGGTTCTGTGCTTGTTCCACCGGATTCAGCCTTTCTTCAAAGTTAGTTTTCACATTTTTGATTTTATCATTCGTCTCCTTTGCCATTCCAATCATTATTTCTGCGATTTCTTTCTTCAACTCATCCGATATATTCTTAGTTGTGGTATTAATTTCAAACTTTAAGTCCATCATTTCTTCCTTGATTTTTTTTATTTCTTCACCAATATTCATCAGCTTTATTTCTTCCCTTAAAGCAGCAATTTCACCTGTTTTGAGTTCTTCACCTTCCGATTTTTTTCGTCGTTTTTTTCGTCACATCTTCTTGGGATAACATCCTACCTGAGCCCGAGGCTTCAGTCGGGCCTTTTTCTCGTTCCACCGTTTTCTGCCTAGCAACAGTACGAGTTGTCGGTTTCTCCGGGAGGGGGCTGTGCTGCATAGACATGGTAAGTCGCGCACCTGATGACATCACTCACGGCAGTCAGTACAGAACTAGCAGGCAGCGGGTAGGTTATTTTCTCCCCGATTTTTCAGCGTTTTTTTCATGGAGCTGGCTGGCATTACTCCTTAGCCCTCCATAGCGCCACCGGAAGTCTTTTAAATACTGATCAAAAGATACTAACCAAAATATTAGCACAAGAGTAAGTACAGTTATTAATAAACTAATTCACCCCGATCAAACAGGATTTATACCAAAACGATATTCCTCATATAACTTGAGACGATTATACAATATTATATATTCAAAAAGAGATATTAATAAAAACCAAGTAATTATTTCATTAGATGCGGAGAAAGCCTTTGACCAGATAGAATGGACTTATTTGTTTTCGGTTATGGAAACTTTTAAATTGGGAGAGAAGTTTATTACTTGGGTTAAATTATTATACACTAACCCAACAGCCAGAATAATAACAAATCAAGTGCTATCAACTAAGTTTAATCTATTCTGAGGCTGCAGACAAGGTTGTCCTCTATCCCCATTATTGTTTGCACTTGCAATAGAACCTTTAGCTCAACGAGTGAGATTACATCCTGAAATATATGGATATGACACCAGAGATACTGAAAATAAAATGTCTTTATATGTGGATGATGTATTACTTTTTATTACAAAGCCGGAAATTAGTATCCCAAATTTACTAAAATTAATATCTGAATTTGGATCATTTTCAGGATATAGTATTAATTGGAATAAAAGTGAACTTATGCCAATAATGGTAAATTACGTACATATACTACAACAATTTCCTTTTAAGATAGCAAACGAAAAAATCAAATATCTTGGAATACATGGTAAATGGTAGGGAATTGAGGAATTACATGGTAAATGGTAGGGAATTGAGGAATGCTGTGGAACAGAGGGATCTAGGAATAACTGTGCATAGTTCCCTGAAGGTGGAATCGCATGTAGATAGGGTGGTAAAGAAAGCCTTTGGTGTGCTGGCCTTTATAAATCAGAGCATTGAATATAGGAGTAGGGAAGTAATGTTAAAATTGTACAAGGCATTGGTAAGACCAATTCTGGAGTATGGTGTACAATTTTGGTCGCCTAGTTATAGGAAGGATGTCAACAAAATAGAGAGAGTACAGGGGAGATTTCCTAGAATGTTGCCAGGGTTCCAGCAACTATGTTACAGAGAAAGGTTGAACAAGTTAGGTCTTTATTCGTTGGAGCGCAGAAGGTTAAGGGGGGACTTGATTGAGGTCTTTAAAATGATGAAAGGGATAGACAGAGTTGACGTGGATAAGTTTTTCCCATTGAGGGTAGGGAAGATTCAAACAAGAGGGCATGACATGAGAATTAAGGGACAGAAGTTTCGGGGTAACGTGAGGGGGAACTTCTTTACTCAGAGGGTGGTGGCTGTGTGGAATGAGCTTCCAGCAGAAGTGGTGGAGGCAGGATCGATTTTAACATTTAAGACTAAAGTGGATAGGTATATGGACGGGAAGGGAATGGAGGGGTATGGTCTGAGTGCAGGTAGATGGGACTAGGGGAAAACAAATGGTCGGCACGGACTGGAAGGGCCGAGAGGGCCTGTTTCCGTGCTGTAATTGTTATATGGTTATATGGTTATATGGTTATAATTCATGTAACAAAAAGATTTGACTTTATTTAACTACAATTTTCCACTTTTATTGAATAAATTAAATAAGAACATTTTATATTGGAAAACATTATCTATCTCAATGCTAGGTAGAATTAATGCAATAAAAATGATTTTTCTCCCGCAATTACTATATCTTTTCCAATTATTCTGATATATCTTCCTAAAAATGTTTTTAAGAAGGTTGATTCTATCTTCACCAACTTTATCTGGGATTATAAGAGCCATAGAATAAATAAAAAACATTTATGTAAACCAAAAATAAATGGAGGTTTAGCACTACCAAACTTTATGTTTTATTATTGGGCAGATAATATTAAAAATACGAATTTTTGGTTTGTAGAGACAGATAAACAACCAACCTGGTTAAAAATGGAAAAAGAAGATTGTTCGCCTTTTGAAATTAGTTCAATTTTATTCGCCAATATTAAAATAGGTAAGAAAACCTATAGTGAAAACCTTATAATAGAAAGTGGAATGCGTATCTGGAAACAAATAAAGAAAACGCTAAAATTGGAATGTATACCACTAGCCCTTACCATCGTAAATAATGTTACATTTAAACCCTCAATGATGGACAAAGGTTTTTTTACAATGAAAAACTATGGAATTAATAAGATGGGAGATCTCTACAGAGAAAATTCTTTCCTTTCATTTCAAGAATTACAACAAATTTATGGATTACATTCAAAAGATTACTTTAGATATCTACAAATTAGAGACTATGTAAAAGCAAATACACAGGAAATTAGAAATAGAAAGACAGAAATTTTAGATGAATGCCTAAATAAACACCCGAACACCGAAAAATTGATATCATATATTTATAATATTTTACTGGAAAATGATGCCCCAATGACAGAAATATATAGGCAATCATGTGAAAACGAATTAGGTCAAATCATTAGACCTGAAATATGGGATGAAAGTCTACAACATATACACCACTGCTCGTTAAATGCTAGACACTCTCTTATACAAGTTCAAATATTACATAGACTACATTATTCAAAATCCAAACTACATAGTATTTTTTCAAATGTATCTGCCATATGTGATAAATGTCAACACTTGGAAGCTAACTTAACGCACTCTAACTTTACAAATTGTGTAAAAATTACTACATTTTGGACAGAGATATTTAAGATAATTTCGAATGTTGTCAATATGAATCTGACCCCTGACTCAAAGTTAATAATACTGGGAATATTAGAAACAGATCAATTAATAACAATGAATCATAGAAACATAGAAACATAGAAACATAGAAATTAGGTGCAGGAGTAGGCCATTCAGCCCTTCGAGCCTGCACCGCCATTCAATATGATCATGGCTGATCATCCAACTCAGTATCCCGTACCTGCCTTCTCTCCATACCCTCTGATCCCCTTAGCCACAAGGGCCACATCCAACTCACTCTTAAATATAGCCAATGAACTGGCCTCAACTACCCTCTGTGGCAGAGTGTTCCAGAGACTCACCACTCTCTGTGTGAAAAAAGTCTTTCTCATCTCGGTCTTAAAGGATTTCCCCCTTATCCTTAAGCTGTGACCCCTTGTCCTGGACTTCCCCAACATCGGGAACAATCTTCCTGCATCTAGCCTGTCCAACCCCTTAAGAATTTTGTAAGTTTCTATAAGATCCCCTCTCAATCTCCTAAATTCCAGAGAGTATAAACCGAGTCTACCCAGTCTTTCTTCATAAGACAGTCCTGACATCCCAGGAATCAGTCTGGTGAACCTTCTCTGCACTCCCTCTATGGCAATAATGTCCTTCCTCAGATTTGGAGACCAAAACTGTACGCAATACTCCAGGTGTGGTCTCACCAAGACCCTGTACATCTGAAGTAGAACCTCCCTGCTCCTGTACTCAAATCCTTTTGCTATGAAAGCTAACATACCATTCGCTTTTTTCACTGCCTGCTGCACCTGCATGCCTACTTTCAATGACTGGTGTACCATGACACCCAGGTCTCGCTGCATCTTCCCCTTTTCCTAATCGGCCACCATTTAAATAATAGTCTGCTTTCCTGTTTTTGCCACCAAAGTGGATAACCTCACATTTATCCACATTATACTGCATCTGCCAAACATTTGCCCACTCACCCAGCCTATCCAAGTCACCTTGCAGTCTCCTAGCATCCTCCTCACAGCGAACACTGCCCCCCAGCTTAGTGTCATCCGCAAACTTGGAGATATTGCCTTCAATTCCCTCATCCAGATCATTAATATATATTGTAAACAGCTGGGGTCCCAGCACTGAGCCCTGCGGTACCCCACTAGTTACTGCCTGCCATTGTGAAAAGGACCCGTTTACTCCTACTCTTTGCTTCCTGTTTGCCAGCCAGTTCTCTATCCACATCAATACTGAACCCCTAATACCGTATGCTTTAAGTTTGTATACTAATCTCTTATGTGGGACCTTGTCAAAAGCCTTCTGGAAGTCCAGATATACCACATCCACTGGTTCTCCCTTATCCACGCTACTAGTTACATCCTCGAAAAATTCCACAAGATTCGTCAGACATGATTTACCTTTTGTAAATCCATGCTGACTTTGTCCAATGATTTCACCACTTTCCAAATGTGCTGCTATCGCATCTTTAATAACTGACTCTAGCAGTTTCCCTACTACCGATGTTAGACTAACTGGTCTGTAATTCCCCGTTTTCTCTCTCCCTCCCTTCTTAAAAAGAGGGGTTACATTTGCTACCCGCCAATCCTCAGGAACTACTCCAGAATCTAAAGAGTTTTGAAAGATTATCACTAATGCATCCACTATTTCCTGAGCTACTTCCTTAAGTACTCTGGGATGCAGCCTATCTGGCCCTGGGGATTTATCGGCCTTTAATCTATTCAATTTACCCAACACCACTTCCCGACTGACCTGGATTTCACTCAATTCCTCCTTTGACCCACAGTCCCCTGCTATTTCCGGCAGATTATTTATGTCTTCCTTAGTGAAGACGGAACCAAAGTAGTTATTCAATTGGTCCGCCATATCCTTGTTCCCCATGATCAACTCACCTGTTTCTGACTGCAAGGGACCTACATTTGTTTTAACTAACCTCTTTCTCTTCACATATCTATAAAAACTTTTGCAGTCAGTTTTTATGTTCCCTGCCAGTTTTCTTTCATAATCTATTTTTCCTTTCCTAATTAAGCCCTTTGTCCTCCTCTGCTGGTCTCTGAATTTCTCCCAGTCCTCTGGTATGCTGCTTTTTCTGGCTACTTTGTACGCATCATCCTTTGCTTTGATACTATCCCTGATTTCCCTTGTTATCCACGGATGCACTACCTTCCCCGATTTATTCTTTTGCCAAACTGGGATGAACAATTTTTGTAGTTCATCCATGCAGTCTTTAAATGTCTTCCATTGTATATCCACCGTCAACCCTTTTAGAATTAATTGCCAGTCAATCTTGGCCAATTCTCGTCTCATACCCTCAAAGTTACCTTTCTTTAAGTTCAGAACCATTGTTTCTGAATTAACAATGTCACTCTCCATCCTAATGAAGAACTCAACCATATTATGGTCACTCTTGCCCAAGGGGGCACGTACAACAAGACGGCTAATTACCCCTTCCTCATTACTCAAAACCCAGTCTAAAATAGCCTGCTCTCTCGTTGGTTCCTCTACATGTTGATTTAGATAACTATCCCGCATACATTCCAAAAAATCCTCTTCCTCAGCACCCCTGCCAATTTGATTAACCCAATCTATATGTAGATTGAAGTCACCCATTATAACTGTTTTGCCTTTGTCGCACGCATTTCTAATTTCCTGTTTGATACCATCCCCAACTTCTCTGCTACTGTTAGGTGGCCTGTACACAACACCCACCAGCGTTTTCTGCCCCTTAGTGTTTTGTAGCTCTACCCATACCGATTCCACATCCTCCAAGCTAATGTCCTTCCTTTCCATTGCGTTAATCTCCTCTCTAACCAGCAACGCTACCCCACCTCCTTTTCCTTTCTCTCTATCCCTCCTGAATATTGAATATCCCTGGATGTTCAGCTCCCAGCCTACGTCACCCTGGAGCCATGTCTCCGTGATCCCAACTATATCATAATCATTAATATCTATCTGCACGTTCAACTCGTCCACCTTATTACGAATACTCCTTGCATTGAGACACAAAGCCTTCAGGCTTGTCTTTACAACGCATTTACCCCTTATACAATTTTGCTCAAAAGTGGCCCTTTTTGATTTTTGCCCTGGTTTTGTCTGCCTGCCACTTTTACCTTTCACCTTGCTACCTAATGCTTCTACCCTCATTTTACACCCTCCTGCCTCTCTGCTCTTGTACCCATCCCCCTGCCACATTAGTTTAAATCCTCCCCGACAGCACTAGTAAACACTCCCCCAAGAACATTGGTTCCATTCCATTCCAGGTGCAAACCGTCCTGTTTGTACCGGTCCCACCTCCCCCAGAACTGGTCCCAGTGCCCTAAAAATTTGAATCCCTCCCCCTTGCACCACTTTTCAAGCCACGTATTCATTTGCATTATCCTCCTATTTCTACTCTGACTGGCCCGTGGTACTGGTAGTAATCCGGAGATTACTACCTTTGAGGTCCTACTTTTAAGTTTATCTCCTAGCTCCCTAAATTCACCTTGTAGGACCTCATCCCTTTTTTTACCTATATCTTTGGTGCCAACATGCACCACGACAACTGGCTGTTCACCCTCCCCCTCCAGAATGTTCTGCAGCCGTTCAATGACATCCCTGACCTTTGCACCAGGGAGGCAACATACCATCCTGGAGTCTCGTTTGCGGCCGCAGAAACGCCTATCTATTCCCCTGACAATTGAATCCCCTATTACTATTGCCCTTCCCCTCTTTTTTCCCCCCTCATGTGCTGCAGAGCCACCCATGGTGCCATGAACCTGGCTGCTGCTGCATTCCCCTGATGAGCCATCTCCCTCAACAGTATCCAAAATGGTATACCTGTTTAGGAGGGAGATGACCGCAGGGGACTCCTGCACTACCTGCCTACTGCTTTGCTGGCTATTGTCACCCGTTCCCTTCTTGTCCTCTTACCGTTTGCCTGCGGTGTGACCAACTCACTGTACGTACTATCCACGACTTTCTCCGCATCGTGGATGCTCCAGTATGAATCCGGCCGCAGTTCCAATCGTTCAATGCGGTCTGCCAGGAGCTGCAGCTGGACACACTTCCTGCAAACATAGTCACCAGGGACACCGACCATCTCCCTGATCTCCCACATGTTGCAGGCTGAACAAACCACGGGGCCAATCTCTACTGCCATACCTTACTCTCAAATTACACTGTATTAAATATTAAAAAAACACAAAAACTTATCCTTTAAACTTTACTACTAAATACTGGATCCTTAACTCCCAGAATCCCTCACTCCCAGAAGGCAGAAAAGTAAAATTGTAAACCCGGGGTTGCACCCAATCAGCTGCTTCCTCGGGTCCTCTTCCACCAATCAGCGGCTTCCTCAAAAAAAAACAAAAAAAAACCCACTTCTCCAAATGGAACGTTATGGATTTGGGTAAGCCTCTGAAAAAACAAGCCCCGCGCTCGATTTTTAACCTTACCGGTCGGGTGTCGCTCCTCCCCCTCCTCTTCTTCCAACGGCTCCTGTGGGCCTCTGAAAAAACAAGCCCCGCGCTGGATTTTTAACCTTACCGGTCGGGTGTCGCTCCTCCCCCTCCTCTTCTTCCAACGGCTCCTGTGGGCCTCTGAAAAAACAAGCCCCCGCGCTCGATTTTTAACCTTACCGGTCGGGTGTCGCTCCTCCCCCTCCTCTTCTTCCAACGGCTCCTGTGGGCCTCTGAAAAAACAAGCCCCGCGCTCGATTTTTAACCTTACCGGTCGGGTGTCGCTCCTCCCCCTTCACTTCCTCCAACGGCTCCTGTGGGCCTCTGGAAAAACAAGCCCCGCGCTCGATTTTTAACCTTACCGGTCGGGTGTCGCTCCTCCCCCTCCTTCACTTCCTCCAACGGCTCCTGTGGGCATCTGGAAAAACAAGCCCCGCGCTCGATTTTTAACCTTACCGGTCGGGTGTCGCTCCTCCCCCTCCTTCACTTCCTCCAACGGCTCCTGTTGGGAAATCAAATCATTTTTATTGATTATAGTTTAATAATTGGGAAAAAATCATTATTGAAATTCTGGAAAGGTCCTACATCTCCCACAATCAAAATGTGGATTACAGGAATGTCGGAGACACTTCATCTGGAAAGATTAAGGCTTGTCCTATTGGACAAGTTGGATCTTTTCAGAGGAATATGGTCTCCATTTATTGAATATCTAAAGGGTCAAAATGGCTCGGTACGAGAGCCTGACTGAAGCCTGAATAATGGAATAGATGAAGAATCACGTATAACAAATCATGGATATATCTCCAATGATGGAATACTTTTTTAATACACCATTCATTCCTACTCTTACTTTTTTTCTCTATCTTTTCGTACCTGTAAAAAAAAAAGTATAGAAATATATAAGACATAATTGTTAATATTAATAAAATTACGAATGTATGTGAGAAGTATACTCTATTAATATGTACTTGCGTCTAATAAAAATATTTAACAAAAAGAAAAAAAAATTCAGGGCTTGCTGGGAGATTTGGTCAAATTGGGAATGCTCTCTGCAGAACTGGGACAAGCTGCGAGAGATGCCAGAAAGTCTGGAGCTTAGATACAATTCATATGCAAAAGGGCAGGGAACCTTGCATGCCTTGTCAATCTGATACCAAATGCATAGAATGGATTAGGTGGTTGCAAACTAGATATCTATATTACTAAAAGTCTGATCTTGACCACTTCCTGTTGTTCTGTATATTGACTTTAGAAAAAACTCCACCACTTGCAGCTGTGATTTTTGCCCATCTTACTTAGAGTCCCCCTCCGCAGCGCAGGGCAAGAGGATTTTTCCCATCGATGAAAAATAAAAGAGTTACTAGTGTTTAAGAAATGTTGAGATTCTCTCTCCTGAAGGCCACCCCCCTTCCGGTGGGACTATAAAACCCGGAAGTGTTGAGTGCCTCAGTCAGTCTCTGCAAGATGGGGGAGCGAGAGCGTCACGTCCCTCAGTCTGAGCTGTGAATAACACTGAACACATTTCTACTAAACTGTGAGTGGTTTTACTAACCTGGCAGTGCCCTTAATGTGGTTTAAAAGTATAGTTTGGAAATGCTAAAGGTGTATCGCCTTTGGTTTGGAAATGCTAAAGTTGTGTTGCCTTTGGTTTGGAAATGCTAAAGCTGTGTTGCCTTTGGTTTGGAAATGCTAAAGCTGTGTTGCCCAATTAAAAGTTGCGTTGCCTAATTAAAGTTGCCTTGCCTAATTAAAGTTGCCTTGCCTTCTACTTAATTAAAAGTCTAATCTTGACCACTTCCTGTTTGCACTTTATATTGATTTTAGAAAAAAACGCTAGCATGTATGGCTATGATCTTTGGCCATCTTACTCAGAGTCCCCCTCTGCTCATCAGGTGCCGAGGATTTTTCCCATCGATGAAAAAATAAAAGAGTTATTAGTATTTTTAAAATATTGAGATTCTCCCTCCTGTCAATCACGCCATGTAGGCCATGCCCCTTCTGGTTGGAGGGGGAGGGACTATAAAACCCAGAAGTGTGGGCATGGCTCAGTCACTGCAAATTGGAGGAGGGAGATGTCACGACTCACTGTCTTTAGTGGCCTTGCACCCTGCTTGAAATGGTATGAAACTGCACTTGAATTTGATGGCCTTGCACCCTGCTTGAAGTGGTAAGAAACTGCACTTGAATTTGGTGGCCTTGCACCCTGCTTGAAATAGAATTTCAACGAATAGCCGTGAGTCAACTGCCAGCCCACCAGCCGTGAGTGAGTGAGCTGACAGCACAACAGGCTTGAGGACTGAGCCGCCAAATCAAGAATCCATTCGGCCCACAATGTCCATACTAGCCCCCTGGAAAAAAAGGTCCCTTCAGCCCACAACACACATACTAGTGCTCCAGAAAGCCTCCCTCCTGCCCCACTGGCCACCAATATTGGAATTGGTGGAGAGGTTGAATATTGCTTTGGGGGCCAGCCCTCCCGTGTGATGCTGGCACTTAGTCTAGTATTATTCTGTAAATAGGTTGCAAATAATGTTGCAGAATCTGACTCTGCTGGATGTTTATTGGATGGGGTGTTAAGCCTTGTCTGAAAGTTCTGTAAATCAGGGTAAATATTTCAATAGTTGACTTCATCTCTGTTGTTAATACATTGTATTGAACTGTTGTTTCATTAGGTTAGGGAAACGCCTGTTACATATGGGGTTAATCGATATCTGTAATTGAGTAATTGGAAGACAACCCCCTGTGTGCTTCATCCCTCAGGTTCGCGGGGCATATAAAAGGCCGTAATCGCGAGGCTCAAGGACGATCTTCTGGTAAACTTCTGGAGTGCCTCTGTCTGCATGAGGCCTAGAGTGCTTGAACAGACAGAAGTAGGGTTCAAACCCGCAGTGGGGATAGGTTTGATCTGTGACGCGCTTTTGGTAAAAGAAAATTTAGTTATTTCAAATGCTTGATTCAGTGTTTTTACTGGGGAGAAGCTCAGAAACAAGCAATTACCAAGTGCAAAGAGAAAAATAGCCGATTGCAGAATATATCTACAGCATTCAGCAGTTACAGGCATATAACTACAACATCAACTCCCCCACTCATTCCGAATCCAATCTCTCTATCCTGGGCCTCTCCATGTCCATAGTGAACACCATCGGATATTGGAGGAGCAGCACCTCATATTCCGCTTGGGCAGTCTGCACCCTAGCGGCATAAACATTGAATTCACCAATTTCCGGTAGCCCTTGCTGTCTCCTCCCCTTCTCAGCTCTCCCTCAGCCCTCGGGCTCCTCCTCTTCCTTTTTCCTTTCTTATCCCCGTCCCCCCCCTCCCCCCCCACCCTACATCAGTTTGAAGAAGGGTTTCTGCCCGAAACGTTGCCTATTTCCTTTGCTCCATAGATGCTGCTGCACCCGCTGAGTTTCTCCAGCACTTTTGTCTAACTACAGCATTGTAGTGTTATTGTTAGAGAGAAAGTACAGATTACAAAAGTGCAAGGACCACATAGGGGTATGTTAGGAGACTGGAACTACACCCTCAGTTTATGCGATTACATTTCAGATTGAGAGAAGGGAAAATATCTGTATGCAGAAGGTTGAAAGGAAAATAGTAAGATTAAATGAGAACTTACCAATTTGAAGTTTGATCCTTATTTTATGAGGAGTTACAATGAGGGATTACGTGAAGAAGCCCCGCCAGAGCGCATGCTTGTCATACTTCAAAGCAGCGGCGTGAAAACACAGAAACACAGTAGCCGAAGTAACATAGTAAAGCTTTTAGAAGACTAGAACTACCAGATGATCCTTTAGATTATGAGAGTGGGAGCGGAGGGCACATAATCCCTCATCGTAACTCCTCATAAAATAAGGATCAAACTTCAAACTGGTAAGTTCTTATTTAATCTTACTATTTTACTTCGGAGTCACGTGAGTGACTACGTGAAGATTTCAAAGCTCTGTGATTTCATGCCGCAGATACAGTTCCATACGACACACTGTCTTGGTTGACACAGGATAACCAAATAATGTATCAAACATTGTTTAATTTATACAATAAATGTCTTAAACAGTAAAATTTTACACAACAGTAATAACCCCTCTTTCGCAGGGGAAATTACAAAGGAGAACTCAAACAGAACCCAAAACAGCTTGCCCAACCTTTGCATTGCGAGGACAGGTTTGTCAGAAACCCTAAAAGGTTCCTTAACTGGACTATCCTGCGGTGAGGATTTGGTCTAATGGCACGTCCTGTGCCTTTGCTGCGTACGTTGATGCCACCCTGGTGGAGTGATTTAAACACATCAGTGTCTACTCCATCAAAATGCAAACCTGTTTCGGTCATCTAGCAATAGCTTGTACTGACACCTTTGTATGAGGTTTTATGTGGCTGATGACCATCGCTGTTTCAGAGCCTCTGAGACTCTTGATGACCTTGATATTATTATCTCAGATGCGTTATTACATATAGTCTTAGATCAATGGGTATATTTTAAGATTATTTTGGTTCCAGCCATCCCTGGCCTGCTCTGTTTGATTAGATCGTATGCATAAAACACAATATCATCTACAAAAGAATGCATTCCAGTCATACCTTTTGCAATATTTGGATCCATAATGCTGCACCATGAACATGATCACTTTGAGCGTTAACTTCCTGAACGGCAGAGATGTAATTGGAGCCCATTGCCAAAGCAGCGTGAGAACTATACTCACTTCCCAGATTTCTGAATAGGTTTGTTTGGAAGGGTTTTGTTAAAATACCTCCTATGGATCGGCCACCAATAGATGAGATCCGACAGAGTGTTGTCCGGACCCTTGCCCTAAGTAGGAGGACAAAGTACTTCTAGCACTATAAATTGCACTATAGCTTAACTGCTCGTCAAAATGCAATGTAGCCAGGAACTCCAATACATCCGGTATGCCTGCAACTTATGATAAGATATATTTGCTGTAAACAGGACATCTCCCATTTCTTAATGTGAGATATATTGTTTTTTAGTATTATCTCTCCAGACCATCGTAATCACATCGACGGTTCTACTCAATAGTCTGAGTCCCTGGAGCAGTCTGATCAGAAAATACAAATCAATAAATTAATATGCTCATGTAGAGGGGAACTTTCCTCCTGTCCCTGTGTGACCAACAAGTTACTGTAATTGGGATGATCATGAATGCTGTGTCATCCGAGTCAAACCAGTGGGACCATGCTGTGTGGACCAGTTTAGAACCCACTAAACACCTAAGTGTAGTCATACTCTATTTTGGTGAGACATTGATTGAATGAGGAAGAAATGGGGAAGCGTAAGAACATACATCCCCAATGTAGCGAGAATGTATCCTCCGCTACTGCCCCTAGATTTAGTTCCCATGCCAAATACAGGTACTGATAATTTAACCCAGATACAACAGATCTATTGTTAAAGAAGGAACTGCAGATGCTGGAGAATCGAGGGTACACAAAAGGCTGGAGAAACTCAGCGGGTGCAGCAGTATCTAAGGAGCGAAGGAGATAGGCGACGTTTCGGGTCGAGACCCTTCTTCAGACTGGTCAGGGATCAGGGAAACGAGAGATATAGACGGTGATGTGGAGAGATAAAGAACAATGAATGAAAGATATGCAAAAAAGTATCGATGATAAAGGGAACAACCCATTGTAAGCTGTTTGTAGTGTGAAAATGAGAAGCTAGTGCGACTAGGGTGGGGGAGAGAGATAGAGAGAGAGGGAATGCCAGGGCCCGAGGGCTGAGGGAGAGGTGGGAAGGGGAGGAGGCAGCAAGGGTTAACAGAATTGAGAAAATTCAATGCTCAAGCTCAGAGGATGCAGACTCCCCAAGCGGAATATGAGGTGCTGTTCCGCTTGGGGAGTCTGCATCCTCTGGGCTTGAAAGAACAGCACCTCATATTCCGCTTGGGGAGTCTGCATCCTCTGGGCTTGAACATTGAATTTTCTCAATTCTGTTAACCCTTGCTGTTTGTAAACTAAGGTTATTGAGTCAGAATGTCGCTAGTACATCTCGAGACATTAGTTACAATTTTGGCCCTAGCCAAAATACTGCATTGTTAATTAACCAATGATGACCTCAAATAGCCAATCATTCTAAATGGTACTAATCTACGTTTAATTAGATGGGTGAGTACCTAACCTCTCAACAGGTGTGTGGTAGCTGAATATTTATCTTTCAGATCTATGGCTGCCAATATAACACCCTTTTTTATCCCAGGTACAATACTGACATTTTATTTAAAATCTTTTATACTGGAACTTAAGGGTTAAGAATGTTCCGGCCCAGAATGACTCGACACCCACCATCGTCCTTTTGGGTGGGAATTGGACACAATTGTTAAGGCTGATATGCATGATCCACCTATAGAATTAGTGGTATTGAACCCGAATACCAATCTGTGTCTATTTTGTATGACTGGATGTAATTCCGAGATACATATTCGAGATCCCCGGATACAGTCCAATATTCACTTACTGTTTCATAATCTGAAAGGATACGGTTTTTGAGGTGGCATCCTGGCCTCAGTTTTAGTCTCATCATCCAGGTATTCCCCTGGGTACTAGAGGATCTGCGCAAGGCTGTGAACCGTGGATTGAGCGTAGGCTGGATATTTATTTATTTATTTATTTAGGTATTTTGCAGCCTTAATTCATGCGCGCTCATGATGCGCTCCTTTACAGTGATGCACAGTAAACAGGTGTTTGATATGTGAATTTTTCCCCATTATGAGTTGGTGAGGATCATTAATTTGCTGGCCAAATTGTCATCCCCGACTTCACTGGTATGGTAACTTGCTAACCACATCCGGGACACCTGGAGCGTGGCTCTTGTGCTTTGGTGTATGCACATAAGCAGTGACACCAACTTCAGGGTCAGCATTCTATTGCCCTGGCTCTCCCGGCTGATGCGCACGGGAGGTCACACACAGCCCTAAACGAGGTGCTGGTGTGATGGATCCCTTAACTTCAGGGTCAGCATCCTACTGCCCTGGCTTTCCCGGCTGATGCTCATGGGAGGTCATACACACAGCCCTGTCAACAGGTGCTTGTGGCGCGGCTCTCCCGTAGGCCTGCGCTGTGAAAAAGTTCGGTGTCAGCAACCCATTGACCCGAACTGGTCTGCCCTTTCCCACAGGGAGACCTTGAGCAGCCCTCTCCTAGGCGCTGCTGGCACGGCTCTCCCGTAGGCCGGCATGTTCACACATGAAGCAGCCCTATCCCAGGCGCTGTTAGCGCGGCTCTCCATAGCCCAGCGCTGTGACAGATACGGCGTCAGTAGAACACTGACCCATCCTGGTCTCCCCCTCCAGCAGGGAGATCTTCAGCAACCCTGTCCCAGGCGTTGCCGGCGCCGCCTCTCATAGAGGCCGGTGCTTTTTTACATGAAGCAGCCCTGTCCTAGGCACTGCTAGCGCTGCTCTCCCGTAGGCCGACGCTTTTACACATGAAGCAGCCCTGTCCAGGCACTGCTGGCGCGGCTCTCCCGAAGGCCAGCGCTGTGATAGATTTGGCATCAGTAGCACACTGACCCATCCTAGTCTCCCCCTCCAGCAGGGAGACCTTAAGCAACCCTGTCCTTAGGTGGATAGGTATATGGACGTGAAGGGAATGGAGGGGTATGGTCTGAATGCAGGTAGATGGGACTAGGGGAAAACAAATGGTCAGCTCGGACTGGAAGGGCCGAGAGGGCCTGTTTCCGTGCTGTAATTGTTATATGGTTTAGGCGTTGCAGGCGCCGCCTCTCATAGTGGCCGGCGCTTTTTCCCATGAAGCAGCCCTGTTCCAGACGCTGTTGGCGCGGCCTGTCCCATAGGCCCACGCTATTATCGTGGAGTTTTACTAATTTGGTAGTGTGAATTTGTAAAGGGTGAAATACCCTTAATATCGAAGAGGAACTCTTGCAGCTTGACTGACCTGAGTTCCAATAGGGCTGCACAAGTTCTCTCTCCCTCCAATTTACCTCCATGCCTGGGGCACCGTGTCTGTGTGTCGCTGACCGACTGTCAGCAACTCTAGCGCTATTTAAACGGCAACCCCGCAGGCTGGAAGCCACTGACTGCTTTGTCAGCGGCTGTTATCAGAAAACCCGATCTTTTTGCCAGCTATCCGCTTCTGCAGTCAGACTGGGGTTCCCCCCCCCCCCCCCCCCCCCCCCCCCCCATAGCCGGCTTAGGCATCGGACCTCCGATAAATTCGGCAGGAAACCTCTGTAAAGAGAGGCTCCTGCTCAAACAAAGAACACTGGTAAGTAAAAAATACTTACCTTCTGGGTTGAAACTTACCGCCGGCAGGAGCGTTGCCCCACCAGTCCGGTGCTTGCCAATGCGTCTGACGTAATGACAAGCATGCGCTCTGGCGGGGCTTCTTCACGTAGTCACTCATGTGACTCTGAAGTAAAATTGGGATCATACAATTTTAAATATTATAGGAAAGAGAATATAAAGGAACTGGGAGTAAAAGTGGCCTGGAGGCACAAGTCTAGCTGTAATCGTATGAAACTATTTTTAGGTGTTGAGTGCATGATGTGGCATGACTTTCTATACTGTTGTACCAGAAAATACAGCTCAGTTTCAGAATGGGATGCTTCAATGAAAGGAGGCTCTGTTGTTAGCTCTTCCCAGTCTGAATGATAGTACTTGAAGCAAAAACAAAGAAATTCACAGTCACCACAATTCAAGGCTATGATCAAGGCTAAGAGCAAGGAAGATCAGTGTGGAAAGTGGTCTTGAGGCAGAGACATCTATGATCTTATAGCACAGCGGAGCAGTTGAATGGCCCGGTCCTGTTCTATTTATTATGTCCTTTTGTTGCCCTTTGTTCTGGTACTATTAAGTGTTCCTTTCATGTAGTAATGTATGGGGACTTGGATATTTGCGCTGAAAGCAGTGATGCCCTTGCAGCTGCACCGGCAAACAGCCCCCTGCATCAATTGTGAAGCCTCCACTCCACAAGTAGCGCCAGAGTAGCGCAGGGGCACAACTGGTAGAGCCGCTGCCTCACAGTACCAGAGACCCGGGTTTGATCCTGACCTCTGCTGCTCATCTGTGTGGAGCTTGCACATTCTCCCTCTGACTGCGAGAGTTTCCTCCGGATGTTCCACTTCCTCCCACATACCAAAGATATGCGGGTTTGTAGTTTAATGAGCACTCTGTAAATTACCGCTAGTTTGTAGGGAGTAGATGAGAAAGTGGGATTACATAGAACAAATATGAGTACGTGATTGATAGACAATAGACAATAGGTGCAGGAGCAGGCCATTTGGCCCTTCGAACCAGCACACGATTCAATGTGATCATGGCTGATCATCCACAATCAGTACCCCGTTCCTGCCTTCTCCCCATATCCCCTGACTACTATTTTTAAGAGCCCTATCTAGCTCTCTGTTTAAAGCCTCCAGAGAACCCGCCTCCACCGCCCTCTGAGGCAGAAAATTACACACTCTCTGTGAGAAAAAGGTGTTTCCTCGTCTCCGTTCTAAATGGCTTACTCCTTATTCTTAAACTGTGGCCCCTGGTTCTGGACTCCCCCAACATCGGGGACATGTTTCCTGCCTCTACTGTGTCCAAGCCCTTAACAATTTACATGTTTCAATGAGATACCTCATCCTTCTAAACTCTAGAGTGTACAAGACCGGCTGCTCCATTCTCTCAGCATGGGCCATCCCGGAAATTAACCTTGTAAACGTACGCTGCACTCCCTCAATAGCAAGAATGTCCTTCCTCAAATTAAGGGATGGACTGCGCGCATTTGGTGGACTGAAGGGCCAGTTTCTATTGGGTGGCACAATGGCGCAGCAGTAGAGTTGCTGCCTTACAGGGCCAGAGACCCGGGTTCAATCCTGATTGTGGGTGCTGTCTATACGGAGTTTGTACATTCTCCCTGTGACCCCATGAGTTTTCTCCGGGTGCTCCGGTTTCCTCCCACACTCCAAGAATCTGCAAGTTTATAGGTTAATCGGCTTTTGTAGAAAAAAAATTGTCCCTAGTGTGTAGGATAGTGCTGGTGTACGGGCGATTGCAGGTTGGCGTATACTCGGTGGGCTGAAGGGCCTGTTTCCTCACTGTGTCTCTAAAGTCTAAAGTTAAAAGTAAAGTCTGAAGCTGGCATGCAATCACAGAAATACATTTCCACCGGGGCGTGCATGATTCCCGTTGCTCTGCACACCATTGTACAGTAGCCAGGATTGTACTTGCAGGAGGAACAAAGAGCAGAACTTGGATCTTCTTCAGATGATTCCAAGCAAGAAAAGAGAAAGTGATGAGTGTAATCTAAACAACACCACAATATCTGCTTGTAATGCTGCCCAGAATTTATGCCAACATTATTAGAAATACCATGTCAGTTATTGATGCCAGATTTTATCTATATTGCACCTATATCTGATTCTTTCAAATATAGATAAAATATAAATACAAAGTGCTGGAGTAACTCAGGGGATCGGGTAACATCTCTGGAGAAAAAGGATGGGTGACGTTTTTGATCAGGACCCTTATAGATGCATTGACCTCACTTCTAGTTCCCTTCCACTAAAACAAAGCTGGCTTCAAGCAGCCAATATATTCAATATATTCTTCATACATTCAGGTATTCCCAAGCAGTGTATGAGACAGCAACTCCACAGCAACTAAGAATAGTTATCTCTAGAGGCACTTGGCAGGGTGTCATATGAAGGCCAATGAAAAAGGTAAAAGCTTACCACATTGGTGAAAGTGTCATAGCATGGGTTGAAGATTGGTTATTACATACTAAGTAGAGAGTTGGAAGACATGGGTCTTTTTAAGACTGAACGGATATGTCCCATGGATGAATTCTTGGTCCTCAGAAGTTTACTATGTATTTTAATGGACTAGAGAGAGTGTAAGGTATCCATTTTGCCAACAATATAAAAACATGTGAAGGGGCATGTTACAGTAAAGATATTTGGACTTTGCAACAGAATATAGTTAGACTGAGTGAAAGAGCCAACTCTTGACAAATTGAGTTTATTGCGGGAATGATTGAGGCCATGAACTTTAGTAAGTGGAATCTAAAAGACTAAATGGAGGGAGATTGCAGATGAGTTAACAACAGAGGGACCTAGGTGTCCATGTGCATGAATTAAAACGTTAGCAAACAGGTGAACCAAACAGGCGATAGACATAAAATGCTGGAGTAACTCTGCCGGTCAGAACCAGGCAGTTAGAAAGGAAAATAGTAAGATTAAATGAGAACTTACCAGTTTGAAGTTTGATCTTTATTTTATGAGGAGTTACAATGAGGGATTACGTGAAGAAGCCCCGCCAGGCACATGCGCGTCATACTTCAAAGCAATGGCGTGAAAACACAGAAACAATAGCCAAAGTGATATAGTAAGGCTGAGAAGACTAGAACTACCAGATGATCTTTGCGATTATGAGGGCCGGGAGCGGAGGGCACGTAATCCCTCATCGTAACTCCTCATAAAATAAAGATCAAACTTCAAACTGGTAAGTTCTCGTTTAATCTTACAATTTTACTTCGGAGTCACGTGAGTGACTACGTGAAGATTTCAAAGCTCTGTGATTTCATGCCGTAGATCCATTCCATAAGACACACTGTTTCAGTTGACACAGTAGTGAATAAATAATGTATTGAACATTGCTTCGAATTATCCAATAATCATTTTTTAAATAGCAAAACAGTAATAACCCCTCTATCCCAGGGGAAATTACAAATTAAATTTATAAAGACAAAGCAAATCAAATCAAACGGACCCAACACAGCATGCCCAAATCCTGGCACTGTCAGGACAGGTTTATCATAAATTTTAGAAAATGTTATTCCATAGACCATTCTGTGGCCTCGCTGCGGAGGTTGATGCCGCCCTGGTGGAGTGAGATTTAAACACATGAGTGTCTACTCCAGCGGGATCCAAAACCTGGTTTACCATCTAGAAATAGTTTATACTGACCCCTTTTTATGAGGTTTTTTGTGACTGATGAGTGTTGCTGTCTCAGAGCCTCTGAGACTCTTAGTTACCTCAATATTGACACATATTGTTTCTTAGTGCTATCACTCCAAGCTGCAGTTATCACATCCATGGTCCTATTCGACAGTCCAAAGCCTTGGAACGGTCTGGTCAGAACCTGCAGATCAACAAATTAATATGATCATGTAAAGGATGACTTTCTCCTGTTACTGGATGCACCAACAAATTACTGCAGTTGGGGACAGTCTTGAATGGCTGAGTCATCATTCTGAGCACCAATGGGAACCATGGCTGTGTAAGCCAGTCCGGAACTACCAAAACGCCTGAGGCAGAGTCCTGCTCTATTTTGGTGAGACATTGCCTAATCAGACAAAATGGGGGAAAAGCATAAAAGAATGTACATCCCCAATGTAGCGAGAATGCATCCACTGCTACTGCTCCTGGATATGGTTCCCATGAAACATATTTAGGCAACTGGTGATTTAGCCTGGATGCAAACAGGTCAATATCTGGCAACCTATAGCAGCTGACAATCATTTTAAAAACTTCAGGATTTAACATCCATTCAATGTTGTCATTGAACTTTCGTGACCTGTTGTCTGCCACCACATTGTGTCTACCTGGTAGGTAGATAGCTGAGATCCAGATGTTTCTGGAATACACCAGTGCTACATGAGATTAGCCAGATTATCACATGATACTGACCTTATTCCTGCCACGTGATTCATATATGGCACAGCCTTGGTATTATCAATCTGGAGTTGAACATGTAAATTATTCATTGTTGAACAATAAGCATTTAATCCATAGAATGCACTCAGCAATTCTGAGTAATTTATACCATGCCTGTGCAGGATTAAATCCTCTTGCACACTCCATCTACCACCACAGCTAGACTCGCTGTAAGTAGCTCCCCATCCGGCAGCACTTACATCTGTCTGTAAAAGCACTGAAGGTTGCTGAACCAAAATGTTTTTGGTAGTTTGTACAATATTGATAATTCACCATTGTAATTGAGTTATGGCTCTGGTTGGCAACTGCAGAGGTCTATCAAAGTGACTTGCATGTTCTTTACATGCTAGTTCTCTAGCTCATTGCAGACTTTGATAGCACAGTGGTACAAACTGCACTGCAGGGAAAGCTGCCACCAATTTACCAATAACACTGGCTACTTCCCGGATGGAGGGATATTGTTTTTCAGCAAGACTAGTACAGATCTCTCTGAGCTCCACAGCCTTGTGACATATCAACTTGATATCAATTTTTTAGGATGGCTCTAACTTGGATTTGGTTGGATGGACCAGGAACCCTAACCTTTCAAACAGGTATTTGGTTGCTGAAACTGATTCCTCAGCTGTCTCCTGAGTGTTGCTTATGATTAAAATATCATCTAGATAAACCATTACCATGTGATTTTGGGCCTGAAGTAGCACCAGCACTGGTTCCAACAATTTCTTGAACAGCCTAGGAGCAGAGGTTAACTCATTGGGTAATGCTTTAAATTGCCACAGCTGTCCCATCCAACTAAATTTCAAGTATCTCCGATACTGATGATGAATTGGCACTAAATAATATGCATCTTTCAGATCTATAGTTGCCATATAACAGCCTTGTGATAACAGCTGTTTCGCAGTATTGAAAGTGTCCATTTTAAAATGCCTATACTGAACATAGGAATTTAACCGGTTTTGGTTCAGAATGACTCTACATCCCCCATCTTTTCCCTGTCTGGGGAATATATTGGACACAAATTGTTGAGAATGGTTTGTCGTCCTCTCAATTACCCCTCTTTCGGGACAAAACCGTAATTCTTCTTTTACCTGCTGAGTTTGTGGTGCAGAAAAAAAACCAATACTCTATTAGGCATATTGTGTACAGGCCGATCAATTCCTGACATAAACTGTATTCGAGCCAAACACAGTATCTAGTATAAACCGATGAGATGTTATGCAGCACCATTCATCATACCAATTGAAACCTACCCCCAACTGGAGTTTGTTCCCCAGAAATCTTATCCTGGACAGAGTGAATCACCTGTACCTCTACAGTCAAACTTGAAGTCCTCCTTCTTCCCATATTGGGGTTGTAGCTGGGATACACAGGTGAGTAATATCGTCGTCCCACTCTGCTTGGCCCTGCCCCTGGATCCGTCACCTTTCGCGCTGAAAACGACCTGCGAGGTGGTATCCTGGCAGAAGGGACGTACGTCGTCATGAGACGGATTGTTTTGGCATCTTCCTTGTTTGATGAGGTCCACCCTAAATAAGTAATCTGGGGCTTGAATGTTTGTAGACCTACATAGCGCTGCAAATTTCGGGTTCAACGTCGGTTTGATGGCTATCTTCCTGATGCAGTTACCCTCAAAGTAGATGTTGCAGAACAGGGCCAGCATGTCTTGTTGGGTATCAGACATCGGTGCCCCCCCAGGACCATTTTCCCGAATGCAGTGATGCCTGCTGCCACCAACTTGAGGACGCGTTGAAACCTCATTCCTTGTCCCCACATCGTTGCACTCATTTGTGCCCATATTGCCGAGTTCACGGTGGGCACTTTGAGTGACGCACAGTTTACAGGTGTTTCGTAACGTGTGGCCGTCTCCTCCAGAATCGTATCCTGGAGCTGGTGAGAAGCCATGTAATTTTACATTGGCGGCTAGGTTTTCCTCCATAACCTCACCAGTCCCTTCCAGATTAGCGAAGTTTAACTCTACGTCCGGGACACTTGGAGCATGGCTCGTGTGCGCTGGTGTGTGCACAAAAGCAGTGACACCAGCTTCAGGGTCAGATTCCTCCTGCCCTGGCTTCTCCCGAGACATGCTCTAGGGAGGTCTCTTCCAGCCCTAAACAAGGTGCTGGAGAGGATGATTCCCACTGGTATCCATAAGTGGTGTTTTCATCCTCGCTGTACGGACCTCTGCGAGAGGCTGTGTGGGGAATCCTAGGGGCATTCGACCCGATTGAAATTTTACATGGCTCTTTAAATTTGGAGCATTTTCCCATTTGGTTGAGCTGTCCCCATACCTTTACATTAAAAGGAGGGGAGTCTTCCACATCATCAACTCGTGAGATAAAATGAGCCTGAGAGTACTTTGTTTTAGTATTCCTCCCTGGTGGAGTAGCCTGAGTGCCCTGAAGCACTGGAAACTGATGGAGGCAGTTGAGCTGCCAGTAGAAACAATAGCCGGTATTGGAGCCGGCATTAGCGCAGCCGTTATCTCCAAACCCTATCTATATAGCGGTAATTACGGCGCCGGCTTTAGCGCAGCCGTTATCTCCCGACCCGATCTGTAAGCGGTAACCGTGATCCCCACTCGTTCCGCTCCACTACAGCAGTTTATATTTACAATACCTCCATATTATTAACTCTAGCTGGATCTCTGAGCCAGGCCTACAGAGTTTTTAAAAATACTCGCAGGGAAGGTTTAACATTGAGTTACCTGCGGGTTACTACTTACCGCTGGTGGAGCTGAGCTCTCCAGCCCGTCGGTGCGCCATGCATCGGACGTAAGGACGCGCATGCACCTGGTGGGGCTTCTTCACGTAGTCACTCACGTGACTCCGAAGTAAAATGGCATATTTAGCCTTTATTGCAAGGGGTTTAAGTTTTGTTACAATTGTATGGTGTGTAGTGAAGCCATTTGCAGCATACTGAAAATAATCAAGAGTTATCAGGCAACTGAACTATCCCACAAACAGCTAGAGAGAAGTCCTGAGCTACTATCTACCTCATTTGAGACCCTCGGACTATCTTTGATCGTTCATTACTGGACATTATCTTGCACTAAACGTTATTCACGTTATATCTGTACAATGTGGATGGCTCGATTGTAATTATATATTGTCTTTCCACTGACTGGTTAGCATACAACAAAAGCATTTCACTGTACCTCTGTGAACATGACCATAAGCTAACCGCAACTAAACTAATCAGAAATTTAAAAATAATTGAAATAACTCAGACTTTCAGGCATATTCTATAGAAAGAGAAACAGTCAACATTCGTATCTGAGACCATTCAACAGAACTGAGAAAGAGAGAAACAAGTTAGAGGCACAAGGAATTGCAGATACTGGTTTACAAAAAAAGACACAAAGAGCTGGATTAACTCGGCAGGTCAGGCAACGTCTCTGGAGAACATGAATAGGTAGCATTTTGGGTGGGGACCTTTCTTCAGACTGATTGTGGATGTGGGTTGGAGGGGAACTGGAAGAGAGTGAGGGCAGGACAAAGCCAAAAAGAGATTAAAAAACAAAGAGATGAAACGACAAAAAGGAGAAAACGATAGAAGAGGTGTGAATTGTGAAGCCACAGGAAGGAATGCAGGTGGAAGAAGATGGGGAGAGGTGGAAGTGGAGAATCCAGATGGTCCATAGGAAAGGGAGGCGAAAAAGGTGGTGGGGGAGAGAATGGAGGGATGTTTGTAGGTTTGTGACCTAAATTTATAAAATGTATGTTCAAACCAATAGGTTGTAAGTTACCAAAGTGGACTATGATGTGCTGTTCCACCAGTTTGTAAGTGGTCTCGCTCTGGCAATGGAGGGGACCCAGGACGGAAGGGTCAGTATGGGAATGGGAAGGGGAGTTTATGGGGTAGCAATTGGGAAATCTAGCAGGCCTTGGTTGACTACCAAGTTGGTTTAAGGAGCAGACTAGTTGGTGAGGGCAACGGGTGGAGCAAAGGGAATTTCTGTGATATGATGCAATAATGTATCATATAAAGTAAGAGGCAATGATGCTCCTTTCTAAGTGTGTATAATGTTGCATTGACTGGTTTACTGGGCATGCAAAGCAGTTAAACCATACAAATGAGAAAAAATGTCAATGGGAGGTCCTAATACAAACAGAAAGAAAGAAATGTTGGAGAATTCAGCTGTCCTGCAAGCTGCAAATAGAAAATTATGTGTAGTTACTCAAGCTTTCATTGTACCTCTTGTAACAGTGCAAGGTTTAAGAAGCATTTGAACAGGTAGGTAGACACAAAATGCTGGAGTAGCTCAGCAGGACAGGCAGCATCTCTGGATAGAATGAATGGGCGATGTTTCAGGTTGAGACCCTTTTTCAGACTGTGAGTCAGGGGGGAGGGAGACACAGAAATGGAAGGGCAAGGTGTGACCACAAAAGATCAAAGGAGATGATAATCAAGGAAAATTTAGAATAGATAATTGTTAGCTTGGGGAAGGTGACAACGAAGCATACAAAGATAGAATTTAATATGGAGGACAGTCAAACTGGTCGGAGAACTAGGATAGGGGAGGGATGGAGCAAGAGGGAAAGCTTGGGTTACTTGAAGTTAAAGTCAATATTCATAATTGCAAACTGCCCTAGCGAATATGAGGTGCTGTTCCTCCAATTTGCATTGGGCCTCACTTTGACCGTGGAAATGTCCCAGGACAGAAAGGTTAGTGTGGGAATGGGAGGGGGAGTTAAAGTGTTTAGCAACCGAGAGACCATGTTGGTCAAGGAAGCCTGAACAGAAATGTTCAGCGAAACGATCTCTGCGTCTGCGCTTGGTCTCGCCAATATATAGGAAACCACACCTGGAACATCAGGTACAGAAAATTAGGTTGGAGGAGGTGCAAGCGAACCTCTGCCTCACCTGAAAGTATTATCGGGAGTCAATGGCATTTAAAACAGGTTACTGGCTAGGACAGGTTTAGAGGAATATGGGCCAAATACAGGCAGGAGGAACTCTTGTAGATGGGACATGTTGGACAGTGTGGGCAAGTTGGGCCAAGGGGCCTGTTTCCATGCTGTACGACTATGACTCCATGACACTATAAGGCCTAAAAATACAATACAATGGCTAAATACAACCTGATTAGAAAAATATTGGGGTGTTTCTCACCCTGATTCTTGATCAAAAACCTGCATTGGTTGCGATGGCAGCTGTTTGTTGAGAGAGTGGCTGCAATCTTATTGCTGCTACAAAGCCTTTATCCACATGGCTGCCATGGAACAGCTGCAGGAATGATAAATGCCAGCATACCTTCAGTATAAACCAGCATCTACAGTTCCTTGCTACACATTTTAGCCGCAGAAAAGGTTGCTATGATAGTGCAGGAAAAATAGTATAGAGGGGGAGACTTCTAGGAGCTCACAAGGTGCAATTCTCTTTCATCCGCCAACATTGACCATGCTGATGAAACACCATATCCAGATTGATCCCATGCCATTGTGAGCTAAGACATCAACACACCACCAGAGATTGCAAACAAAATGTGTAGGAAGGAGCTGCAGATTCTGGTTTAAACCAAAGATAGACAAGTCTCGACCCAAAACGTTACCCATTCCTTGTCTCCACAGATGCTGTCTGTCCCACTAAGTTACTCCAGCATTTTGTGTCTATCAGAGATTGCAACATGTCTTTGTGCAGTAAATTAATTAGAAGGTCTGCTCTACATTGCGGGTTATCCAGTTAGAAATATTCCAAACAATATTCTAAACACTGAGGTAATAGATGCAATGGTCCATACTTCACTGGAACCCCTTTCGATCATGCCTTCTTGCCAACCTACTGTGACATTTGGTGCTTACATTTTTGTCAGGTGCAAATGCAGGTCATATGTCATTCCATTCATTTTTTTGTTTTATAAACACAGACTAAGACTGGATGGTATCATTAGATGTAAGCTTGACATTGGGCAATTTTCATTTGGGATGAGGTGACTCACACCTAGGACTCCCTTATGGTTAAAAATAGATTAGGAATTGACCACTGATGCCATAGCATGTGCACAAAGTGAGTTTTGTGCACAATTTATACAAAACAAATGTGCAAATGGATTTAATATTTCTAGGCAATGTTTTATTTCTCGAGGCATTAACACTTTGAGTCCATCAATCTTAATCTGAACTCTTCATTCTTTCATTTTGATAAATTTTTGCAGGAGCTAGATGGAAAAGAAACTTTAATGAGCACCAAACATTTCTTTTAAGTGAGATGACAGGACAAATGACCTTGTTTTGATAGAATTTATGATGAGGTTTTTAATAGCTTTGTTTTGACTGGGTTACCCCTAAAAATAAGTTGCTTGCATGCTCCGATATTTCTGTGCTGTTAATTAGTTTCAGTCAATTTAAAAATATATCATCCTTTTCTGCACTTTGCATTTTGTTTGTTTCTAATCTTCCTCCTCCATCTTCCTACCTTCGCAAACATGGTTATTCCCCAGGCTGCATTAACAAACACAGCACAGCTCTCGGGTGTGAGTTTAACTTAACCTACAGCAGTATGGCCCAATGTTTTATTCTGTATAGAATATAGAACATAGAACGGTACTGCACAAGACAGACCCTCACCCATCTGAGTCATCTTGCTAGTTTCACTGTTCGTATCCCTTTGTTATCACCTCTTCCCTAGCCAACAATTGACCATTGTGGGCTCCACCTTTCCTGAGTCATCGGCTCTGATTTGTTCTGTGCATTTTCATACCTCTAGCTTCCCTCTCCCCTGACTCTCAGTGTGAAGAAGGGTCATGACCCAAAATGTCACCTATTCCTTTTCTCCAGAAGGGCTGCATTACCCGCTCCAGTGTCTATCTTCACAAGAACAGACCTTTTGGTTGAACATAATGCCACAACCAATTCTTATCTGCCTGCACATAGAAACATAGAAACATAGAAAATAGGTGCAGGAGGAGGCCATTCGGCCCATCGAGCCAGCCCCGCCATTCATTGTGATCATGGCTGATCGTCCCCTATCAATAACCCGTGCCTGCCTTCTCCCTATATCCCTTGATTCCACTAGCCCCTAGAGCTCCATTTCCCGTTGGTGACGTCGCCGCCATCTCTGACGCCACGCCAGGCTGGAGCCGTGTCCAGTTGGAGACCTCCGCCGGCCATCCAGAGCCTCCCGCAGCTGCAGTAAAGAAGCAATGGCACAGGAAGCGGCGGACCATCCCATGGAGTGACAGTAGAAGGGACCAATCCACATGGCGCAGAGTGGCAGGAGAGGCAATCGATCTGTGCACGCGCGGTTTTTAAGAAGTTTAAACCTCGATAACTCTTAGCAGCTTCCACTGATCGGAATGAAACTTGGTACAATCGCAGCACATGAAAATGGTGAGTAAGCTGACAAAAATTTGTAACGCTATCGCGTACCTTTTTTGCGCAAATAGAATGACCGCCAAACCGGAAAATGACAAGATCAGAGTTTTAGTTATGTAGCGATAGATAGATAGATAGATAGATAGATAGATAGATAGATAGATAGATAGATAGATAGATAGATAGATAGATAGATAGATAGATAGATAGATAGATGCGTGTGCGGATGTGGCGTCGAAGAACGAGATGCCAAAGTGAAGAAGTGTAAGCCAAATATCCAAACAGAAACGACGCCGAAAAGCCAAATAACCGAAAGGGGGGCAAGGCCTAAAAGCCAACTACATCACCGAAAGCCCAAATAACGGACATGACGCCGCCGGGAGCGGTACTTGTCAGCGATTGGTCCAGACGCCTGCATCAATCACATCACTGGCTGGGGGAGATGGCAGGGTGGGAGTCATTTTCAATTTTCCTTCGCTGCCTTTGGACTTTCCTGAATATAAAGTAGAAAACCCTGTGTGATTGGAACATTCGGTTGATTTAACAAAATAATAATCCAAATTGGTTCCATAGATATTTGCACCAACTGTAACAATTATATTTTCACTGCCACAATATATTTACATATACTACCATGCATCTTGAAGGCCCATGGTCCTTTTGGGTATAAATCGAAAAATACTTTTTTAAAAAGAATATCTTAGTGGGTTCAGTGATATGTCAGGGCTGCAGAACGTTTTGAAAGTGGGGAGGCTGAGCGATCACTGATCACCGGCCTTGGGGATACCGAATCATGGTGGCACAATTATTATTTGTTGATTGTTCCTTGACCTCCAAAAAAAGGGATAATACAGGCCATCCGACAACTCAAAAAGTGGGGGGATATATCCTAAAACCCCTCTCTCTCCCTTCTTCTTGGGGCCGACTTTCTCTCTCCCTTCCTCTCGGGGCCGACTGACTGACCCTGACCCTCTCTCTCTTGGGGCCCACGGGCCCACCCTCCCTCCCTTCTGCTCGGTAGGCAATCACAGCATTTGCCCCATATCTCACACTGCCCCATATCTTGACTGTGAACCGCGCTGTGATTGGCCGGTGAGCGGAGGGAAGGGAAGGTTTTCACGGGGGGGCAGTCAGTTTCCGCCACGGCTGGTCGTGGTTTTGCGCAAAGATCATAAGCGGAGCTCCGCACTACGATCTTTGGTTGTGCCACGCTCAGCGTGCGCTTATTCTGAGGTTCTGGATGTCGGAGGTCCTCAGAAGAGGAGAAAAATATGCCTGTGGGCCAGATAATTTAGGGCTATGAAGCATGTCTCACCAAAAAAGTGGAGGGGCTGCAGTTCCCCCAGCTCCCCCAGTTTCGCAGCCAATTTGAGTAAGTTTGAATCGGCGTGAGTTAGTGTCAGCGTGCATGCCCGACAAACGGGAAGTGTCCACGCTGCACTGCCTCAGATCTTTATTCCCAGTAAGCAAAATTCTTTCAACTTCCATGGACCCCCAGCTGAGGTGGAGGGCTGCAGCCCCTCCACTGTTTTGGTGAGACATGCTTCATAACCCAAAATTATCCGGCACAGTGAGCGCAGCAAAACCCAAGATCATAGAGCGAAGCTCCGCTCTATGATCTTTACGCAAAACTACAACATTTATTTTGTTAAATCAACCGAAAGTTCCAATCACATGGGATTTTATTTTATATTCAGGAAAGTCCAAAAGTGGCGAAGGAAAATTAAAAATGATCCCAACCTTCTTGTCTCCCCTGCCAGTGATGTGATGGACGCGGGGGTCTGGACCAATCACTGATGTCCCACCCCACCCCCCCCCCCCCCCCCCCCCCCCCCCCCCCCCCGGCGACGTCATGTCCATTATTTGGGTTTTTGGTGACACGTCGCTCGGTTAGTTGGCTTTTAGGCCTTGCTCCCTTTCGGTCAGTTGGTTTTCCGGCGATCCGCCCTGTCGGTGAGTTGCTTTTTGGCGTCATTTCCATTCAGTGTTGGCTTTTCGGCGATCGGCCCGTTCGATTAGTTGGGACTCGAGAGGCTGTAGGGGTGGTGAGTAAACTGCAGGTTTTTCATTGTTGTCAGGGAGGGATTCCCTCTTACAACAAGCTTATGATGGAGAGGAAATCCCGTTCTGTCATCCGTTCGCGTTTTTTTTTTCCAATACGTTGCTGGTCTATTGAATCGCTGGATTTGAAAGTCTGGGCTCAAATTCAAGGCCTTCAACATCACGGATCGTAAGTTCAGGCTAAAACAAAAGGTACATAGGACGTTTATTTATCATCTTATGTTAAATAAACATCGTAGAATGTTTATTTAACATCTTAGTTTTTGGTGTAATTTAGTTTTAATCTGCTGATGCGAAATGTTAATTAGGCCTCGATATCGGCAACATGATCATTATCCGTATTGTGTAATTGCCTAACTGTGATCACTATTTTCATGCTAAATATCTGACTAAAAACTTCATGTTGAACATGGAGGCAGCCATGACCGATCTGTATTTATGTCTGTGTAAAACGGCCCTTGTCCTCGATCACAGCTTTTGAGTTAAGTCAATACAAAACAATAGGGAACAAGATTCTAATTTCCTAGTATGAAAATCACCATAACTGTTTTAATACTGAAGATATGAAAGTGAATTAGGTAAATATTAAAGGTTTTTTTTAATGCTTTATCTGATGGGATAAATTACAAGCTTTTTTAAAATAAAATCTCAAAATTTTGTAACATTCCGAGTCGCAGCAAGTACTATCGTCTATTCTAACTAGTATTTCCCATGCGCAGTGAGAGAAGACGTCTAGGAAATTTCTGGAACTATTTGGGACTCCTGTGTGTTGAATGGGTCTTTATTCGTTTTAATAATCATTTTACGTCGGAGTCACGTGAGTGATTCGATGAAGAACCCCGCCAGTCGGCATGCGCGTCATTAGTCTGACGCATGGCGCAACAACCAGCTGGGAGGAGCAGCGCTTCTCCAGCGGTAAGTTTAAAAAGCCTCAGGTAAGTGTTAAACTTATGCAAGGTCTCTGCGTTTGGTAATTCTTGTTGCAGGAGGACAAGTACAAACATGAAAAAATCCGGAGCAGCAAGTCGAGCCGCAGTGAAGATTTCTCAAGCCCGTGGGAGTGCGGGTAGTGGGCGGCCGCCTAGCTCCTCCACGGAGTAGTTGGTTGTCAAACTGTGCCTACGCCGGAGGGGCGTAAGGCTACCCGAAAGTCTGTCTGGCCGATAGACTCAGACGAGTCCGGCCGAGAGGGTCCGACCCTAGAAATGGATACCGCGGAACGGGTATCCAGGATGGAGCTCCTGTTGGAGAGGATGCTCCATCAAGAGCGCCGGCCTCTCCAAGAGCCCACGCCAGCAGCACCTACAAGGCTGCCAAGTATCTCCCTCCAGGACTAGGCGAGCATACCGGGTCAGATTGAATCTGATGCCAATTCAGAGGGCTCAGTGATAGAGGCTGCCCCACGGGACGAGGTGCAAGCGGCAGAGGTCCCATTCCTGGCGGCCAGGTTTGCCGTTCCTACAGACTCTGGCGAGCCACTTGGAGAGGAGCTGGCTGCCAGCATAAATTACCTGGTCTCCCACCAGCTCCAGGAGCTGGCTATGGACACTACTGCCAAAAAATATGAGACCCCAGAGAACTGTATTCTGCTGAATGTGCCGACAGTAAACCATGCCATTTGGGGCCACATGGGGTTAAGCTACTGCAGCGGGTGCTCAAGCTGCTGGCATCTGGAATAACGGTGTTTGGTCAGTCGGTGGATGGTGGGCACCTGACTGAAGTTAAACATAGACATAGAACATAGAAAATTAGGTGCAGGAGTAGGCCATTCAGCCCTTCGAGCCTGCACCGCCATTCAATATGATCATGGCTGATCATCCAACTCAGTATCCCGTACCTGCCTTCTCTCCATACCCTCTGCAAGGGCCACATCCAACTCACTCTTAAATAAGCCAATGAACTGGCCTCAACTACCCTCTGTGGCAGAGAGTTCCAGAGACTCACCACTCTCTGTGTGAAGAAAGTCTTTCTCATCTCGGTCTTAAAGGATTTCCTTATCCTTAAGCTGTACCCCTTGTCCTGGACTTCCCCAACATCGGGAACAATCTTCCTGCATCTAGCCTGTCCAACCCCTTAAGAATTTTGTAAGTTTCTATAAATCCCCTCTTAATCTCCTAAATTCCAGAGAGTATAAACCGAGTCTATCCAGTCTTTCTTCATAAGACAGTCCTGACATCCCAGGAATCAGTCTGGTGAACCTTCTCTGCACTCCCTCTATGGCAATAATGTCCTTTCCTCAGATTTGGAGACCAAAACTGCACGCAATACTCCAGGTGTGGTCTCACCAAGACCCTGTACAACTGAAGTAGAACCTCCCTGCTCCTGTACTCAAATCCTTTTGCTATGAAAGCTAACATACCATTCGCTTTTTTTCACTGCCTGCTGCACCTGCATGCCTACTTTCAATGACTGGTGTACCATGACACCCAGGTCTCGCTGCATCTCCCTTTTCCTAATCGGCCACCATTTAAATAATAGGCTTTCCTGTTTTTGCACCAAAGTGGATACCTCACATTTATCCCATTATACTGCATCGCCAAACATTTGCCCACTCACCCAGCCTATCCAAGTCACCTTGCAGTCTCCTAGCATCCTCCTCACAGCGAACACTGCCTCCCAGCTTAGTGTCATCCGCAAACTTGGAGATATTGCTTCAATTCCCTCATCCAGATCATTAATATATATTGTAAATAGCTGGGGTCCAGCACGCCCTGGGCTAGTTACTGCCTGCCATTGTGAAAAGGACCCGTTTACTCCTACTCTTTGCTTCCTGTTTGCCAGCCAGTTCTCTATCCACATCAATACTGAACCCCTAATACCGTATGCTTTAAGTTGAACCCCTAATACCGTATGCTTTAAGTAATACCGTATGCTTTAAGTAATACGTATGCTTTAAGTAATACCGTATGCTTTAAGTAAAACCGTATGCTTTAAGGAAGTTCGGCAGGATGCCTTGGCTTTCATGTGCAATGTGCACTTTGAGATTAATTGTCTCTGAAAAAGCGCCATCCGCCCGACCATTAATCCCATTTTGCTGCACTGTGCAAGCCTGGCACAGTCCAGCCACCGAGCCGGCTATTTGGGGAAGACCTGGCTAAAAGAGTCAAGGAGCTGGACGACGAAGCCAAAACCGTCGGGCTCATCAAGGCGCCGGTGACCAGCAGAATCCTCCGATGCCAGTACCCCTACAAGAGGTTTGCTGAAACCGGGGCTGGGCAAGGACCAAGCCGACCGTTTAATGTGCGCAACTGGCGTTATCCAGCAGCAGCAAGGGGAAACATACCCTTTCCACCCAGAACCAGACAAAGAGCTCTACCGGTGACCATGGAGGTAGGTGGGTCTGGCTCTTGTTGAAACATATTACGAGAGAATTGCCTACCAGTTGGGGGAAGGTTACACAGGTTTCTGAGAGAATGGTATAAAATAATCTCGAATGTGTTTATACTGCAGTGTATTCAAGGGTTTAAAATTGAATTTATTCCCAACCTGTGTCCACCCACCCAGCACAAACTGAAACGGGCACTCATCTTCTCACAAAAAAGAGAATTTGATGATCCAAGTTGAAATAGCAAAACTATGCCTCAAGGGAGTAATTGAGAAAACAGTTTATCAGACCCATAAATTTGTGTCTAATGTGTTCCCTAGAACCAAAGAAGGATGGTGGGTATAGAATGATCTTGGATTTAACAGGACTTAATCCGTTTGTGCAGTATCAACATTTTAAAATGGAAACCTTTGCTACTGCCAAACAACTGCTTTCCAGGGGGTGTTATATGGCATGTATAGATCTCAAAGATGCGTATTATTCAGTGCCTGTTCATAAAGACTATCACAGATATTTGAAATTTAACTGGATGGGACAATTGTGGCAATTTCGAGCTCTACCTAATGGATTAACCTCAGCCCCTCGCCTATTTACAAAATTGCTAAAAACCAGTACTTGGATTATTACGGTCACAAGGCCATATAATCATGGCCTATTTGGATGACATTCTAATCATTAGAAATACCTTTGACGAAGCTGAGTTATCAGTTTCAGCTGTTCAACTCATGGTACAGAGGCTAAGTTTCATTGTCAACCCAGTTAAATCGAAATTGGTGCCTGTTAGCCTAATTGACTATCTGGGTTTCACAGTTGATTCCAATCACATATCTGTAACACTGCCACAGGGCAAGAAAGTAAATTTAATTGAAGGCTGTATCAAGCTCTTAAAGGAAAAATTACCTTCAATGCGAGCTTAATTGGTAAATTGGTAGCAGCTTTTCCAGCAGCCCAATATGGACCTATACATTATCAGCATTTACAGAGGGGAAAGGTACAGGCACTGAGAATACATACAAACCATTACAACCGGACCATGCATTGCAGAGGTACAGGCCAGGAGTAGGCCATTCAGCCCTTCGAGCCTGGCCATTCAATATGATCATGGCTGCAGTACCTCCTTCTCTCCATACCCTCTGATCCCCTTAGCCACAAGGGCCACTGGCCTCAACTACCCTCTGTGGCAGAGAGTTCCAGAGTCTGTGTGAAAGAAAGTCTTTCTCATCTCGGTCTTAAACTGTGAACTTCCCCAACATCGGGAAACCTAGCCTGTCCAACCCCTTAATAAGGATCCCCTCTTAATCTCCTAAATTCCAGAGAGGAGTCTATCCAGTCTTTCTTTCATAAGACAGTCCCTGACATCCCAGGAAGTCTGGTGAACCTTCTCTGCGCTCCCTCTATGGCATCTCAGATTTGGAGAACGCCATCACCAAGACCCTGTACAACTGAAGTAGAACCTCCCTGCTCCTGTACTCAAATCCTTTTGCTATGAAAGCTAACATTTGACACCCAGGTCTCTGTTCCCAATCGGCCACCAGTCCGCTTTCCTGTTTTTTGCCAACCAAAGTGGACACTGCATCTGGGTGCAGTCTCCTAGCTCCTCCTCACAGCGAACACTGCCCAGCTTATTAGAGAAACATATTAAATTGTTATGGCACAATTCTGACAAAAGCGCCTTCACTTATTTTATAGACTGATGTCAGTGCACTAGGTTGGGGTGCTACTGATATCAGGTCTAGCTGTGGAGGCAGATGGGATATGCATGAGGCACAGATTCTCCAATCACATGGAATTAATTATTTAGAACTTTTAGGAGCATTCTATGGACTCAAAGCATATTGTACCACTAAGCATCATTTACATGTCCAATTGCAGATTGACAACGCCACGGCAGTGGCGTATGTCAATCACATGGGTGGAATCAAGTCAAAATCATGTGATGGATTGGATAACACTATTTGGCACTGGTGCATAAAAAAATATTTGGATTTCAGCTGTCGACTTGCCAGGCAGACTCAATATGGTGGCAGACACCAGGTCACGCAAATTCAATGACAACACCGAGTGGATGTTGAATCGGGATGCATTTGATTAAATTGTCCTTCAGTATGGGATGCCAGATATTGATTTGTTTGCATCCAGATTTAATCACCAGGTACCGAAGTATGTTTCATGGGAATCTAGACCCAGGGGCAGTGGCAGTGGCAGTGAATGCATTCTCACTGCACTGGGGCGGAATGTTATTATATGTTTTTCCCCCCTTCTGCCTCATCAGCCGGTGCCTGACTAAGATCAAGTAGGATACCGCTACGGGGTTTCTGGTGGTACCTGACTGGCCTACACAGACATGGTTCCCACTCATTTCAGAAATAACCATGCACCCTATTATGGTGGTTCCAAAGCGGAAAAATTTATTGGTGCATCCAGTGATTGGGGATCCACACCCATTGAATGATCATGTAAATTTGTTAATTTGCAGATTTTAAGAAGGCCATACGTGGGTCTGGGACTATCCAATCAGACTGTGGATGCCATCATGATGGCTGAAGCAAGTCCTGGGGTGTGCAGGAGTTAATACTCAAATTTTTAAATCTCACTCCACCAGGGCAACATCAACGTCAGCGGTGAGGGCAATGGATGTCCCTCTAGACCACATCCTCGTGGCCGCAGGATGGTCAAATGAATCATCTTTTGAGAGGTTCTACAACAAACCGCTTGTTGAATCCGGAGGTGTTTGCCCACTCTGTGTTAAACGTTGTTTCATAGCTTCTCTATGGGAGGGAGGAGTCGCTATTGTATATATTTTTGTTATTTGTGAATTAAAGCATTAACATGTTAATCAGTATCATGAATCAATGTTGTTACTAATTCACTCCTCCTGAGTCAACTGCTTACAGTGATACCCCTGGATTTGGATCGGCGTGAAATCACAGACCTTTAAAGGTCTTCACGGAATCACTCACGTGACTCCGAAGTAAAATTGTAAGATTAAACGAGAACTTACCAGTTTGAAGTTTGATCTTTATTTTATGAGGAGTTGCGATGAGCGATTACGTGCCCACTGCTCCCAGCCCTCATATCACGAAGCTCATCTGGTAGTTCTAGAGTTATAATCTTACTATAATACTTCAATTTGGTGTTCTTCTGTGATTTCACACCGCTGCTTTGAAGATTGGCGTGCATGCGGACTTTCGGGGTTCTTCACGTAATTGCTCATCGCAACTCCTCATAAAATAAAGATCAAACTTCAAACTGGTATGTTCTCATTTAATCTTACTATTAAACTCTCTTTTAGGTTTAGGTTAGTGTGCATTGTGAAGACTCAATGCTAAAGTGGATGTAGATTTACCTCCCGAAACCTACCAAATAATGCCAGGCCTAGATAGAGTGGACGTGGAGAGGATGTTTCCAGCAGTGGGAGAATCTAGGATCAGAGGGCCAGCCTCAGAATAAATGGACATACCTTTAGAAGGGATATCAGGAAGAATTTCTTTAGCTGGAGGATGGTGAATATCTAGAGGTCATGGATGGATATGGAGGCCAAGTCACTGGGTATTTTTGAATCAGGGATTGATAGGTTCTTGAATAGGAAGAGCATCAAAGGTTATGGGGAGAAGAGAAGAATGGTGTTGAGAAGGAAATGTAGATCAGCCATGATTAAACGGCGGAGCAGGCACAATGGCCAGATGGACTAATTCTGTTCCTATGACTTTTGATCTTGTTTTTCATCTGTTCAAAGAGTTTATTGTCATGTGTCCCTGACAGGACAATGAGATTAGTTCTTTGCATAGCACAACAGAACATAGTAGGCATTGACTACAATTATATACGTAAATACACACATTAATTAATAAATTAATAAAGTGCAAATAACAGATGGAGGGGTATTAATGTTCAGAGTTTTGTCCGAGCCAGAGTTTAATAGCCCGATGGCTGTGGGGAAGTAGCTATTCCTAAACCGGGTCGTTGCAGTTCTCAGGCTCCTGTACCTTCTACCTGAAGGTAGCAGGGAGATGAATGTGTGGCCAGGGTGGTGTGGGTCCTTGATGATGCTGCCAGCCTTTTTGAGGCAGCGACTGTGGTAGATCCCCTCGATGGAAGGAAGGTCTGAGCCGATGATGGACTGGGCATTGTTTACTACTTTTCGTAGTCTTTTCCTCTCCAGGGCACTCAAGTTGCCGAACCAAGCCACGATGCAACCGGTCAGCAAGCTCTCTACTCTGCACCTGTAGAAGTTAGAGAGAGTCCTCCTTGACAGACCGACTCTCCGTAATCTTCTCAGGAAGTAGAGGCGCTGATGAGCTTTCTTAATAATTGCATCTGTGTTCTCGGATCAGGAAAGATCTTCACAGATGTGCACGCCCAGGAATTTGAAGCTCTTGACCCTTTCAACCATCGACCCGTTGATATAAACAGGACTATGGGATCCTGTTCTTTCGCCTACCAATTCCCTATCCACAGAGAAGGATCACTGTTGAGGTGCCTATGTGATAAAGTACTTTGCAGGCAAAGTACTGCTGGGAATATAGAAAATCTGTAATTTTGTGAAATCATTTTGGTAATCATATATTGAATTGCAAATAGCAATGGAAAGATTTGTCAGGTGTACAGAGGTGGAAGAGTGTTTCTCATCATCTGCACAATGGGTATGTTATCAAATGTACAATCATAAATGACAAAGTGTGCATACATCAGGAGTTTCAACACATTTATCAGCCAATTGTTTCAGCATGAGATGACGATGACTACTAAATCAATCACAAAGTTGGAAACTATCTCTGATGAATGTGCATCATGGAATTTAATGTCGCAATTGAATCAATAAATGAATCAATGTTAGGTCAAATAAATACTGGAGTATATACAAAACATTGTATTCCGATTGACTATACAGATACAGCATTGAAACAGATCCTTTGGCCCACTGTGTCCCCGCCAATCAACGATCACACGTACACGAGTTCTATTTTATCCACTTTTGCATCCTACACACTAATCTGGCAATTTTACAGAAGCCAATTAACCTAAAAATCCACACGTCTTTGGAATGTGGGAGGAAATTGGAGCATTCGGAAGGAACTCATGTGGTTACAGGGAGAATGTGCAAACTCCATACAGACAGCACCTGTAGTCAGGATCTAACTATTCGGTGTCCAATTTTCCCGAAGTTAGTCATAGCTAGACATAGCTAGTCGAAGCTGGTCTTTAGCATAGTCGAAGGAAGTCTTCGACATCATTTTTTCAAACTTCTAAACTCACCAATTAGGTCGCCCAAGTGGGACAGCCCTTTAAGGCAGCAACCCTACCACTGCGCCACTGTTTTGCGATAGTTGCACACAGTGGAAAGAATATTTGCAGCAACACAATGATTGAAATATGAAAGAATATGAACAAAATACCAGTTTTGCGAAACAATAACAATCATTGAATATTGCATTAATATTTAAGTAAATCTAATATGCCCCAGTATTTTTGATAAAGGTAAATCAGTAATACACCACAAGACATAGACAGGTGCGATAGATTGGCTCGCAATTTGGGGCTCTTTACTTGCGAACAATTTTAAAATCATGTAGTAATGTGCAGACATCAAAATTAACTAAATAATTGGAATATAAACACGAATGTTAAAAAGCTTATACATCAAAGAGCAAAACTTGTTAATGATTCAACTTCATTGCGATCTACTTATCCTTATTAAATTATGTACTCTTCCTCTTATAGCTTTCATAGTGTGCTACTAGAAATCTAGAGCAGTGATGACTATTTTAGATTATTGCCTACATTCCTCGGCCTTATTTAAAACCCATTTACTGCCCATATAAAACATTATTCTACATATTACTTACAACCTTACCCTCAAATTTACAAATATCTATACGTTGACATCACATCTACCATTACTATTCCACAGCATTTAGTGATGTGGCTGTTTTAAAAATCTTTACTCTTTCTCACTCTGATTGATGCCTTTGTATAGATCCTGTTCCTCTCTGATTGATGTCGCTGTAAAACTCCTATTTCCTCAATGACTCAAGCTGCCTAAGTGGAGACTTGTTTCTGATCTAGTTAATGTTGCTGTACGGCCCTTTTCCCCACTCTCCTTAGTGCCTCTCTTTAGCCTCTTTTCAAGCTCTGTTGCATCTGTTTGGCTTCTACTCCCACTCGGTTTAGTGTCAGTATAATCTCTATTCGCACGTAGTATATTGCCTGTCCAAAGCCCCACTGCAGGTTTTGTTTGTTGAATACTTCTAGTTGACATTTCTTCTGTTCTCCAGTTGCACCATAAAAAACATCTGGTCGGGTTGCATCATAGCTTGGGTTGGCAACTCCTCTGCCCAAGACTGAAAGAAATTGCAGAAAATTGTCGGTGCGGTTCAACCCATCTTGCAAACCGGCTGCTATCCACCACCCCTGTAATTAATATGGGTGTCAGAGGTTATGGGGAAAAGGCTGGAGAATGGGGTTAGGAGAGAGAGATAGATCAGCCACGATAATAAAAATAATAATAATAATATATTTTATTGTCATTGCACATAAGTTCAATGAGATTTGGGTATGCAGCTTCCATCCGATGTCATAACTTAAATAACTAATAACATTTAGATTTAGATACCCCGAGAACATGGTTTGTAAAAAGAACATTAAAACAGTAAAACAGTCAGAACAGACTAAAGTGCAGATGTGTCTGTGCGACGTGACTATCCGTGGGAGACAGTCCATGGGGGTGGGGGGAACTCAAGAGGGCCAGTTCAGAGCCGCTATAGCTCTGGGAATGAAGCCGTTCCTGAGTCTGGAGGTGCGGGCGTAGAAGGCCTGCACCTCCAGGCATCCGCCGGAAGGAAGTAGTTCGAACAGTCCATTACAAGGGTGCGAGGAGTCTTTATGGATGGTGACGGCCTTCCTGAGGCATCGTGTGCGGTAGATGCCCTCCAAGGCTGGTAGCGGTGTCCCAATAATCCTCTGCACTCTGTGGATGACGCGTTGAAAAGCTCTCCTCTCCGCCTCCGTGCAGCTGAGATACCACATAGAGATGCCATACGTCAGTATGCTCTCTGTCGTGCAGCGGTAGAAGGTCGTCAGCCGCTGTTGGGGCAGACCAGTCCTTTTCAATGTTCTCAAAGTCGTTGCTGTGCCTTTTTGACCAGCGCAGTGGTGTTGGTGGACCATGTGAGGTCCTCTGAGATGTGAGCGCCCAGAAACTTAAAGCTGGACATTCTCTCCACACTGTCTCCTTAGATGGAGATTGGGGCATATTCCCCATTCTGTGACCTCCTGAAGATGATAGTCAATGGTCTGATTGAATGGTGAAGTAAACCAGATGGGCCGAATGGCCTAATTCTACTCCTATTCCTTATGATCTTCTGACCCCCATCCCATTGACTCTAACAACACTTCTCACTGCCTCGAGAAACCAGACACCATAATCAAGAATCAACTCACTCTGGTCATTCCCTCTTCTCACCTTTCCTATTAGATAGAAGATACAAAACCTGAAAGCACTTAGCACCAGATTTAAGAACGGCTTCATCCCTGCTTTTTATCAGACTCTTGAACGAACGTCTCAAAATCTTAGGACATATTGCTGAACCCAATCTACCTGCATCCATGTTTCCTAATCTCTCAACCTACCTCCTTACAGTCCTTGCTGTTTTTTATCTGTACTTTCTATGCAGTTGTAATGCTATACTCTACACTGTGTTTTCTTTCTCTTTTTGCACTACCTGTTGTATTCGTGAATGTACTGATATACTGGGATAGCACACAACATTTTTTCACTGTATCTGAATAAACGTGATAATAATAAACCAATACTAAGACCTTTACTTGGATCTGTTCCTTTCCTGGAATCTCTACCTCCCCACGCCTACAATTGGGTACGTTGAAAAACTATTAGTTTTTACATTCCTCTCATCTACAGGTGTACTCTTGATACTCCAGAGACCGCTCTCTCCATCAACCTCTCCGTGGACTCAGTCGTATTTTTGATTGTTAAAAGTCAAGTGTAAATAAAAGTGAAATTATGCCTATAACTGGAATAAAATTAAATATACTAGAACAATTCCCACTTAAAATAGTCACGGACAAATTTAAATATCTAGGAATTAATGTATTTAAATCCTATAACTGTCTATTTAAATATAATTACCCTCAATTGTTAAATAAACTAAAAAAAAATATTTTATATTGGAAAACACTACCTATTTCATTGATCGGTAGAATAAATGCTATAAAAATGATTTTTTTGCCACAATTGTTATATTTATTTCAAGCCATTCCTTTATATCTCCCTAAAATGTTCAAAAAAAAAAAAGATACTTTGGTTAATAGTTTTATTTGGGACTATAAAAATCATCGAATAAGTAAAAAACATCTATGTAAATCTAAATAAATGGTGGACTAGCACTACCAAATTTTTTATATTATTTCTAGGCAGTTCAGATTAAAAATATGAATTTTGGTTGGTAAATTTAGATTATGAGCCAAGCTGGCTAAAGATGGAAAAGGAAGACTGTTTGCCTTTTGATGTAGGTTCGATTCTTTTTGCACCAAGGGAAAACAAAACGTATGGTGATAACCCTATAATTCATAGCAATAGACGTATTTGGAAACAAATAGTTAAGACCCTACATATGGATAATTTGTCACTGTTTGCCAATTATGAATAATCCTTTGTTTAAGCCCTCTGTATTGGACAAGGGGTTTAGACACTGGAATGATTTAGGAATTAAAAAGATAGAACACCTTTACAAGAAAGGAAAATTTCTTTCATTTCAAGAGTTACAGGATATCTATGGATTGCAATCAAATAACATATTTTGGTATTTACAAATTAGAAACTATATTAAGTCAAATACGCAAGACTATAAAAATAGAAAACCAGAATTATTAGATTAATTGTTTAAAAAACACCCAAATACAGAAAAGTTAATAGCATATATATACAATATTATCTTGGATAGGGAAATCCCAACTTCGGAAATATATCGACAAACATGGGAAAATGAAATAGGTTTATCTATAACGAAGGAAACTTGGGAAGAAAGCCTACAATGTATACATCGTTGCTCATTAAATGCTAGACATATATTGATACAATTTAAGGTATTACACAGATTACATTATTCAAAAACGAAATTAAATAGAATTTATCCTAACATTTCTTCTATTTGTGATAAATGTCAGAACTTGGAAGCTAACTTAACGCGTAGTTTTGTAACATGTATAAAACTCAACTATTATTGGACAGAAATCTTTAAAGTTATCTCTGAAGTTCTTAAAATTAAACTGGACCCAGATCCAAAATTAATAATATTAGGAGTTCCGGATTCAAATCCAATATTAACAGTAAACCAAAGAAATTTATTGGATTACAGTTTGATAATAGGGAAAAAATTAATATTGAAATTTTGGAAGGGAACATTATCCCCCACAATTAAAATGTGGACAGTGGAAATGTTGGAGACGTTGCATTTGGAAAGAATCAGATTTGTCCTAATGGACAAATACGAACTCTTTGTACAGATATGGTCTCCATATACAGAATAAGGGGTAGCTGTTCTTGGCATCACAACTCAATGGGTACCCGGCAAGATTAGATGAAAATAATTTTTTTTTTGGAGACACTTCACCTGGAACGATGAAGACTTGTCCTGATGGACAGGTTGGATCAATTCAGAGGAATATGGTCTCCATTTATTGAATATTTAAAGGGTTAAGATGGTCCGGTTCGAGGCCAAGACTGAAGCCTGAATGAAGGAATAGATGAAGAATTATATACAATAGATCATGAATATATCTCCAATGAAGAATATCTTGTTTAATACTCCACTCATTTTAGTTATCTCTTTTTTATTTCTCTTTCTCTTTATTACCTATCTCTATTTCCTACTGTTATAAAATAAAAAAAATATAGAAGTATAAATAAGAATGACTGTAAATTTTAAAAATATTAAGAATGTATGTGACGATAATTTTTTTTTTCTTTGATTTTATATTATTTCTTCTTAATATGTAATTCTAATAAAAATATTTTACAAAAAAAATAATAATTCTTTTTATTTTTGGATTTGTATGCATGTCTCTATTGATATCGTTATTTGAAATTGTGTTATTCACTATTAAGATGTATACTATAATCTTTTTTTTCTTTTTTTGTTTTTTTTCTCTTCTCTTTCTCTCTCGAAATAATCAAAATTATTATTTAATCACTATTCTTATTAAAATCTATTCTTTTCTTTTTCTACTTTCTAAAAAATAGAAGTTTATAAGAATTATTTGTAACATCCGTATACTTATTGAAATAAGTTGGTTGTGTATTTGAAAAGTTGTTATACCGTTGTTATGATGGATTACTTCTAATAAAAATATTATTTAAAAAAAAAAAGTCAAGTGTAAATTTCCCTTGGTTAAAGATTAAAAAGACCAATGCTTTAATATTGACACAAAGCATGGAGGTAGTCAGAAATGTAAATGTTTTAGTGGTGGCAAAAGTATAAACGAGAGTTCCATAAACCAGTGAGCCCCGTATTTCTTTTTAAAGCACTTTCTAAAATGGTCTACTTTTCCGTCACTCCATCTAACACATCTCCCTGCATCCATTTTACCTGATTTTATCTCTGAAAATATTGAGATTTTATCATACTAGCATCTTAATATAAATGCATGCTATTAGCCATTAAGTTATCAGAGGTAACACAACATCAGAAATATTTAATTTACTGTATTTTAAGGTCAAAGTTCAAAAAAGATTATGCCTGGTGTAGTAACCAATCAGAAATGTTCACCCACCTTCCTCTTCCAGCTGACATGCTCTATAATTCCCATATCCATGATGTATTCCCTACATTTCAGCCCACCGAGTCTGTGCCGACCAGCGATCCCCATATGCTAGCACTATCCCACACGCTAGGGATAATTTACAATCTTTACCAAAGCCAATTAATCTACAAACCTGTACGTCTTTGGAGTGTAGCACAAACCGGAGCACCTGGAAAAAATCCGCAGTCACGAGGAGACCTCCGTACAGACAGCACCTGTAATCAGGATTGAACCAGGGACTCATGCTTGTCATTTACGCGACATCATTTAAGCGTCACGACGTGCACGTACCACTGCGATACCGTGCCACTCACAACAGTAGTCACTGCATTTTTTTGGTCATCATTGTTAAGATGGGAATTATTTTGTGCTTCTTTCATTTTTAGTATGTAGCAGACAATGCATACGTTTGGTGTGTGCAAAAATGCCATTATGCTTCTAATCAGTGAATAAGATAAATGCAAATTACATTTGCATACATTTCCACTGAAAAATACTACAAAGAGAATCAAATTGGCCAGTAGCAAGTATCCCACAGTGTTCAAAGGTTACCTTACGGTCATCTGCCTGTTTATAAAAAAATGTTGCATTATTTTTTATAAAGAAAGACACAAAAAAATCTACCTGCAATCACATTTGTGCCATCTTTAAAACCATAAGAATATTATAAACATTATTTTTGAACAAAGTCTGCTTATCTGTAATTCGTCATAATGGAAATAGTGTGAAATATTTCAAACTAGTTAATGTTGAACAGAAATCTTTTCCTGAACCCCCCCCCCCCACATATTTCAGTCTTAATTCTGAGAGTGGGTTAGAATAGCAAAATCCTTGGTCCACCCACTATGCATAGAGTTTCTATTGACTTTTTTAATATTGCACAGGGCACGAATTGTTTTCATGCTTCCTTCGGACTCCTGTAGCTCCTGCTGTCATGTGTAATTAAACATTTAGCCCACGCAATTACTCTACAGTGTGCACACACCAATGTTTCAAGCATGGAATATGCATTTCAAAGAGGAATAATTCCCTAGAAGTACTAAATTGACAAGAGCAAAGACAGCCTGAAGGAAGATAGCTCAGGAAACTTCAAGGTCTGGCTCTAATGACTAAAAAGAAACTTCACATGAAACTTTTGCCTGTAACTAAACCAATGGGAGTACAGACTGCATTCAACGAACAGAATTGTGCACAAGGACACTAATTAGGCAGTGCCGTGATGCCAATTAATGCACTTGGCTTAGTTTCTCTATGGTCCTCCTCTGTATTAAACTATTGCTGTTTATGCGGCTCTGTTGCACCTTATAAATTCAATCACATATTTTGATATTCAATTGCAGCCACCATATGCCCTGGTATTAATTCTAACAATAACCCTTCATGTGTGTGGCGTTTCATTATAGTACAAGCCTTAAGAGCCACGAATTGTACATATTATAAGCAGACAGTTATCAATGTGAATATTCTATAACTTTGAATTAAAATCCATTAAGATCTAGCATGCTAATAAGACTTGCAACAGTCAATGTTATAAATAAAATGTTTCCGTAGCATGTGCTTGAAGGAGAAATTTCAGCAAAACTAGATTTTGAAATAAAGAATGACGTAATTAATTTTGAAGGAGCTTTTAAAATTACTTATTGTATTTTCAAATAAAGGTGTTATAGCAATAGACAATAGCCAATAGGTGCAGGAGTAGGCCATTCGGCCCTTCGAGCCAGCACTGCCATTCAATGTGATCATGGCTGATCATCCCCAATCAGTACCCCGTTCCTGCCTTCTCCTCATATCCCCTGACTCCACTATTTTTAAAAGCCCTATCTAGCTCTCTCATGAAAGCATCCAGAGAACCTTCCTCCACCACCCTCTGAGGCAGAGAATTCACCACTCTCTGTGAGATAAAGTGTTTCCTTGTCTCTGTTCTAAATGGCTTATTCCTTATTCTTAAATTGTGGCCCCTGGTTCTGGACTCCCCCAACATCGGGAACATGTTTCCTGCCTCTAGTGCGTCCAAACCCTTAACAATCTTTCTCATAAATCCCTCATAAATAACTATAAATGGCTATTAGAATTAGGGAATATTGTGACTACATCATATTGTATAGATTTTATGTTATGATTGAAAACAATAGTCTGAAGAAGGATCTCGACCTGAAACGTCACCTATTCCTTCTCTCCAGAGATGCTGCCTGTCCCACTGAGTTTCTCCAGCATTTTGTGCCTACCTTCGATTTAAACCAGCATCTGCAGTCTTTCCTACACATTTTGCCTGCTGCATTTCATTATGGTATTACTACTAAAAATATCAAAAATACTATTAATTATTACATTTATATGACAAACATAAAACCGCACAATATCTGGACATCAAGATCATTGGTTCAATGGTACTTAATTGTCAGCTATGGAGCTGCGCAGTTAAATTCATTTTGCATATTTACACAAGGAGGCACCATATTTTTGTGCCATTTCCAAAGTCCGGTCTGCCCATGCACTCTGTCTACAGGAGCAGTTCCCGATCCAGGTAAGCCCCAGGATCCTGCAGGGCCTTCTCCCATCAACTTCAATAGAATCAGCCCAGTATTTGTTATTAATTACATGCCAGTAAAGCGAATGCCAATCAGTTGTTGTACAGGAGGAAGCAAGAGATTATTACTTTGGTAAATCCCATTTTGAACACAGACATTTGCCATTACTCACGAGGATAAAAGTTGCCACCTTGTAGGAAATTAAATTGCTATTAAGCGTTATGAAACATCATAAATTTCTAATGATTTATTTTAGGTGAAATAAATAAGGCTTATGTGGTTTAAACAGATAATCAAATTATGACTGAAGCTAATCAATAGTGCGAATATCATCCCATCAATTTTAGGAATATTGATTGCTGTGCTATTGTCCTTCGCTAGCTGAACTGTCTTCATTGTAAGCAAACATAAAAACACCATAAAATACACTTATGTTAAGAACTATGGAAAACTACTTGAAATTAGATTCAACAATGACAAACCGAAAAGGCAAGCTATAGTTTCATACCTGTTACAGTTCCAAACAATGAACTATGACTCATTCAGCCTGGGAACAGTGGTTTGAATAGAAAAATATTCCTGCTACTACACTTGCATCCTTCTCTCAACCACAACTATTAAACACAGATTTATGCTACTCCCCGTCCTCTCAGTACATTTATGTTTCCCCAGTGCATTTCAAAGTAATAATCATGTGTGAAACATTATGACGTGTACAAATAACACGGTTCAGCATGATGTAAGTGAATTGTCTTTTCCTTTGAACTTCTGGAGGCCTCTCTGTGACAGGGGTGTAGTCATTATACTTTGGCTCAGAATGGGCCACCTTAGTGCAAAATGTATTGTTTCCTCTCATCAATTTCCTCAACACCTGCCAAGATGTTGCTGAGATCCTACACCAGGACAATCCAGGATGGCAGGAATTTATTTATCCTAATAATGACATTTGGTCCTGCCATTGCATGCATTTTGGCTCATGTATCATCTGCCCATTGGCCAAGCAACAGCCTAATCTACAGATACAAGGGCGACTCATGCAACTGGTCAGAAATGATGCACCACTCATTATTCTGGTACCAGGAAAAGCAACAGTGATTCAACTGATGGGACAAGGATGTTGTTAACAATAACATGATCATCAGTAATGACCCTTTTCTTCACATTTGCCTCCATCTTTCTCATTGTGCCTTTACTTTGGCTCAGCTCTCTGAGGGAATCAGAGACATTCTTCCCACCATGGGCAGCCAGCGCTGAGAGCTCGTGAATTAGAATGAAAGTGAGGGATGGTCCTTAAATTAAATTGGATCATTCATCAATTAGACCGGTCTTTATATTTTTGACCAGTGTAACCCAAAGTGTAAACTGGACTTAATGTAGCAGAAAATGTGCATTACAGAAGGAACCCATTTGAACCACTAGAAATTCAATTCAACAATGACAAACAGAAAATATGCCATAGTTTCAGACCTTTTATAGTTCAAAATATTGAACCATAACTCATTCAACCTGGGAACAATGCTTTGAGTATGAAAATGTTCTTGCTACCCCATAGCTGTTTATTTCAGATATGGATGTTTACAATCTATATCAATGATTTAGATGAATGACCGGTGTTTCTCTATTACCGCAAGTACATATACATGTGATCAAATGAGATGTGTCCCTATTTGTTGATGATACAAAGCTAAGCAAATGTATGGGCTATAATGCCATTGCATAAAGTGACAACTATAAAATGGCTTCAGGTGTAGATGCAGCCTAACTGAATGGGCAAGAACATAGGGATAGATATAATGTACAAAATGTTAGATCATTCACTTTATTGGAAAAAATGGAAAGACGTCTTTTTTTTAATCTGATGGGAGTTTTAAAGGTAGTAGGGTCAGAGGGAGCTGAATGCCCTTTACATTAATCACTGAAAGTTAACATGCAAATTCGGCAAGCAATTAGGTAGCCAAATGGTAAATTGACCTTTATTGCAAGAGGTTTTGAGTACAAGAGTGGAACCATCTTTCTCAAAGTATCTCTATGTCTGGAGAGATCCCATATGGAATATTATGTACAAGTTTGATCCACTGACTAAGGAAGGATAGACTTGTGATACATAGAATGCACCAAAGCTTCATTAAATTGACTCCTGGGATGGGAGATTGTCATATGAGGAAATACTACACATACCAGGCCTTTCTATATTACTAAAAGTCTGATCTTGACCACTTCCTGTTGTTCTGTAGATTGATTTTAGAAAAAAACACTGCCACTTATGGCTGTGATTTTTGGCCATCTTACTCAGTCCCCCTCCGCTGCGCAGGACAAGAGGATATTTCCCATCGATGACAAATAAAAGAGTTAGTAGTGTTTGAAAAATATTGAGATTCTCTCTCCTGAAGGCCACGCCCCTTCCGGAGGAACTATAAAACCCGGAATGTTGAGTGCCTCAGTCAGTCTCTGCAAGATAGGGGAGCGAGAGGGTCATGTCTCTCAGTCTGAGCTGTGAATAACACTGAACACATGTCTACTAAACTGTGAGTGGTTTTACTGACGTGTCAGTGCCCTTAATGTGGTTTGAATATATAGTTTGGAAATGCTAAAGCAATGTTGCCTTTGGTTTTGAAATGCTAAAGCTGTGTTGCATTTGGTTTGGAAATGCTAAAGCTGTGTTGCCTTTGGTTTGGAAATGCTAAAGCTGTGTTGCCTTTGGTTTGGAATGCTAAAGCTGTGTTGCCTAATTAAAGTTGCCTTGCCAAATTAAAGTTGCCCTGCCTAATTAAAATTGATTTGCCTTCTATATAATTAAAAGTCTAATCTTGACCATTTCCTGTTTGCGCTTTATATTGATTTTAGAAAAAATGCTACCACGTACGGCTGTGATTTTTGGCCATCTTACTCAGCCCCCCCTCTGCTCATCAGGTATCGAGGAATTTTTCCCATCGATACAAAATAAAAGAGTTATTAGTGTTTAAAAATGTTGAGATTCTCTCTCCTGCCAATCTCGCAATGAAGGCCACGCCCCTTCTGGAGGGAAGAGGGAGGGACTATAAAACCCAGAAGTGTGGGCATGGCTCAGTCTCTGCAAGATGGAGGATGGAGAGGTCACGACTTGCTGTCTTTAGTGGCCTTGCACCCTTCTTGAAATGGTATGAAACTGCACTTTAATTTGGTGGCCTTGCACCCTGCTTGAAGTGGTAAGAAACTGCACTTGAATTTGGTGGCCTTGCATCCTGCTTGAAATGGAATTTCAAAGGATAACCGTGAGTCAATTGCCAGCCCACCAGCCATGAGTGACTGAGCTGCCAGCACAACAGGCTTGAGTGACAGCCGCCAGCCCAAGAATCCATTTGGCCCACAATGTACATACTAGCCCTCTGGAAACCAGTCCCTTCAGCCCACAACATGCACTCCAGAAAGCCCCCCTCTCCCCCCACTGGCCACCAACATTGGAATTGGTGGATTATTGCATTGTGGGACCAGCCCTCCCGTGTGATGCTGAGACCCAACGGGTCCCACTTAGTCTAGTATTCTCTACAATTTAGAAGGATGAGACTGGAAATTTGAGTGGATGCAGTTTGAGAGTGGATGCAGAGTTTATGTAAACTTTGAGGTATAATTTGGGTTACTAGCTTAAAATATTGTTGGCCACCATCATTGGAATTGGTGGAGTATTGCATTGTGGGACCAGCCCTCCCTTGTGATGCTGGGACCCAACGGGTCCCACTTGGTCTAGTATTCTCTACAATTTAGAAGGATGAGACTGAAAATTTGAGTGGATGCAGTTTGAGAGAGTGGATGCAGAGTTGATGTAAACTTTGAGGTACAATTTGAGTTACAAGCTTAAAATAAGGAGACAACCATTCAGAGATTAGAAATCTCTTCACAAAAATGGAAGTAACATTATGGAATTCTCTACCCAAGGAGGCGGTGTAGACTTGGTCACTGAGTATCTTCACAGTGGGGATTAATAATCTGTTAGATATTAAGGGAATCAAGTGATATGGGCTTGTGCAACATAAATCAACTGAGGTCAACAATCAGCCATGATCTTACTGTAATGTGGAACAGACGCAAGGGACAAAATGGCCTCTCCTGCATCTATTCCCTTTGTTATGCTTGGACTTTCTGCATACTTACTCCCCATCACATTGCTAATTTAAAATATTTATTTATATTTATTTTAAAAGCATTTGGTGTTGAATCTGCAGGAGCACTGAGAGCTAACTCAGAGTGTAGGAGGAATTCACCGGGTCAGGCAGCATATGTGGAGGGAATGGACAAGTGACATTTCAGGTTGAGACCCTTCTTCAGACCTGTCCCAACCCAAAACATCACGTGTCCATTCCCCCTGCAGATGTGTTGAGTTCTTCCAGTACTTTGTCTTTTGCTTAAAGTTCCAGCATCTGCATTTCCTTAGTATCTTTCTATTTCTTGGCATGTCTGGATTATGCTCTCTCGACCAAGTTGCTTTTGCCCTTTAAATTTCTGGAATTGTGAGCTGATGACACCAAGGGTAACTGGGCCTCTGAGATCTGAGTGAGAACCAAGGGCAAGATCGAATCTCATTAACTAATGTGATTAAATGATTGTGTACAAAATAATGCGGCAATTGAGAAGCAAGTGTAAATCAGAGCCCATGAACTTGATACTAAAGCATGTGCAGGAAGAGAAATAGAAGAAAGGAAAGAATAGTCAAGAGTCATGAGTCAAGAGTGTTTTATTGTTATATGTCCCGATACAGAACAATGAAATTCTTACTTGACAGTACTCATAGTACTCTGCAAAAACCCATAATAAACAAAAAAAAGTTCAGTATATTAAAAAAAACATAAATAAGTGGACAATAACAGAGCAACGTCAAAAATAATGCCCCCGTCTATATAGTTTGGAGCCTATTTAGAGGCTGCAGTGTTCTTCTTCTTGCGTATGGCGTGCACAGCCTAAAGTTATAGGATAACTTGTTCTATTTGATCTTATTTGATTGTGCACACGGGGTTGATTGCATTAGTCGAAACAGGGCGGACCACGTGAAGGTTGCAATCTCCCACCCCTTTGCAGTGTTTAATTTGGTGGTTGTAGTGTTAGTTTAGGGGAAAAAAAAGAGAGGAACAGAATATATATATTTTTGGAAAACATCAGTTTTGTGTCTCCAACAGCAATTCCCCTCCAGCGTAATGAGACTCAGTTAAGATTGCTCACCTGGGCCAGAAAAAACTTATCAGTAGTCTTGAATAATTAAATAACCTTTCAGAGGTCAGTGAAACTTTTAATTACTGCCTTTAATTTTCTGTAGTCATTTAAATGGAAAATATATCATCTTCTTGAAACATACAGGGAGTTTAAAGGATATCAGTGATTTTTACAAAACTGCAGTTACAAAAAGCATCCAGCAGCTAAACAATTCTAGACTATCTCATAGAAAAATAGACACAAAGTGCTGGAGTACCTCAGCGGGTCAGGCAGCATCTCTAGGGAACAGAACAGGTGACGTTTCAGGTCAGGACCCTTCTTCAGATTTCTTGCTTGCTGTGTTGCTGAATTGCATAATTATCATCTTATGCAGCATTTATATGATTTTTTTAAACTTTGCAAATTATTTCCCACTCCAGTTTTGGATAGAGGAGTTCATGTTGCAGTAACTGTGCACAAACTCTCCTTGTCAAAAATCTGTTAAACTTATGTTCATAGGGTGGCACAGTAACACAAGTTCAGCACAGTGGTGCAGCAGTAGAGTTGCTGCCTTAAAAATGCCAGAGAACCGGGTTTGATCCTGACCACGGGTGCTGAATGTACAGAGTTTGTACGTTCTCCCTGTGACCACATTACTCTAGGTGCTTCTGTTTCCTCCCACAATCTAAACACCTATAGGTTGGTAGGTTAATTGGCTTCAGTAAAATTGAAAATTGGCCCTAGTGTGTGGGATAATGCGAGTGTACGGGGATCATTAGTCGGCAATGACTCAGTGGGACGAAGGGCCTGTTTCCATACTGTACTTTTAAAGTCTAAAAGTCTAAACTTTAAATTTGTCTAAGGTTATTAGCTTTCATTTGGCTTAAACTGTTTAATGAAATATCTTGAATTTTGAATTCATCCAACAGTTATCTTTTTAGATGAATTCAAAAAGCAAGTTATTTCATTTTAGTTCCATCTTATCCAGTTTTTCTGAGTAACAAAGCATACTCAATTTTGATTTCAGCTTCTTCACACTTTGTACTGTCTTTGAACTCCTCTTCAAATAGAAGTGCTCGAAACTGGACATGCTAAAATATCCAATAGCTAATTAGTGTCAACATTGTATTCCAAATGCTTATTGACATCCTAACTATTAAATAACTTCTGGATTGCTGACATAGAAGGGAAGCTTTCCAGAACAATAGATTCACTTATTCGTCTCATGATCGTAACTGCTATTTTGTTTTGCTTTTAGAAAGCACATTTTTTTCAAGTAGTAAACTGCTCCAGGTTCCTCGGAGGTTAGTGTGAATACCATAGTTCAAGTATATAATGTACTTAAACTTACTTGCCTTAGATTTGATTAGAAATACAAGTGGTTTAGTGTGTTAAGGCTTTGAGACATCCTCTTTCTGATGGTTGCATTCATGTTAATGCATCAAACTGCTGATGGCAAAAGCAGCCAGCGAATACATTGAAGGTTTAAATGATGAGGTAGTCTTACCTTCGGAGAATGGATTTCATATTTCTCAAAGTGAGCCTCATCTCTTTTGTAGCCAACAGCAAATGATCATCCCCATTGCCACAAATTAAAAATGTATTTTCTCAGGTTTGCATCTGAGAGGAGAGCTGTATCATTATAAACTTGTTTTCCTAAACTTTATTTTTCTGAGGAGATCATTATAAATTCAGATCTGGTTTAATGATTCCCAAGGAAGAGAGATCAGTTTTGCAGATGTCACCAATAACCAGCACAATGGATGACAAAGAGATTTTAAAATGCTGATGATGCTGTAATATTCATTTATTCAACCAGTTACTACCCTGCTGAGTGCTGACACGTTGGGGGTGGAAGCTTTCTGAGCTGTAAAGCTTTTGTTTCATGTCTTGGCACATAATCTTTACAAGGACAACAATATCTTACATGGATCGGACTTTTGGCACAAAAGGATAAGCAACAAAGTGCAGCAGAAACTTAATTTCCCGACTTTGTGCGTAGGTTAAAACTCCAGAGTATTCGCAAGTCTTGAATGTTGCGATAACCAACTAGCTTAGGTCTCTTTCTAGGTTACCTCTGATGTGCACAACTTGACAACCAGACCCTTTTAGATTATATAGGATACCATCATTTAAAAGACTAGAATTATAAGGATCTAATTGTTTAAATTAAACTTCTGGTTCCCATTCTCTGAATTCTACCTCATGTACTAAGTGTGATTGAAAAAATAGTAAGATTAAATGAGAACTTACCAGTTTGAAGTTTGATCTTGATTTTATGAGGAGTTATGTTGGTGATTGCTTGAAGAACTCCGTCAAGGCCGCATGCGCATCAATCTTCAAAGCAGCGGTATGAAATCACAAATAACAATCACCGAAGTGACATAGTAAGATGCGTGACTTGAGAACTACCAGATGATCTTTATGAGAGAGGGTTGGGCGTGGCGGGCACGTAATCACCAACGTAACTCCTCATAAAATCAAGATCAAACTTCAAACTGGTAAGTTCTCATTTAATCTTACTATTTTACTTCGGAGTCACGTGAGCGATTCCGTGAAGAGGTCGAAGCTTTGTGATTTCATGCCGCAGATCGAAATCCCGGCGTCTCACTGCATCAATTGACTCAGGATGAGTGAATAATCAAAATGCATTAGCATGATATTGATTCACATGTATTAATGGTTTACGTTAATAAAGAAATCAATAGCAACCCCTGTAACTCAGGGGACACAAAAATGGACGCAAACAGAATGGGCAAAACGCCGGGTCAGTAACCGGCCTATGGAAAAATTTAAAAAACAATTTAGTTGACCATCCTGCGGTCGCAAGGATATGGCCGATGGGCATGTCCATTGCCCTGGCCGCTGACGTTGATGCTGACCTGGTGGAATGAGATATACAATCGTCAGTGTTAATACCTGCATAACCCAGAACCTGCTGCAGCCACCTTGAAACAGTCTGAACCGACCTTCCTTTGTGTAGTTGTTTGTTGATTAATAAACAATGCTGATTCCACACTTCTTAGGATAACATGATAACATAGATGTGAGCCCGTGGGGGTATCCGAAAAATGATCTTAAATCATGCCACCCCTGGTCTGCTCTGCTTGTGTAGATCAGAATGTAAAATGTAATGGCACCTGCAGCCAATTCCATCCTATCTAGTCACAGCGTTTGCAATGTTTTCCGTCATTGTGCTGATATTAGTGTCATAACTAAGGATGTAGCTGGAACCCCTTGGTGAAGTAATGTTCGCACATTCTCAATAACCAACTGCATATTCTTGTAGTGGGAGAAGTTGTGTCAAGATCTCTTTAACAACTCGATATCCGGGTTGAACCTGACAGAGTAGGTCCCGTTTGTTGCAGCTGTAGTGTCTCTATAACTGAATAATTGTCAAATACCATTTAAGAATGAACTGGAAAATGTCAGTAATCTGTACTGTATTAATATAACATTAACATTTAAACAAATCATTTCCGATCCCCTCAATAGGAATGTTCTGCTCTTTTGGGTGCTATCCTTGCACTCTGCAGTGAGCACATTCATGGCTTGATGTGACAACCTGAGCCATAAATCAATCCATTCAAAATGTGTAAGTCAATAATGTTTTATTATGCAAAGGCCGGTATCCTGAACCACAATTTGAACCAGCAATTTTTTTGTTTTTTGGAATAACCGTATACCGTTGTATTATTATGCCTGATGAAGCAGGCAACATAGCTGCTTAGCCAGTCTGACAGTACGAACCCTGGTAAGTAAAAACGAACTTACCTTCTAGGTTTAACTTACCGCTGGCAGGAGCTCTGTCCTGCCAGTCTGGTGCTTGTGCCAGTGCGGCTGACGTACTGACACGCATGCGGCCTAGACAGGGTTCTTCACGGAATCACTCACGTGACTCCGAAGTAAAATACTTAGTTTAAGTCATTCTTCTTTCATGAAACTTGTGAGTAGGGAGGAATTTAAAGAAACTAAAAGTATTTATTTTCCGGTGAAGAAAAATTATTTGACGTGAAACAAATTGTTATATACCTGCACATATATTTTTTCATCTATTCCCATGAAAATTGCACTCCTTTTGAAAGCCTATTTTCTTTATGACAGCTCTAATTTAACAGGCTAAGACTTCAAACCAAATGAATTACAGGCATTTGACTGTGGATGCCGATTATCCCTGGATGATAGCCAGAACAAATTAATTGGTAGCAAATAATATTTATCTTTGCACAATGTGAGCTGGAGTAGCTTAATAAGCTGCCCACTTCTAATGCTTTTGAGACTGGGACAACTCATTAATAATGATTTCTAAAAAGGTTGTAAATAATATTATTCCTTTCTTCAGTGTATTTCGCCGGAATAAAAAATAGTTTCCTTAGGTGTTCCGTGATTTGCTAATGAAGCCTCACTGTGGTATTGAGCACCATTTCTACATTTGGATAATAAATAAAGAGATAACTAAATTAATATTATTTTAAGTTTAAAGAAGCTGAGAAGGGAAAAGCTCACTTTTCTCGGTCATTTTTGAACAGTGGTGCAGGTGGTAGAGTTGCTGCCTCATAGCGCCAAAGTCCCGGGTTTGATTCTGAGTTTGCACGTTCTCCCTGTGAGTGTGGGTTTCCTCCAGGTGCTTCAGTTTCCTCCCACATCCCAAAGGCATGTGGGTTTGTAGGATAATTGGCCCCCATGAATTGTCCCCAGCATGTAGGGAGTGGATGAATGGTCAGCGTGAACTTGGTGGGCTGAAGGGCCTGATTCCATGCTGTATCTCTAAACTAAACTAAAAAAAAAGACACGTGAGTACGCCTTCACCAGTGGAGTACGTAGTTGGACTGGGCTCATGATGGTGGGTGCAAGTGAGTCGTGTGAAGGATGGTTGGGGGTTTGGGGAGTGGAGGTGCAGCGGTCTTGTGAGATGGGATAGGCTGCGACGGTTAGGTTATTCTGATACTTCAGACATGCTATATAACATGGAATGTAGAACAGTATAGCACAGGAATGGCCCCTTTGGCCCACAGTGTTTGGGCCGAACATGATGCCATGTTAAACTGATCTCATCTGCCTGTACATGATCCATATTCCTCTATTCCCTGCAGTTCCATGCACCTACCTAAAAGCCTCTTAAATACCACTATCGTATCTGCCTCCACCACCATGACTGGCAACGTGTTCCAGGCCCCCACCACTCTCTGTGTAAAATAAATTGCCCCGCACATCTCCATTAAACTTTCCCCCTCTCACTTTATAACTATGCCCTCTAGTATTGGACATTTCCACCCTGGAAAATTAGGTTCTGAGTGTCGATCCTATCTATACCAAGTTTTCATCTTGAGCCTTGCATTATTCAAACTCTCCTGTGTTAAAATACAATCAGGGGCATAAAGACCTCAAAGATGTCCAGCTCAGATGTGAATTATCTCAGCATCTCAAGGCTACAGCAAATTGGAGCAATTTCCAAAGCTGAAATGTTCGAAATAGATTTCAGCTTGATAGGAAGACAGTGAACCCCATGCAGAGATATTTAAATGACTAAACAACACAGCTTTCTTCCTGCACTCCATGTGACAGATGGTGAAGTAAGTATTCTGCCATGTGATGTTAGTGCCAAGATACCGATGCAAGGCAAGACATGTTTTGCTGTACACCATGTCTGTCTAAAAGTAGTGACTCATTTGAATATGTTCTTCCCAAGCCTACTAACTGGCAGCAGATGCAAGGGCAGTGTCATTTGCTGGAACAGAGCAGTCTACAGTTAACTAACAGCATTGTCTAACTTTAGGAATGGTACATAACAAAACTACAACCTCTCAGTTAATCTCACTTATATGGATCACTTCCTCATTGAGTTCACACACAAGATTAGAAGTTATTCAACCAGAGCTGTACACACTTCTCGGCATCTGCGCACAATGGTGTCTGTCTGGTGCTTCTTGTGCGTGGTGGTGGAAAGATTGGTGAAAACAGGGCCGCAATGTAGATACTCTTTCCTTGACCCCTAAGGATCACTTATGCCCACCCTGACTACGAAAGCATTACTGAGCTTCATGCATATCACATCTGACTGGAGATAACAGTCAAGATACAATATATAGTTGAAATCCTGGTGATATTTAAACTTTCCAAAGTCTTTGGTGTGAACAAATCATAATAATTGCTGATCTATTGAAATGTACAAGTGTAGCAACAAATAAATGTCATGATGTTTAGTAAGAAAAGAGATAAATATGTTATAAATGTTGACTATTGCGCTTTAATTTAGTAGATGCTACTGGTGGTCTTCCCATTCATTGGTATCATGATACAAATTTATGTTATGTATCCTGGCTGTGGATGATAGAGTGTTGTCCTTTTGACCATAGAAAGCAGGAACTGTTGTCCTGTCAAAAGGCCTGTGGATTCACACGTATACATTTCTTTCACAGGTCATATACAATTTAACATGTAATGGGAGAGGTTGTTGTTTTGGCACCAGGTTGTGAGATTCTCAATTCTCAATCTCCTTCCTGTACTCATCATTATTTGATATCCGACCTACTACGGTGATGTCTTCTGCGAATTTGTAAATTTAGTTGGATTGGTGTTTGGTTGCACAGTCATGAGTGTCTAAGGAATATAGAAGGAGGCTGGTAGTACATCTTTGTGGTGCTCCAGTGTTGAGGATTATTGTAGGGAATGATTTGTCACCTATCCTTACTGATTGTGGTCTGTTGGTCAGGAAGTTAAGAATCGAGTTACAGAGATGACTGCTGACTCCAAGATCCACGAGTTTGGAGATGAGCTTGAATGGTATAACGGTATTGAAAGCAGAGCTGTAGTCTATGTATAGAAGTCTGACATAGGTGTCCTTCTTATCCATGTGTTCCAGGGATCAGTGTAGGGGCAGGGAGATGGTATCAGCCATGGACTTGCTGTGTCAGTAGGTGAACTGCAGTGGGTCTAGGTTACTTGGTCGGCTGGATATGCTCCATAAACAGCCTCTCAAAGCACTTCATGATGGTGGATGTCAAGACCACTGGACGGTAGTCGTTAAGGCATGAGATCAAGAAGGAGTGTTTACGGACATGTTGGAGAGAATAAGTTGCAGAGCTACTGGGAAGGAAGGAGGGGGAATGGGACTTAAGGTAACCCTCTGCCAGGAATCATTAGTCTTAATTGCCATCTTCTGTGTCATAAAAATACTTTATTTAGTGGAGATCAACTGTTTGCTCCTCGCTCCACAACTCTGGCAGTAATCAATGAGCCCAGCCACGACCAAGGATCAGGCCTCTGCTCATTATTTATGATTCAACATGACACTCACCAGCCATACTCTGGGAGAAAATGCTTTTCTTCTGATATTTTTAAGCTAACAAAATTGAATGTCAATTTTGTTAGCTTTGTATTTTCTGTCTTTACAGTCAATAGTAGGTAACGAACATGAAATTCTTTATCCTGACCCAAATGTATAGGGAAGGAAGATATGCAATTTTACACTCTAGATAGAGTCTTAGAGTCAAACAGCATGGAAATAGGCCCCTCGGCCCAACTTGGCCATGCCGACCAAGAAGCCCCATTAACTAATCCCATTTTTCCGCATTTGACCAATTTCCCTCTTTGTCTTTCCTATCCAAGAACCTGTCTGTGGCTATTAAGTGCTGTTATAGTACCAGCCTCAACTACATTCTCATTCCATATACCCACCACACTACAAACAGGTATGTACATGATCAGTTAAAAATTGCTTTATAAATCCTTGCTTGGTTATACTAAATGTACAGTATGATTATAAATGCAATCGACATTTAATTCCATTTCAAATATTTGTTTTTATTTTAAGTTATTAGAAGTGAATTTCAGAAGTAAAATAACTGATTATATGCCCCATTTTTTAAATCCATTTCATCACAACAAGAACACTCGCTGGCTACCAGCTGATAAATACAATAAACAAATGAACATCAATTCTTATTTAAATATTAATTCTGAGTTGAATATTTATTAACTTAGGAGAGTGATGCATTTGAAGTAAAAGGCATCAGAATATTAATCCTTTGTTTTCAGGGGATACATGCATTTGATTCTTTTTTTATGAGTGTGCATCAATTAGCATGAACACCAAGTACATCAGATGAAGTTAACTAAAAGTGTTGGATTCACCTTTGATGGAACTTTCTCAGGAAGTATGTTAGGTACTGCTTTGACACACTTCAGGTACCTAACCTGAACAGGACTTCTATCGTTTGGTCACAGTCTTACACGGAGCTTTTAAAATGTTTCAGACTTCTGTCTAAGTGTACATGTAAATCTAACTGGAGCAAGATGGAGAGATAGACACAAAGTGCTGGAGTAACTCGGCAGGTCAGGCAGCATCTCTGGAGAAAAAGGATGGGTGACGGGACCATCCATTTTCTACAGAGATGCTGCCTGATCCCTTGAGTTACTCCAGCACTTTGTGTCTGGAGTAACTTCTTTGGTATAACTATTTTCGGTATAAACCAGCATTTACAGTTCCTTCTTACACAAGGTGGTGAGATACCTGGGATAATAGATAACTAATTCCTCATACACATGTGGAGGCAGGCTAACAGTGTGTGCTTGGGTTGCAGGAAGGTCGGTCTTTGGAACAATGATGTCCAATGTGTGCCCCACGACACTAAATAATGTGCTCTCAAAGCACTTTACAAATGCTACAAATTAAATGTTATAATGCTACTGAAACAAAAGTTGACTGGCAGCACAGTGGAGTAGCAGAAGAGTTGTTGCCTTAAAACCGGGTTTAATTCTGACTATGGGTGCTGTTTGTATGAAGTTTGTACATTCTCCATCTGGGGTATGGGTATTCTCCGTGTGATCTGGTTTCCTACCATACTCCAAAGACATAGCGGTTTGGAGGTAATTGGCTTTGGTAAAAAATGTACAATGTTCCTAGTGTGTAGGATAGTGTTACTGTATGGATATCGCTGGTCGTTATGGATGCGGAGGGCCGAAGGGCCTGTTTCTGCACTGTATAGAAACATAGAAACATAGAAATTAGGTGCAGGAGTAGGCCATTCAGCCCTTCGAGCCTGCACCGCCATTCAATATGATCATGGCTGATCATCCAACTCAGTATCCCGTACCTGCCTTCTCTCCATACCCTCTGATCCCCTTAGCCACAAGGGCCACATCCAACTCACTCTTAAATATAGTCAATGAACTGGCCTCAACTACCCTCTGTGGCAGAGAGTTCCAGAGACTCACCACTCTCTGTGTGAAAAAAGTCTTTCTCATCTCGGTCTTAAAGGATTTCCCCCTTATCCTTAAGCTGTGACCTCTTGTCCTGGACTTCCCCAACATCGGGAACAATCTTCCTGCATCTAGCCTGTCCAACCCCTTAAGAATTTTGTAAGTTTCTATAAGATCCCCTCTCAATCTCCTAGAGAGTATAAACCGAGTCTATCCAGTCTTTCTTCATAAGACAGTCCTGACATCCCAGGAATCAGTCTGGTGAACCTTCTCTGCACTCCCTCTATGGCAATAATGTCCTTCCTCAGATTTGGAGACCAAAACTGTACGCAATACTCCAGGTGTGGTCTCACCAAGACCCTGTACAACTGAAGTAGAACCTCCCTGCTCCTGTACTCAAATCCTTTTGCTATGAAAGCTAACATACCATTCGCTTTTTTCACTGCCTGCTGCACCTGCATGCCTACTTTCAATGACTGGTGTACCATGACACCCAGGTCTCGCTGCATCTCCCCTTTTCCTAATCGGCCACCATTTAAATAATAGTCTGCTTTCCTGTTTTTGCCACCAAAGTGGATAACCTTACATTTATCCACATTATACTGCATCTGCCAAACATTTGCCCACTCACCCAGCCTATCCAAGTCACTTTGCAGTCTCCTAGCATCCTCCTCACAGCAAACACTGCCCCCCAGCTTAGTGTCATCCGCAAACTTGGAGATATTGCCTTCAATTCCCTCATCCAGATCATTAATATATATTGTAAATAGCTGGGGTCCCAGCACTGAGCCCTGCGGTACCCCACTAGTTGCTGCCTGCCATTGTGAAAAGGACCCGTTTACTCCTACTCTTTGCTTCCTGTTTGCCAGCCAGTTCTCTATCCACATCAATACTGAACCCCTAATACCGTATGCTTTAAGTTTGTATACTAATCTCTTATGTGGGACCTTGTCGAAAGCCTTCTGGAAGTCCAGATATACCACATCCACTGGTTCTCCCTTATCCACGCTACTAGTTACATCCTCGAAAAATTCCACAAGATTCGTCAGACATGATTTACCTTTTGTAAATCCATGCTGACTTTGTCCAATGATTTCACCACTTTCCAAATGTGCTGCTATCCCATCTTTAATAACTGACTCTAGCAGTTTCCCCACTACCGATGTTAGACTAACTGGTCTGTAATTCCCCGTTTTCTCTCTCCCTCCCTTCTTAAAAAGAGGGGTTACATTTGCTACCCGCCAATCCTCAGGAACTACTCCAGAATCTAAAGAGTTTTGAAAGATTATCACTAATGCATCCACTATTTCCTGAGCTACTTCCTTAAGTACTCTGGGATGCAGCCTATCTGGCCCTGGGGATTTATCGGCCTTTAATCTATTCAATTTACCCAACACCCCTTCCCGACTGACCTGGATTTCACTCAATTCCTCCTTTGACCCACAGTCCCCTGCTATTTCCGGCAGATTATTTATGTCGATGACCTTTGTGAAATGAGGGTTGGGAGCGGTGGGCACGTAATCACTCATCGTAACTCCTCATAAAATAAAGATCAAACTTCAAACTGGTAAGTTCTCATTTAATATTACTATTTTACTTCGGAGTCATGTGAGTGATTTTGTGAAGATTTCAAAGCTCTGTGATTTCATGCCGTAGATACGAATCCAGGCGTCTCACTGCATCAATTGACTCGGGATGAGTGAATAAAAAACAATTCATTGAACCATGACATTGATTTGAAAATGTTAATGGTTTATTTAACAAAAGAAAACAATATCGACCCCTCTCTTCCAGGGGGAAACTATGAAACAGAACTTAAAATGGAATGGGCGAATACCCCCGGTTCGGTAAGCGGCTTGTTATAGAACCTTTGAAAAGTCAGTTCATTTGACCATCCTGCGGGTGCGAGGATATGGTCGAGAGGGACGTCCATTGCCCTCACTGCTGACGTTGATGCCGCCCTGGTGGAGTGAGATTTAAAATTGTTAGTGTCCACTCCTGCACACACGAGAACCTGTTTCAGCCACCTTGAAATGGTCTAAACTGACACTTTCATATACGGCTTTTTGTGGCTAATAAGTAATGCTGATTCCGAACCTCTGAGGCTCTTGGTGACCTTAATATAATATTGCAAGTGTGACACTACACACAGTCGTAAATCCGTGGGGTATGCCGAAAAAATAATCTTGAACCCTGACCCGCCTGGTCTGCTCTGCTTAATTAAATCATAAATGTAAAACGTAATGTTATTACCAGATGATACCATCCTGTTTAGTCGCAGCTTCTGCAACGTCTGGACCCGTTGCGCTGAAACCAGCGCTAAGAGCATGACTACCTTAAGGGTGATTTTGGGCAAGGCAAGGCAAGACAAATTTATTTATATAGCACCATTCGTACAAGCAGCAATTCATAGTGCTTGACAACAGAAACAAAAGAATAACATAATAAAAATACAGCAGAACAACCATACAACACAGGACAACAAAATAGCCAATAAAAAATTACAAAACAAGCAATAAGACAAATGCATGAATAGTAAAACAAAGTCACTAAAACAATAAAACGATTTTAAAAGCACATAAAAGGAATAAGATTAGAAGGTTAAGATTACCTGCATGTTGGGTTATGGGTAGGCTACAGTAAACAACAGTGTTTTTAGGCCTGATTTAAATGAGCTTACAGTCTGTACACACCTCAGGTGTTCAGGGAGCTTGTTCCACAGGTATGGAGCATAAAAACTGAACGCTGCTTCAGCCTTTTTAGTTCTGACCCTGGGAACACAGCATAAACCTGTCCCTGAAGACCTGAGGAGTCTTGGTGCCTCATATACAACAAGAAGGTCAGAGAATTGTCTGAAGAAGGGTCTCGACCCGAAACGTCGCCTATCTCCTTCGCTCCTTAGATGCTGCTGCACCCGCTGAGTTTCTCCAGCTTTTTGTGTACCCAAGAAGGTCAGAGATGTATTTTGGACCCAGACCATTCATTGCCTGGTAGGCCAGTAACAGAATTTTAAAATCTATCCTTTTACACACAGGGAGCCAGTGCAAAGATTTAAGGACAGGTGTAATGTGGTCCATTTCCTTGGTGTTGGTCAAGACTCTGGCAGCGGCATTCTGGATAAGCTGTTTAATTGATTTTTTACTGAGACCTGTAAAGATACCATTACAATAATCTAACCTACTGAAGACAGGGATGTGGCTAGAGCCCACTGGCGAAGCAGCACGAGCACCATGCTCACATCCCAGATTTCTGAGTACCTGGGGGGATTGGAATTAAAAATAACCCTCATAAACTGGGATATTAAAAGGTGAGATCCAACAGAATGTTGTTCGGACCCCAGCCATAAGTATGATGACAGGGCACTCCAGACACTATTGATGGCACTATAGGTCAACTCATCATCAAAATATAGAGTTTACAGAAATTCTAGCACATCTGATATGCATGCCCTGTGATATGTAATGTTCCCCCAAAAACAGAACGCCTCCCATTTCCTGATATGAGAGATATACTGTTTTTTGGTACTATCGCTCCAGGCCGCAGCGATCACATCCACGGTACGATCGGCTAGTCCAAGCCCCAGGTATGGCCTCCTCAGAATCTGCAAATTAACAGATCAATACCGTCATGTAATGGATGTAGATCCCCAGTTACAGGGTGCACCAGTATTATGGCATTTCAGGACAGCCATAATAGGCTGTGTTGTTATCTCCAAAACGAGAGGGAACCATGGCTGAGTAGGCCAGCCGGGTACCACCAACACTTCTGAAGCAGAGTCCTGCTTGATCTTGAGCAAGCATCGACTGATGAGGCAAAATGGAGGAAATGCATATAAAAACATTCTACCCAGTGTAGCGAGAATGCATCTACCACTACTGCCCTGGGTCTGGTTCCCATGAAACATATTTAGGTAACTGGTGATTGAGTCTGGATGCAAACAAATCGATATCTGGCATCCCATACCGAACAACAATATCATTAAATACATCATGATTCAACATCCATTCTGTGTTGTCATTGAGTTTGCGTGACCTGGTGTCTGCCACCATGTTGAGTCTACCTGGTAGGTAGATAGCTGAAAACCAGACATTTCTTGTAATACACCAGTGCCAAATAAGATTAGCCAATCTATCAGAAGATTCTTTTTTTTTTTGTTTTTTTTTAAATATTTTTATTATAGAAACAAAGTAATGACAAAGTACATTATTTTACAATAATAAAAAATACATGATAATAATGATAAATTCATACTGTTGATATTATTTGTATTATTATTAATTATAAATTTCAAGGTTGTTTATTTTATATAATTGGGAATACATGGTATTAATGATACATTCATAGTATTAGCAATATACTCATACTACCCATGATATCCATATTGTCTCTGATTTCCAAATACAGGTCCCAATTTTATGTAATTAATAATACGCAATATTAATAAAACTTCTATGATATTCATTATATTTTCATAATGTTAACAATGTTTGTATTATCATTGACTTTAAATTCAAAAATTATTATATAATTGAAAATACACAATTTTATATAATTGAAAATACACGACACTAATAATATTTTCATAGAACCAGTGATATCTATATTCGTACTAATATTAAGAATTTAAGATAATGTGTTTCTATACTTTTTTCTAATTTTTTATATAAGCATAAGAAAATAGAAAAGAGAGTATGGAAAGTTTGATGGAGAATGGAATATTACTCATTAATCCGTCCTTGGAGATATATTCATGATTTATTATATATATTTCTTCATCTATTCAGATATTCAGGCCTCAGTCAAGTCCTCGCGCCGAACCATTATGACCCTGTAAATATTTAATATATGGAGACCAAATCCCTCTGAAGAGATCTAACCTATCCATGAGGACAAGCCTCAATCTCTCCAAATGAAGTGTCTCCGACATTTCTGTATTCCACATTTTGATTGTTGGGGATGCAGGGCCTTTCCAAAATTTTAATATTAATTTTTTCCCAATTATTAAACAATAGTCGATAAAAATTCTTTGGTTCATTGTTATTAGTTGGTCAGTTTCAAGTATTCCAAGTATTATTAACTTTGGATCAGAAGTCATAGTTATATTGACAACATTCGAAATTATCTTAAATATTTCGTTCCAGTATTCTACAATTTTTATACAATTAGTAAATGAATGTGACAAATTTGCTTCTGAGATTTGACATTTATCACATATAGGAGATAATTTTGGAAATATATTATGTAATTTAGATTTGGAATAATGTAATCTATGTAGAATTTTAAACTGTATAAGGGAATGTTTAGCATTTAACGAGCAATGATGTATGTGTTGTAAGCTTTCATCCCATATTTCTGGTCTTATTATTTGGCCTAATTCATTTTCCCAAAACTGTCTATGTGTTTCTGTTGATGGGATATCACTTTCCAATAAAATATTGTATATATATGATATCATTTTTTCTGTATTTGGATGTTTATTCAAGCATTCATCTAAAATTTCCGTCTTTCTATTTCTAAGTTCTTGTGTATTTGCAGAAACATAGTTTCTGATTTGTAGATATCTAAAATATTCATTATTGTGTAGTCCATAAGTTTGTTGTAACTCTTGAAATGAGAGAAAATAGTTTTCCTTATAAAGATCGCCCATCTTAAAGATTCCTTTATTTTTCCATTGTAAAAAAGCCTTATCCATCATTGAAGGTTTGAACGTAAAATTGTTGGCGATGGTAAGACCTAATGGTATAAATTTTAGTTTTAATGTTTTCTTTATTTGTTTCCAAATGCGGATTCCGTTTTCTATTATCGGATTTTCACTATAAATTTTCTTAGCTACGTTAGTGTTAGCAAATATTATAGAGCTAATTTCAAATGGAGAACAATCTTCTTTTTCCATTTTTAACCAGTTTGGTTTATTATCTATTTCTTCTAGCCAAAAATTCATATTTTTAATATTAACTGCCCAGTAATAAAACATAAGATTTGGTAATGCTAATCCCCCATTTATTTTAGATTTACATAAATGTTTTTTATTTATTCTATGGCTCTTATAATCCCAGATAAAGTTAGTAATTAGAGAATCTACTTTAAAAAAAAAAATTTTAGGGAGATATATCGGAATTAATTGAAATAAATATAATAATTGTGGGAGAAAAATATTTTTTATTGCATTGATTTTACCTAACATTGAAATAGGTAAGCTTTTCCAGTATAAAATATTCTTATTTAACTTATTCAGTAATGAAGGGAAATTAAATTTAAATAAAGAATCAAATCTTTTTGTAACGAAAATCCCAAGATATTTAATATTTTCATTTGTTATCTTGAAAGGAAATTGTTGTAATATATGTAAATTATTCATCGTTATTGGCATAAGTTCACTTTTATTCCAATTGATACTGTATCCTGAAATTGATCCAAATTCCGTTATTAGTTTTAACAAATTTCGGATACTTGTTTCCGGTTCAGTGATGTAAAGTAATACATCATCCGCATATAAGGAGAGTTTATTCTTAGTATCTTTAGTATCATATCCATGTATTTCCGGGTGTAATCTCACCCTCTGGGCGAGAGGTTCTATTGCTAGCGCAAACAATAAAGGTGATAGAGGACAACCTTGTCTACAACCTCGAGATAAACTAAATTTACATACGGTTGATAGCATACGGTTTGTTGTTATTCTAGCTGTTGGGTTTGCATATAACAATTTAATCCAAGTAGTAAACTTCTCTCCGAGTTTGAAAGCTTCCATCACCGAAAATAAATAAGGCCATTCCACTTGGTCAAAAGCTTTTTCTGCATCATAATAATGCGAAATAACTACTAAATCTTTTTTATCACTTCTTTTCGAATATATAATATTGAATAACCGTCTTAGATTGTATGAAGAATATCTTTTTGGTATAAATCCTGTTTGATCGGGGTGGATTAATTCGTTAACAACTGAACTTAGTCTTTGTGCTAATATTTTTGTTAGTATCTTTTGATCCGTATTTAATAGAGCTATTGCTCTATATGATCCTGGTTCATCCAAGTCTTTATTTATTTTGGGTATAAGTGTTACAATAGATTCATTCAACGTATCTGGTAATTTCTGTTGTGTATATATCTGTTCATATAATGATTTCAAACATAGAACCATATGATCCTGAAATATTTTATAAAATTCCGAACCTATACCATCAGGTCCCGGTGTTTTACCATTTTTTAATGATCTAATAGATTCTTGGATTTCTTTTATTGAAATATCAGCATTTAATAATTCTCTATTTTGTAAATCCAATCCTTTCAGGTTACATTTTTTTTTAAATGCATCTATTTCTGTTTTATTTACTGTCGCTTTAGCAGTGTATAGATTTTTATAATATTGCATAAATCTTTCATTAATATCTTTAGGTTGTATTAATAATTCACCATTTTGTGATTTAATCCTATGTATAATTTTTTCAGCTTCAATTTTCCTTAATTGTCGAGCCAATAATTTTTGGGGTTTGTCTCCAAATTCAAACTGTAATTGTTTAGTATGTTGATAAAATTTTAAAACTTGATCTGTATATATCTTATTTAATTTATATTTCAATGCTACAATTTTATTATGTAATATTATATCTGGCTTTGTTGCATTCTGTATATCTAATTGTTTAATCTCACTTTCCAAATCCTGTTGTTCCTTCCGAATCTTTTTATTATGGAATGCTTGTGAAGAAATCATAATTCCCCGGAGATATGCTTTAAATGTTTCCCATAATAAAGAGCGAGATATTTCTGGTTGATCATTTATTTCAAAGAAAATCTTAATTTGAGTTATAATATATTCCTGAGTGGTTTTATTTTTTAAAATTTGTGGATTAAGTTTCCACTGTCCTGAATTTTCTGTTTTGCCATTTATTTTAATTTTAAATGTTAATGGCGCATGATCTGAGATTATAATATTATGATATTTGGGTTCATAAGTAAGTGAGATAAGTTTTGCATCCACCAAAAAATAATCTATTCTTGAGTAAGTTTTATGTACTGGCGAGTAAAAAGAGTATTCTCGTCCCGTAGGGTTTTCTGTTCTCCAAACATCGTTAATGTTAGTCGTTTGGATATATGCATTTAGTAAATCACTGGAATGTGATTTAGTTTTTCTTTGTTTTGTAGATCTGTCTAGGTAAGGGTCTAATGTACAATTAAAATCTCCTCCAATTATCAAATTATATTGTGTTAATTCCGGAATATTGTTAAGTACTTTCTTAAAAAACAATGGGCTATCAAAGTTTGGTCCATATATATTAACAAAAATCATTTTTTCTGTGTTTAATTCTCCTATCACAATAATGTATCTGCCATCTTTATCAGTTATGGTTGATGTATGCTTAAATAAAGTACCTTTACGAAATAATATTGCTACACCTCTTGATTTATGCGTAAAAGAAGAATGATATATTTTATCTATCCATTTAGCTTTCAACCTGTTTTCAGCGTCTTTTTTTAAGTGGGTTTCTTGAATGTAAATTACGTCAGCTTTACTTGCCTTTAAATGTGCCAATACTTTTCCTCTCTTTATTGGTTCATTAATACCTTTAACATTCCAACTACAAAACGTTAATCCCTCATTCCCCGTATTTCTTTTTAAGTCTTGCATTTTAAGTTTGTAGAAATCTACAATAGAGTCCAAGGATCAGCGCGGCAGACCCAACCTTACACCCGAACACTGAATAGATGAATTTTAAATCTCGTTTATGTACCTCACGAATATATCTCCATTGGTCCAATGTGTAACTCCATTCAAACTGAAAAATACAATAGATATAAAAGAAGAATAAAGAATAGTTAAAGAAACTAGTAATATGTGTAAAGGTAGAAAGAACTACAACTAGAGTAGTTGTTGTTTGTGCTAGCCATACTAACATGGCTATCCATCTAACGACTTCTGTCATTGATGTTATTAACTTGGCCAGCTCCTAGATTTAGGGAATTATTATTCCATAATAATATTTTAGCGGGGGTATAATATTAAGGGAGAGAAAAAAAAGGGGAGGCAATCGAAAAAAAAAAGGAAAAGGGGTAGGATTCATCATATAAAGGTATCTATATCTAACATTAACTTAGAAATCTAAGCAATATTAAACATAAAAAATATAAAGGCTATATAAGAAAGAAAAAAGAGATACAAAAATACTATAGAACAACAAGTAAAAACTAAAGTACAAAGTGAGAATTGTTATTATAAAGAAAGATCTCCAAATGAGATCCATCGCTATATTTAACTCTATTCATTAAAGGAACATTAGTTGTTAATTATTAGTAATAGTGATTAGCAATGGTGAGCAATCTTAATTGATAAAAATAATACTAATAATAAAACCGCGTTGTGATTTTAATATGTGTTATTTATTTATGTTAGTTATATGTTAAGACTAATTGTCAATATCCAGATAACGCTTTCCGATCCAGTTTTTTCCTCTCCATTCCATACGACATTGTCCATTCCATCTAGTCCAATATTATCTTATGAAATCTCACAGGGTGTTGAGAGTCCGTGTTGGATCTCTAAAAGTAGTAAAAGTCAGTATGTTTGCTTGTAGATACTTTTCAGGTCTTGAACTGCTTTGCGAAATCCAAGGCTGCTGCTGGGGTATTAAAGAAATGTTCCGCGTTGTTAAAAGTAACTCTTAAAATGGCTGGGTAATTCAAACCGTATCTCAGGTTTTCTACTCCCCTCATAAGACTTTTGGCTTCATTAAATGCTTTCCGTTTCCTAGCGACCTCTGGTGGGTAATCTCGGTAGATACTAATCCTTTGTCCTTCAAATGTCAGGTTTTTGATTCTCGAAGCTTTTCGCATAATCTCATCCAGAACAAAGTCATATTGTAGCTTTATGATCATTTGTCTTGGAGGGGCGTTTATTCTGGTCTGACGTCTGCTGACTCTATGAGCACGAGCTAATAAAGGCATTTCTTCCAGAGATAAAACAGCTTGGAGTAATTTAGCAGTGAATTCTCGAAGATCTTCGTTTTTCTCTCGACCTTCAGGAATCCCTGCAATCCTCAGATTCTGTCTTCTCTGATGTCCTTCTAGCTCAGTACATTTCTCTGTTGTTTTAGTCAGCAAATTCATTAGACGTTCATGTTCTGTAATCAGCTTTGCTGTAGACATAGTACTTGCCTCTGCTATTTGTTCAAGGTTCTTTATGCCAGCCGCCTGTTGTTCCAGTACTTTCTCGATAGGAATAATCCTATTTTGAAAGTCTTTTTTAACCTTTTCAAGTTTTTTGTCCATCTTATTTTCCATTTCATTAAACATTTCAATGAATTCCTTCTTCAAATCTTCCGATACTTTCTTGACCTTTTTTTCAATTTTTAACGTTGTTTCTTGTTGGAATTCTTTCAGTTGATTTTTCATCTGATCCATCTGGCTGTTCATTTGGTTTATTTCTTCCTTTATTTCTTCCTTTATATCTTTCATTTCTTCCTTTATTTCTTCCTCTAAGCCAGCCATCTGTTGAGAAATGAAAGTTTTCAATTCCTCACCTTCCGCTTTTGTCCCTGTTTTTTTGGATACATCTTCCAGGGAGCTGGTCCTACTCGAGTCCGAGGCTTCAGTCCGGCCTTCTGCCGGTCTCTGCCGGGTTTGTCGACCTTTCGCCTTGTCGGTAGGGCTCCGTGCTGTTGTCATAGTTAGTCGCGCGCCTGATGACGTCACTCGGCAGAGTCGGTGCAGAAACGGCAGGCAGTATGCAGCAGACAGCCGGTAAGTCCTTTTAAACCCCTGTTTTTTCCGATTTTTTTGCGGAGCTGGCTGGCGCTATCCTCTAGGTCTCCATAGCGCCACCGGAAGTCTCCTATCAGAAGATTCTGACTTGAATCCACCCATGTGATTAACATACGGCACTGCTGTAGTGTTGTCAATCTGAAGTTGAACATGTAAGTGACGCATAACCCTTAAGCCCATAAAACGCTCCCAATAGCATTAAATAATTAATTCGATGTGATTGAAGAATAAATGCCTCATGCATATTCCATCTGCCTCCACAGCTCGAGATGGTATCTGTAGCACCCCAACCTAAGGCACTAACATCAGTCTGTAAGACAACTGAGGGTTCCTCAACCAGAATTTTGCTGAACAACTTGAGACGTTCAATATCCACCACTGCAATTCAGCAATGACTTCAGCTGATAATTGCATGGGCCTGTCGAAATGACCTGCATGTATCCTGAGTGCCTGTTCCTTTGTAAATTTTGGTAATGCAAAGGTCCAAACTGTGCAGCTGGAAAGGCTGCCACATATTTGCCAATCAAGCTGGCCACATGTCTAATTGAAGGTTGTTGCTCCACCATGAGCTTGTTACAGTCTTCAATTAAATTTAATCTCTTGCCCCTGGGCAAGGTCACTAGCATGTGAGTTGAGTTAATAGTGCATCCCAAATAATCAATCGCTCTAACTGGTATCAATTTGGATTTAACTGGATGAATGAGGAACCTCAATCTCTCAAACATGAGTTTAACAACTGAAACAGATAATTCAGCTTTTTCCCGTCTTTCCTATTATTAAGATATCATCCAAATAAGCCATAGAAACATAGAAATTAGGTGCAGGAGTAGGCCATTCAGCCCTTCGAGCCTGCACCGCCATTCAATATGATCATGGCTGATCATCCAACTCAGTATCCCGTACCTGCCTTCTCTCCACACCCTCTGATCCCCTTAGCCACAAGGGCCACATCCAACTCACTCTTAAATATAGCCAATGAACTGGCCTCAACTACCCTCTGTGGCAGAGAGTTCCAGAGACTCACCACTCTCTGTGTGAAGAAATAAGCCATTACAATATGGCCCTGAGTCTGGAGTAGCCCCAATACTGTTTTTAACAGTTTTGTAAATAATCTAGGTGCCCAGGTTAATCCATTAGGCAGTGCTTTCAATTGTCATAATTGCCTATTCCAGCTAAATTTCAAATATCTCCGATGATCCCTATGAACAGGCACTGAGTAATATGCATCTTTACGGTCTGTACATGCCATGTAACATCCTCTGGAAATCAGTTGTTTGGCAGTAACAAATGTTTCCATTTTGAAATGTTTATACTGCACAAAAGGGTTATGGCTCATCAAGTCAAGGATGATTTGACACTACCCATCCTCCTTTGACCTAGGAAAAATATTAGACACAAATTGCTGAGGTTGATAATGTGTCTTCCAATTACCTCTTTTCTATATAATTTTTCAATTTCAGCTTTCTCTTTTTGTGAGAAAATAAGTGTCTGACTTGGGGTATGCAGTGTGGGAGGACACAAATTGGGAAGGCATTCAATTTGAAACCCTTGTATACTACGCAGTATAAACAAATCTGATGTTATCCCATACAATTCCTTCAGAAACAAGTGTAATCTCCCTCCAACTTGTAGGTGATTCCCACTTAATATGTTCCAACAAGAACCAGACCCACCTACCTCGGAAAGGGCATGTTCGCCTGTACCCCTGTTGGCGTATATTTGTGAATGGCCGGCTTGGTCCTTGACCTGGCCCGGTTTCAGCAAACCGTTTGTAGGGATACTGCCACCGAAGCGCTCTGCCGGTCAACGGTGCTTTAATGAGCCCGACCGTTCTTGCCTCGTCGTCCAGTTCCTTGACTCTTTTTGCGAGGTCTTCACCAAAAAGCAGATTTGGTGGCTGAATATTACTAGGTTTGCACAGGGCAGCGAACATCGGGTTGATGGTGGGGTGGATGGCACTCTTCGTCAGTTTATCTCGAAGTGTGCATTACACATGAGGGCCAGGGCATCCTGCAGTACATCAGACAGGTGCCCTCCATCTACCGACCTGGCAAACGCTGTAATGCCCGAGGCGAGAAGCTTCAGCACCCTCCGAAGCCTCATTTCCTGAGCTCTTATGCCTACGCCCATATGACCCCAGATGGCGTGGTTCACAGCCAGCACTTTGAGTAGGACACAATTAGCTGGTGTCTCGTACTTTTTGGCTGTTTCATCGATAGTCAGCTCTTGAAGCTGGTGTGAAGCCAAATAGTTAATACTTGCAGCCAACTCTTCACCCAACGGTTCTCCTGAGTCTGTTGGGATGGCAAATCTTGCTGCCATGGATGGTACCTCTTACTCGTGCCCTTCATCCCTTGTGGTATGCTCCATGGCTATACCCTCAGACTCAGTGGCAGAATAACACTGACCCCGCACGCTCTCGTCCTCCAAGTGGTCGACATTAAGCAGCCCTGTCCCAGGTTCCCGGGCTCTCCAAGAGGCTGGCGCTGACACAACTCCTCCTGTTGGAGTGTATCTAGATGGAGCATCCTCTCCATTAGGAGCTCCATTCTGGATAACCGTCCTAAGACGTTATCCATTCCCAGAGGGAAATCCTCCCGGCCCGACTCGTCCGAGTCTATGGGCCGTGCATACTTTTTGGTGGCTTTCTGCCCCAATGGAGCAGCCACGGTGCTTTCAGACACCAAGCCTGCAGTCACTGGTCATACCGCTAGCGACTCGGTAAGTGAGTTAGGCGGCCGCCCGCTACCTGCACTTCCGCGGTCTTTTATAAGTACTCTCCTGAAAACAAGAATTATCAAGCGCAGAAAACGTCCTCCGACTACGGTTTACACTTACCTGAGAGTTTTTAAAACTTACCGCTGGAGGAGCGATGCTCCTCCCAGCCGGTCGCTGCGGCATGCATCAGATGTAATGACGCGCATGTGGACTGGCGGGGTTCTTCACGGAATCACTCACATTACTCCAAAGTAAAATGTACCTTGTGTGTTGGATAGAACTTGTCTATGGGTGATTGTTGGTCAGTGTGGACTCAGTGAGCCAAAGGGCCTGTTTCCATGCTGTATCTCTAAACTTAACTAAATGAAACTATCTTTAAAAAAATAATCCTTTAGATTTGACACATTAATCTAAGGATTTAGTATTCACCATCATACAACCAACATCAGATGTTGCTGATACAACATAAGTGACTGTGGATGCTGATTTACAAAAAAAAAACACAAAGTGCTGGAATAACTCAGCAGGTCAGGCAGCATCTCTGGAGAACATAGGTGCCATTTTGGGATGGGACCCTCCTTCAGACTTATTATACGACGGGGAAAGAAAATTGGAAGAGATATGCCAGCAGGCATATCAATGGTCACCCATAATAATTTTCAGCTCTCCATTCTACTTGGGTAGAAGGGTCTTGACCCGAAACATCGCCTATTCCTTTTCTCCCAAGATGCTGCCTGACCTGCTGAGTTTCTCCAGTACTTTGTGTCTTTCTTCGGTGTAAACCGGCACCTTCCTACACTGCGTAATTTCTACGTTCATTGAGCAGTATTCTAATTTGCTTGTCCCACACACCATTAATTTTCCAGACAGCATGAATGTGGAGAGCATGATTTGCAATGAGTTTCAGCAGTGCCATGTTGGTCCACTTGCTATTTGAAAACCCCAGTAGGATTCTGCCCACAAGTAACATATTTCAATTTTAAAAAAATTCTTTAAACGAGGATTAATTTGCTGTTATGTAAAATGTAGTTATTTTCAATTAATATGATAATCTTTCTCATTTCTTCAAGACAACTCCTGCATTTTGTGTCTATCTTTGGTCATTTTAAGGTTGTGGATTGTAAAACCCGAAATAGTTTCATATAATTTATTTATTATAGTCTGAAGAAGGGTTTCCGCCCGAAACGTTGCCTATTTCCTTTGCTCCATAGATGCTGCCGCACCCACTGAGTTTCTCCAGCACTTTTGTCCAGTTATAGTTTAATTTCAAGGAATGTGGACTTCTTTGATGAAGGTAGTACTTACTGCCCATTCCTCACTACTCTTGAGGAAATGTGTATGAGCCGACTACTTGAACCACACCAGTCTATGTGGTGAAGATATTCCTCCAGATTTGTGATTCAACATAGTTAATGAAATGGTGTTTCTAAAATCAGGATGGCATACAATTTGTAGGAGAACTTGGAGTTGGCGATGGCCTCATGTCCTTGTAGCTGGTGAATGTTGTAGGTTTAGGAGATGCCCTGGAGATGAATGGCTACCATGCACCTTCTGATAATATACACTGGTACTGCATTGTATCAAGAGTCATGGAAGGGATGATTTGTGGTTACAAATGGGCTGATGCCAGTTAAGGGCCTGTCCCACTTAGGCAATTTTTCTGGCAACTGCCAACGACTGCCATAGACGTAGCAGGTCGCCGAAAAACCAGTGACTGGACCCCCCTACGACAATGTCCATGACAAGTTACAATAACCTACCACCTAATCGGTGTCAAGCTACGGCAAGCTACTGACAACCGGCGACTCAATCGTCACAACTTAGGACGTCCACCCACAACCAGACCTATGACAACCGACAACGACACCTACGATAACCTACGTCCATCCAGGACAAGCTACGAGATGAATGAGGACAACTGAAGACATATGATGTCATTTTGGCCTCTAAAACAATGGAATCACCCAGTTTTCCTATAAAAGGGATTGCAGGGTGCGGTTTTGAATCATTCTGCATCATGACTACCACGGAGCAACATCAGAGGGCTATGCTCTTATTACAAGAAGAAGAAGCAGCCATGATGCTTGCAGCAGCCCTCATGCTTAAAGATCTGCAAGACAGAAGTACAAGGAGAATGGTAAAGAAAAAGCCCAAGAAGAGGTCTGTGTGATTGAAGGCCTTGTACCTGAAGAGATACAGGTTGGGCCAGTATGAAAACCTGATGACTGAGCTCCAGCAAAAAGATGCGGCTGCCTTAAAATTCAGAAAGTCCATGCACTTTATATTTACCTGATCACGTGTTTTTCCAAAGTCGCTACTTGACTTCTCTTGACGACAACCTGGCAACAGCCTATGACAGCACCTACATCAGGAGAAGACAAGCTACGACAAGCCCACGGTCGCCGACTGTCGCCATAAAGTTTAGAAAATGTCAAAATGCAGCGGCGACCAGAAAAACGCTATGACTCTTTGGGCGACTGAGGAGACTACTCACGACCAACCAGGTGACACCCCGACGACCGTGTGGCAACTGCCTAGTCTTCGGCAGTCACCTAAAAAATTGCCTAAGTGGGACAGGCCCTTTAGACATCATAGAGGTTTTATCTGCATTACATACTGCAATGATGCTACTTGAGTGATAATCTGATGCACAGGTAACATTGTAACATTGCAACATAGTATGGACTGACACACAGATATGGAGTAGCCTTTTTAAAATGTGAAACAAATGTATACGGACAAGTAAAGGGCCTGTCCCACTGAGGCGACTCTTTAGGCGACTGCCAGGAACTAGTTTTAAAGAATTCACCAACGTCAACCAACGACAGTAAAAATTGTCACCACTGTCGCCTAAAATGTTTCAACGTATAAAATTTTTTGGCAGTCGCCTGTAGTCACTCAAAAAATCGCCTAATGGGCATGTCCCACTTAGGCGACTTTTTAGGCGATTGCAGGAGACTCTGCGGTCGCCACATGTTCGCTGGTGGTCTTTGGTGACTCTCCTTCAAGGCCGCGAGGAGTTCCCGCATTCTGAGAACTAGTCGCTGCCTCATTATGGTCAGCACAAATTTTTCAACATGTTGAAATTTTTTCTGCGAGCAAAAATTAGACACCATGGAGATTATTGAGAATCGTGGAGTCGTAGGTGCAGTTGTAGCGGGGTCGCCATGTAGTTATGGATAGTCAAGGTAGTCGTAGGTAGTTTTAGTTAATCGCCTTTGCTGACCGGTCTTTTTCATTGACTCATTGGGAAAAAAATGTATGTACAGTGGCTTGCAAAAGTTTTCATACCCCTTGAACTCTTCCACATTTTGTCACGTTACAACCACAAACGTAAATGTATTTTATTGGGATTTTATGTGATCGACCAACACAAAGTGGCGCATAATTGTGAAGTGCAAGGAAAATGATACATGGTTTTCAAATTTTTTTACAAATAAAAAACGTGCAAAAATATTCAGCCCCCCTGAGTCAATACTTTGTAGAATCACCATTCGCTGCAATTACAGCTGCAAGTCTTTTGGGGTATGTCTCTACCAGCATTGCACATCTAGAGACGGAAATTTTTGCCCATTATTCTTTGCAAAATAGCTCAAGCTCTGTCAGATTGGATGGAGAGCGTCTGTGAACAGCAATTTTCAAGTCTTGCCAGAGATTCTCAATTGGATTTAGGTCTGGTCTTTGACTGGGCCATTCTAACACATGAATATGCTTTGTTCTAAACCATTCCATTTTAGCTCTGGCTGTATGTTTAGGGTCGTTGTCCTGCTGGAAGGTGAACCTCTGCCCCAGTCTCAAGTCTTTTGCAGACTTTAACAGGTTTGCTTCCAAGATTACTCTGTATTTGGCTCCATCCATCTTCCCATCAACTCTGACCAGCTTCCCTGTCCCTGCTGAAGAAAAGCATTCCCACAGCGTGATGCTGCCACCACCATGCTTCACAGTGGGGATGGTGTGTTCAGGGTGATGTGCAGTGTTAGTTTTCCGCCATACATAGCGTTTTGCATTTAGGCCAAAAACTTCAATTTTGGTCTCATCAGATCAGAGCACCTTCCTCCACATTTTTGCTAAAAATTGAAAACCATGTATCATTTTCCTTCCACTTCACAATTATGCGCAACTTTGTGTTGGTCTATCACATAAAATCCCAATAAAATACATTTACATTTGTGGTTGTAACGTGACAAAATGTGGAAAAGTTCAAGGGGTATGAAAACTTTTGTTAGCCACTGTAAACCGCTGCACGTGGTGCGCTGTCATTCCAGTGCGCGGTCACACACAAACGCAAGGAAGGAATGCACTGTATTTAAAGTCTTTACATTTATTTTGATGAAGAAAACAAACACAAGCACTTCAAATGCACTGCATTTAAAAGGATATTATTTTTTTACATTTTGATGAATCTAACACTAAAACAAGCAATACACTGAATTTAAAAGAACATTATTTTTATACATTTGATGAATCTAAAGTTAAAAAAAAACAAGCAATGCATTGTTTTTAAAAGAATATTATTTTTATACTTTTTGATTAATCTAACAATCAATAAATGCAAGCAATGCCCTGGATTTATTGTTATACATTTTGATGAATGTAACAATAAAACAAGCAATGCACTGCATTTAAAATTTTATTATTTTTAATCTTTTTGATGAATCTAACACTAAAACGCAAGCAATGCTCTGCATTTTCAAGCAGAATCTTTTTATATGGTTTGATGAAAAACAGAAACAAGCAATGCTTTTAAAATAATATTTTTTTAAATATATTTTCATTGATCAACCAAACCCAAAGGCAAGCAATGCACTGCATTTAGAACAAATATTTTAAAATATATTTTTTAACTTTAAGAAACACAAACTCAGGAAGTCCATTTCATTTATAATTAAACTATTTCGGCAGGATGTGGATGTACCTGAAAAGGAAATTATCTTGTGGTCTGCAGTGGGCTCTCCTCCTGGAGTGGTGGACTTCTGTTTGTGGTGCGCGATGTTTGCTGCTGTTCTTCAAATCATGTTGTTCTGCCATGGTACACTGCCTAGTTTTGAGTTGTAGTAAGAGCAGAGATGGTCTCTCTGCTCCTTGGCACTCTTCTTGCCGGTGTTTCCTGGCAATCTCTCCAGTGGCACCATAGGTGCAGCCTGTACTCCAGTTCTCCATGAATTTGGTGTGATGTTTCCTGTCTGGTTGTCAACTCGGTCACCCTCCTCCATGGCTGCTGCTGCACCTCTGGTACAAATCAGGTTGTGGAGGACACATGCTACATACACAATTGTCTCCACATTCTTGGGCTCCTGCTCCATCGTAGTTAGCAAGCATCTAAATCTGCTGGCGAGGATGCCGAAGGCGTTTTTCACGACCCTCCTAGTCCTGGACAGCCTGTAATTGAAGATCCTCTGCTCCCTTGACAACTGCCTTTGAGGGTATGGCTTCATCATCCATGACATGAGTGGGAAGGCATCATCAGCAACCAGTGTGTGGTGGATGTCAGGCAGATGTTCTGGATCAGGAAAGCCTGTTGTTCCTTCTTCTAGTGCTTTCCCAATGGAGGTCCCTTTCCAGATCCTACCATCTGCGACACTGCCAGGTGTCCCCACATCCACAAACATGAATTTAGCATCCACCACAGCTAGGAGTACGATGGAATGGAACCTCTTGTAATTGAAGTATGTTGAACCTCTCTTGGGTGGACACCAGATGGCCGCACGCTTGCCGTCCACTGCCCCACATGTGTGCTTGGTTCCATCTTTTATCAAAGCCCTGCGCCACTCTCATCCAGTCATCTGGTGTACTAGGGCAGTCCATGACTTAATCTTCATAAGCCTTGATCTCTTGGAAATCTTGCTGATTGTGTTGTGGGCCACAAGAAAGTTGTAGGTGAGGCTATTGTAGGAGTCTCCTGATGCCAGGTAGCGGAGGGCGATGGCTAGGCGCAGGCCTGGTTCCAGTGGCTTCCTCATATAGGTCTCCTTTTTTTCCAGGAGAGGGCCCACCATTGCCTTCAGCACCTGAAACAGCTCAGAGGGTATTCCAGTAAAGTTTTAAAAAGCAGCCAAATCTTCCTCATGTAGCACATTTATCAGGTTTTCATACTGGCCCAACCTGCATCTCCTTTGGAAGAGGTGCTTCACCCACTGAGACCTCTTCTTGGGCTTATTCACGCTTATTCCTGTTCTTCTGCCTTCCGGCGGTCCCAGCAAAAGGGCTGCTGCAAGTAGCAGGGATTGTATTTACATTGAGCGCAATTTCTCCATGAATTCCTCCCTTGCATACATGGCTCTGAATGATTTTAAACCCCACTCTACAAGCCGCTAAATATTATTGTAAAATTACGTCATTGTTTTTGCTGGTGATCTTTACGCCCACAGAGTCGTAGCTTGATGCCTACTGGGTTGCAGCCTGTCGTAGCTTGAATTCTGTGGTTGTGGGTATAGTCGTCCATGAGTCGAAGGTGGTCATCTTCAATCCCCACTATTGGATCGCCAGATGTCACGAGAGTATCGGCGATTAAGTAGTAGATTGTCGTAAGTTGCCGAAAGTTGTCATAGGTTGTCTTAGACATAGTCGTAGGATGGGGTTGATACCTTCAATTTTCGCTGATCCAACAAGACTATGCCGGCAGTCCTCTAGAAAGTCACCTAAAATTACGGCTTGTACTCACTGGAATTTAGAAGATTGAGGGGGGATCTTATAGAAACTTACAAAATTCTTAAGGGGCTGGACAAGCTAGATGCAGGAAGATTGTTCCCGATGTTGAGGGAGTCCAGATCAAGGGGTCACAGTCTAAGGATAAGGGGGAATTCCTTTAGGACCGAGATGAGGAAAACATTCTTTACACAAAGAGCGGTGAGTCTCTGGAATTCTCTGCCACAGTAGGTCGTTGAGGCCAGTTCATTGGCTATATTCAAGAGGGAGTTGGATGTGGCTCTTGTGGCTAAAGGGATCAGGGGATATGGAGAAAAGGCAGGTATGGGATACTGAGTTGGATGATCAGCCATGATCATATTGAATGGCGGTGCAGGCTCAAAGGGCTGAATGGCCTACTCCTACACCTATGTTTCTATGTTTCTAAATGGGGCAGGCCCATAAATGTGACAGGCCCTTAAGGTTTTTGCAAAATAATTAAGAAGCAAATATAACAGATTTTTTTTTAATAAGCATGGTTTTGCATTAGTTCCTCAGAGCAAATTGTCTCTGTTCTTAATTGCTTTCCTAAGACGAGAGGAGGAATTTCCACATATCATCTGAACACCCTTCTTCATTTATTACCTGAAAAGCTTGTTGAAGTACCACAAAAAGAAAGTTCTCTGTCTACAACTATCCTTCCGCTATCAATGACTGGCACAAAAACATACTATTAGGGCTCTCATAGATAAAGGCGTGGTCGCATATACAGAGTCTTTGATCATCATGACCTTCAGATGATGGAGTGTGCTTGCCAGTGTTTGAAATATTAAAGATGATGAATGGAGTGTCATGTCTCAACTGGAAACTATCTATGATATAAGTTGGAGACACAAGAAACTGCAGTTGCTGGAGTCTGAGGAAGGGCTAGCAAATGAAACATCACCTATCCATGTCCCCCAGAGATGCTGCCTGACCCACTGAGTTACTCCAGCACCCTGTGTTCTACAATGTAAGTTAGCAATGATCTGATAGCCAAAGATTTGAAATTAATAAAAGGTCAAGTCTGAGCAGACTATCATAGAGTCATGGAGTGAAAACAGTGTGGAAACAGGCCATTTGGCCCAACTTGTCCACACTGACCAACATGTCCCATCTACACTACTCTCACATGCCTGTGTTTGGTCCATATCCCACTAAACCTATACTATTCATGTACCTGTCGAGATGTTTCTTAGACGATTGTACCTACGATTGTACCTGCCTCAACGACCTCCTTTGGCAGCTTGTTCCATAAATCCGCCATCCTTTCTGTAAAAATAAATTACCCCTCAGATTCCTATTAAATATTCTCCCCATCGCCTTAAACCCATGTCCTCTGGTTCTCAATTCCCCTATTATGGGATAGAGACTCTGTGTGTTTACCTATTCCACTCCATGATTTTATACACCTCTATAAGATCACCCCTTATCTTCCTGCACTCCAAGGATGAGAGTCCAAACCTGCTCAAACTCTTCCTGTAGCTCAAGCTCTCAAGTCCCAGCAGCATCCTCGTAAATCTTCTCTGCACCCTTTCCAGTTTGACAACATCTTTCCTGCAACATGGTGACCAAAACTGAACATAATACTCTAAATGTGGCATCACCAGTGTAACAGCAACATGACCTCCCAACATCAGAAAAGAACGAGGACCTAGGATAGACATTTTTGAAAATCACAGGTAATTACCCATAAATTATTATTTTTAAAGATTCCCAAATGGTGCCCTAAAGCCAAGGTGAGTGCGTCCAATAGCTCCCAGCTTCATTCAAATCATATGAGAACTTTTAAAATATCTTTGCTGTTATTTGGTGTCTGAACACAAATGATTAGATTATTCAATTTTAATCCAAACAAAAGGACAGAATAAGCCTGTTGGTATGTAACTGAATAAATTGCACAGATGTACATAGTACAAAAGAGAAGATATTTCAAGAAAATAGCAATTTTGAGTGAAAGGCCACAAACTTCCCTGAGGTAGGTATTTTAAGGAAGAAGAAGGAATAAGAAGTTAGAGGTGGAAGAAATAAAATACAAAAGCACACAAAGTGCTGGAGTAACTCGGCAAGTCAGGCAGCATCTCTAGAGAACATGGATAAGTGACGTTTCTGATTGAGACCCTTTTTCAGACTGTAGGGAGGCGAGGGGAGGTGGGGGAGGAGACTAGAAGAGGAGAGAGACGGGCCAAAGTGGATAAAAATTGCAAGTGGCCTTATCATGCTATTTATATGACTAAGCTATCTTATGGGGTTTTAATGGCAGCTTAAGGGCCTGTCCCACTTGGGCATCATTTGCGGTTCATACAGATGGCTCGCTAAGATTTGTACATCCCAAAATCCTGGGCCGCTGCGCGCGACCGCCTGTCACTGCCTACGTCACCATGCACCATGCGCGCATCATGGCGCAAGCGTCGTGACGCCTAAATGATGTAGCGTTAATGACGCGCAAATGATGCCCAAGTGGGACAGGCCCTTCAGTCTTTATTTCATCTTCTCTGAAATTGTCCACAGAATGATGATTGGGTGGGGGGTGGGAGGGGATCAGGTTTGAGGTTTTAAAACTTTCACAGACCACCTGACACAAATCCACATTTTTGTTTGGTGGACAGCGTGTTGGACCTTCCCATCGGTCTGAGAATAGAGCAGTGCCTACAATGTAAATTGCTTATTAACAACCAGCTGCCGCAGCAACAAGCTAATGCTGACTGGACTGAATCAAAAAATAAATTAAACAACGTGTGGTATGCGCCGCAATTTGTGAGCTGCGATGAAAATACTGCTAGGTTGTCAGATAGTTTAATCCACAGAACTGTAATTGCGAAACTTGATTTTAGCATGTTAAAGAGGATTAAATAAAGTAATGAATCAAACACCTACCAACATATTTTTCAGAAAATATGATGTGAATCTCAAAATGTTTCAAGTAGCTTGTTATTTCTTCAATTCTACAGTTCATAATAAGGAATTTCAAGGAAAATTGCAGGAAGGATTAATAAACCCCGAGTGCGCCAAATAATCAAAATAATCAGCAGGAGAACTGAACGGTACTAGTAAACAAAAGGTATCCAGAAACTTCAATGCAGTGGAAATAATAGGATTCATTGTTTCCATACAAAACTGCCTACCTCAGTCTTCAACATGACCAAAGATGAAAAATAAATACAAGTGCAGAAGTGTATTGCCACAGAACACAGTAGTCATGGGGGCAAGGGTACACAAAAGGCTGGAGAAACTCAGCGGGTGCAGCAGCATCTAAGGAGCAAAGGAGATAGGCGACGTTTCGGGTCAAGACCCTTCTTCATACTGGTCAGGGATCAGGGAAACGAGAGATATAAACGATGATGTGGAGAGATAAAGAACAATGAATGAAAGATATGCAAAAAAGTATCGATGGTAAAGGGAACAAGCCATTGTAAGCTGTTTGTGTTGTGAAAATGGGAAGCTAGTGCGACTAGGGTGGGGGAGGGAGATAGAGATAGAGGGAATGCCAGGGCCCGAGGGCTTAGGGAGAGGTGGGAAGGGGAGGAGACAGCAAGGGTTAACAGAATTGAGAAAATTCAATGTTCAAGCCCAGAGGATGCAGACTCCCCAAGCGGAATATGAGGTGCTGTTCCTCCAACTTGCGGTGTTGCTCACTCTGGCCGTGGAGGAGGCCCAGGACCGAGAGGTCGGATACGGAATGGGAGGGGGAGTTGAAGTGCTGAGCCACCGGGAGGTCGGCTTGGTTATTGCGGACCAAGCGGAAGTGTTCGGCGAAATGATCGCCAAGCCTCCGCTTGGTCTCACCGATATAGATCATCTGGCATCTGGAGCAGCAGATGCAGTAGATGATGTTGGAGGAGGTGCAGGTGAACCTCTGTTGGACCTGGAAGGACTGCTTGGGTCCCTGAATGGAGTGGAGGGGAGAGATGAAGGGACAAGTGTAGCATTTCTTGCAGTTGCAAGGGAAAGTGCCCGGGGAAGGGGTGGAGCGGGAGGGAAGGGAAGAATTGACAAGGGAGTTGTGGAGGGAGCGGTCTTTGCGGAAGGCAGATAGGGGGGGAGATGGGAAGATGTGGCGAGTGGAGGGGTCACGTTGGAGGTGGCAAAACTGGCGGAGGACTGTGTTTTATTTGCCGGCTGGTGGGGTGAAAGGTGAGGACCAGGGGACTCTGCCCTGTTTGCGAGTGGGGGAATGGGGAGAGAGGGCAGTGTTGTGGGGTATGGAGGAGACCCTGGTGTGAGCCTCATCAATAGTGGGGGATGGGAATCCCCTTTCTCTGAAGAATTAGGCCATTTGTGATGACCTGGTGTGGAACACCTCATCCTGGGAGCAGATGCGGCGTAGACAGAGGAATTGGGAATAGGGGATGGAGTCCTTACAGGAAGCAGGGTGGGAGGAAGAGTAGTCCAGGTAGCTGTGAGAGTCAGTTGGTTTGTAGTGGATGTCGGTCAGGAGTGTATCACCTGCAATAGAGATGGTGAGGTCAAGGAATGGTAGGGAAATGTCGGAAATGGTCCAAGTGTATTTGAGTGCCGGATGGAAGTTGGTGGTGAAATGGATGAAGTCCATCAGTTGTGTGTGGGTGCAGGAGGTGACACCAAAGCAGTCGTCGATGTAACGGAGGTAGAGGTCGGGGATGGGGCCCTGGTACGCCGAGAACAAGGATTGTTCGACATACCCAACAAAGAGGCAAGCGTAGCTGGGGCCCATGCGTGTGCCCATAGCTACGCCTTGTGTTTGGAGGAAATGGGAGGAATCAAAAGAGAAGTTATTGAGGGTAAGGATCCTCACCCAGTCATGGGGGCAACGTGGTGGCGCTGGGGTGGAGTTGCTACCTTACAGCAAGAGATCCCTGTTTGATCCGGAACACGGGTGCTGTCTGTACGGGGTTTGTACGTTCTCCCTGTGACCCCTTGGTTTTCTCCGGGTGCTCCAGTGTCCTCCCACGTTCTAAAAACATGCATTTTTCTAGTTTAGATATTCACAAAGTGCTGGAGTAACTCAGCAGGTCAGCCAGTCTGAAGAAGGGTCCTGACCCAAAACGTCACCATCCTTTTTCTTCAAATATGCTACCTGACCCATTGAATTATTCCTCACTTTATGTCTATCTTTGGTATATGTCAGCATCTGTAATTCTTTTCTGCACAATGTTTGGTTAATCGGCTTCTGTAAATTATCCATAGTGTGTAGGATAGACCTAATGTATGGGCGATCGCTGGTCGGTTTGGACATAGTGGGCCAAGCGCCTGTTTACATGCTGTAATTCTAAACAAAACTAATTTTATTTTATTTTTTAATTTGAAGTAAATACATAATAAAAACATTTTGTTTGTAGTAGTCATACATTATTAATATTGTTTATATTATCAATTGTATAATAATTGTACTTCTATATATTTTTTTTAATTTTTATTTAGATAGAAAATAATAAAGAGGGAGAGAAAAGAAACCAAAAAATTAAAAGAGAATGGAATAATCAGCTAATTATACATTGGAGATATGTCCGTGAATTATAAAATGTAATTCTTAATTTGATCCTTGATTCGGGTATCAGTCAGGTTCTCGTGCCGAACCAGTTTGCCCCTTCAAATAGTCAATGAATGGAGACCATATTCTAGTAAATAGTTCTTGTTTGTCCATTAAGACCAATCTTAATCTTTCCAAATGTAGGGTCTCCGACATTTCCATAATCCACATTTTAATTGTGGGGGTTATAGGGCCTTTCCAAAATTTTAATATTAATTTTTTCCCAATTATTAAACTATAGTCGATAAAGTTTCTTTGGCTTGTTGTAAATATTTGATTTTGTTCTAATATTCCTAATATTATTAGTTTTGAATTGAGGTCCAATTGGATGTTGACAACTTCCGAAATTATCTTTAAAATTTCCGTCCAAAAATTATTAATTTTTATACAACTTACAAATGTGTGCGTTAGGTTAGCCTCTGAATGCTGACATTTTTCACAAATAGGAGATATGCTTGGGAAAATTCTATTTAATTTTGTTTTTGAATAGTACAATCTATATAATACTTTAAATTGTATTAAAGAATGTCTAACATTTAACGAACAGTGATGTATATGTTGTAAGCTTTCGTCCCAAGTATCTTGCCTTATTGGTTGGCATAGTTCATTTTCCCATGATTGCCTATATATTTCCGTCATGGGTGCATCGTTATCTAATAGTATATTATAAATATAAGATATCAATTTTTCTGTGTTAGGGTGTTTGTTCAAACATTCATCAAGAATTTCTGTCTTTCTATTTCTATAGTCCTGTGTATTTGATTTAGCATGGTCTCTAAGTTGTAGGTATCTAAAGTAGTCATTTACGTGAAGTCCATAAATTTGTTGTAGCTCCTGAAATGAGAGGAATGTACCTTTCCTGTAAAGATGACCCATCTTTGTAATTCCATGATTTTTCCATTGTAAAAAACCTTTATCCATCGTTGAGGGTTTAAATGTAGGGTTGTTTACAATGGGAAGAAGTAGTGGTAAATTATCCAATTTTAGTGTATTTTTTAATTGTTTCCAAATGCGTATGCCACTATATATTATGGGGTTTTCACTGTAGTTTTTTTTTGCTTAGTTTAGTAATAGCAAATAAGATCAACCCAATTTCAAAAGCTAAACAGTCTTCCTTTTCCTTTTTTAACCAATCTGGTTGTTGGTTCAGTTCTTCCAACCAAAAATTCATATTTTTAATGTTAACTGCCCAAAAATAGAGCATAAAATTCGGTAGGGCTAAACCTCCATTTATTTTTGATTTACATAAGTGCTTTTTATTTATTCTGTGGTTCTTATAATCCCAGATAAATGAGTGACTATAGAGTCAACCTTTTTAAAAAAAGTTTTTGGGAGATATATCGGGGTTGATTGAAAGAGGTACAATAATTGCGAGAGAAAAATCATTTTTATTGCATTAATTCTACCAAACATTGCGATAGGTAATGTTTTCTAATATAAAATATTCTTATGTAATTTGTTCAATAAAGGCGGGAAGTTAAATTTAAATAAAGAAGTATATGTCTTTGTTACATAAATTCCAAGATATTTAAATTTTTCATTTACTATTTTGAAGGGAAATTGTTGTAATATATGAAAACGAGCCATAATGAGTTATTAAATTTAATAAGTTTGGGATACTAACTTCAGGTTTTGTAATGTAGATTAATACATCATCTGCATATAAGGAAATTTTATTCTCAGTATCTTTAGTATTATACCCATATATTTCAGGATGGGACCTAACGCTTTCTGCTAGTGGCTCTATTGCGAGTGCGAATAATAACGGACATCCTTGTCTACAGCCTCTAAATAAATTAAATTTAGCTGATTTGTTGATATTCTATCTGTTGGATTAGTATATAAAAGTTTTACCCATGTACTATACTTCTCGCCCAATTGAAAATGTTTCATGACCGAAAATAAATAGGGTTAAATGCTTTCTCAGCACCTAATGAAATAATTGCTAGATCTTCATTAGTACTTCTCTTTGAGTAGATAATATTGAATAATCGTCTCAGGTTATATGAAGAGTAACGTTTTGGTATAAATCCTGTTTTGTCCGGGTGTATTAATTTATTAATCACTGTGCTTAATCTTTGTGCTAGGATTTTAGATAATATTTTTTGATCAGTATTTAGGAGAGCTATAGCTCTATATGAACCTGGATCATCCAGGTCCTTATCTATTTTTGGTATAAGTGTTATTATAGATTTATTTAGCGTTTCTGGTAGTTTATGTTGGGTATAGATATGTTCATACAGTGTCTTTAAACGTGGAGCAATCAGATCATAGAATTTTTAATAGAATTCAGAGCCTATACCATTGGGACCCAGGGCCTTACCGTTTTTTAGAGATCTGATAGACTCTTCAATTTCTTTTACTGTTATTTCAGCATCTAGTAATTCTCTATCTTTCAAATCTAACCCTTTAAGGTTGCATTTTTGTAAGAATGCTTCTACTTCTGTCCGGTGATCTATCGTTTTAGCTGAGTAAAGGTTTTTGATAATATTGCAGGAATCTCTCATTAATATCCTTAGATTGTACTAGTGGTTCTCCTGTTTCTGATCTAATCCTATGAATTTTTTTTTCCCTGTCCAGTTTCCGAAGTTGACGAGACAATAATTTTTGAGGTTTATCACCAAATTCAAAATGTAGTTGTTTAATGTATTGGTAAAATTTTATAACTTGGTCTGAATATATTTTATTTAATTTATATTTCAATACTGCAATTTTATTGTGTTTTATCATAGTGCAGCTGCATTTTCTATGTCTAATTGTTTTATTTCCCTTTCCAATGCCTGTTGTTTAGCCTGATTCTCTTTATTATGAAATGCTTGGGAGGAGATCATAGCTCCTTGCGTAAATGCTTTAAATGTTTCCCAAAGTAGGGAGGCAGACGTTTCAGGGTTATCATTGATTTCAAAGAACATATTAATCTGCTTAGTGAGATATTCCTGACATCCTTTTTCCTTTAAAATGTGTGGGTTAAGTCTCCATTGTGACTGTTTCTCCATCCTTCAATTTAATGTAATCATAAATGTTAAGGGAGCATGGTCCGAGATTATAATATTGTGATATTTCGAGTTATAAGTAAATGGAATAAGCTTGGAGTCCACCAAAAAATAATCTATTCTTCAATATGTTTTATGTACCGATGAATAAAATGAATACTCTCAGGTTGGGTTTTCTATTCTCCAGACATCCTTAATATTACTAGTATCTATATATGCATTTAATAAGTCACTGGACTGCGATTTTATTTTCCGTTGTCTTGATGATCTATCTAAATAGGGGTATAATGTACAATTTAAGTCTCCTCCGATTATTAAATTGTGTTGTATTAATTTGGAATTGTATTAAATATTTTCTTAAAAAACAAGGGATTTTAATAAACAAAATTTTAATGAGTCAGTTTTGTGCATATAATTCACCTATTAATACAATATATCTACCATCACTGTCCGTTATAGTTGATATGTGTTTAAAAGGTATCCCTTTACGGATTAATATTGCAACACCTTTGGATTTATGTTTAAATGAGGAATGATACGCTTTATCAATCCATTTAGCTTTCAATCTATTCTCTGCATCCTTTTTAAGGTGAGTTTCCTGAATGAATATTATTTCTGTTTTAAGTGCTTTTAAATGTGCTAATACTTTACCTCTCTTGATTGGTTCGTTAATACCCTTAACGTTCCAACTACAAAATGTTATTCCTTCACCCCCCAATCTTCATATTCAAATCTTGCATCTTTTGTTTAGGGTGGTCTATAAAAGAGCAGATAGTTCAGCTCAACAAGCCTAACATTACACCCGAATATCAGATAGATGAATTTTAAGTCTTGTTGGTCTTTCTCGCGTACATATCTCCTTTGATAAAACGTATGACCATTCAAACTTAAAATTATAATAAAGTATTATATTAAAAAAGTGATAGAATAAGCGGTTAGTAAAGTGAAAAAAGAGAGAAAAAATTACATCTAAAAGTAGTGCAGTTAGTGATAGCCATACTAACATGGCTAGCCATCTACCGACTTCCGTAGCCCTTGAAAAATAAAAAAAATAACTAGCTCCATGCTCTCTTTAAGATAACATTTCCATAGCGATATTTTACCGGTGGTGGTGGGAAACATTTTAAGTTCCAAAGTATTCATAATCCATTAGTAAAAAGTACAACAAAAATTAAAAATAAAAAGGTAACTATTATCAACATATAGTATAAATCTCATCTATATCAAAAAGAGATAACAGAAGAAGAAAAAAAAAGTGAAATCAAGCTTTAAATCCAACCGTACTTATAATTGCCATTTTAACTAATTCTAAGTAATTCAATTATAAGTAATTAGTAACCGTTAGTAATAATTATTAGTAGTACCGCGCAGTTATAATTAGTATTTATCAGTTATTGATGTTAATAGTAACTATGAGTGTAACATGCCCATAAGGAAAGCCTTATTCAGCAATCCTTATCCAATTTCAATTGTCCTTAGGTATAACAGCTTAAGTTCCATCCGCTCTTTATAAAGTTACATTGTTCGTTGACATCAGGTGCTTTGTAATTAATGTTCAGTCGTCGGGCTCACTCTCGATGTTCTGGGCGAACTCCAATGCATCCTTAGGGTTGGTAAAGATATGTTCATTCTGCTTGTAGGTAACTCTTAATGTAGCCGGGTACATCAGGCCATACTTCAGATTTTTCACACCCTTAAGTATTCTTCTTGTCTCTTTAAACAGCGCTCTCTTCCTGGAGACCTCCACAGGATAATCTCGGTAGAAACTGATCTTATCTCCATCATTTATGAGATTCCTGGTACAAACAATTTTTTTCATCATCTCCTCCAGTACATGGTCATATTGCACATTTACTATCATTTGTCTTGGTGGGGCATCTGCCCGTGGGCGGCATCTCATCACTCTATGTGCTCGACCTAGCAGAGGCTTTTGATCCAGATTTAAGACTTTTTGCAATAAGTCTGCAGCAAATTCGCAGGGGTCTCGATTCCCCTCTCTTCCTTCTCGAATGCCAATGATTCTTAAATTCTGACGCCTCTGACGCCCTTCCAGTTCAGTGCATTTTTCAGTTATTTTACTCAGTAATTCTGATAACCGTTGGTTTTCTCTGATAAGCTGTTTTGACGTCTAAATGGGTTATTGCTATATTCTGTTGATTCAGTGCTTTCTCAGTGGGATCCAACCTGTCATTAAAGCTGGACTCCATTGAGTTGATTTTGACATCCATCTCTGCAATCTGGTGTTCCAGCTTTTCTTCCATTTCCTTCTTCCATGTTTCCAATAATTCAAGGACGGTGGAGTTGATTTCTTCCTTCGTTTCCTCCTTAAACTCTTCCTTAAAAGTTTGAAGTTCTTCTTTAAAATTAAATTTCTTCAGTTCCTCCTTTATATTTTTAATTTCCTGAGATAGAAGATCTTCGGATTTTTCTATCTCAGATTTTTTAGGCTTTGGCCTCATTGAAACATCTTCCTGGGACAACGAGGCTTCAGGCGGGCCTACTTCTTCCGGTGCCTGTTTTGGCTTGGTTGTCCGTTTCGGTAGCTTAAGGGGGGTATGTTGCAGAGACATGCTGGAGTCGCGCGCCTGATGACATCACTCACGTGCTGCAGGCAGCCGGTGCAGTAACAGCAGGTAGGTCCGTTTTTCACCCCGTTTTTTAGCGGATTTTGTATGGAGCTAGCTGGCGCTGGTCTCTAGCCCTGCATGGCGCCACCGGAAGTCTAAACAAAACTAATTTGTTACAACTATTTAGAACTATCTATGAATCATGTTTAATAGTAAGATTAAATGAGAACTTACTAGTTTGAAGTTTCATCTTTATTTTATGAGGCGTTACGATGAGTGATTACGTGAAGATGGCAGTCAGCCCGCATGTGCGTCAATCTTCAAAGCAGCGGTGTGAAATCACAGATAATAATGGTTGAACTGAACATAGTAAGATTAGAGAAGAGTAGAACTACCAGATGACCAGATGACCTTTATGATACGAGGGTTAGGAGCGGTGGGCACGTAACCGCTCATCGTAACTCCTCATAAAATAAAGATCAAACTTCAAACTGGTAAGTTCTCGTGTAATCTTACTATTTTACCTCGGAGTCACATGAGTGACTACGTGAAGATTTCAAAGCTCTGGGATTTCATGCCGGAAACGATTCCATGCGTTACACACTGCATGAAGTGACCATGGATGAATGAAAAAGATTAATGCATTCAGACATTACTTAGTTTGTTAAAATGCTGATGCTTTCATCATCAAAGGAAAATAATAGTGACCCCTCTCATCCAGGGGGAAACTATAAAACAGAATCTAAAATGGAGTTGGCAAATACCTCCGGTTTGGCAATGGGTTATTATAAAATGTAGGGAAAGTAGGTTAGTTTGACCATCCTGCAGCTGCTAGGATGTGGTCCAGTGGATCGTACATAACCCTTGGAGGTGATGAAGTAGCAGCCCTGGTGGAGTGAGAGTTGATATATTAGTATCGACTCGTGCCTTAGCCAAACCGCTGTTTTAACCACCTGGAGAGGGTAGAACTAATACCCTCTTATGAAGTTTTTTGTAACTAACAAACATTGCTAGTTTGGAGCCTTTAAGGCTCTAGGTGACCTAGACATATTGTTGTAAATGCGTGACCACACATTACCAAAGGTCCATGGGGTATGCCATGAAAACTAGTTTGAGACCTAACGCCCCTGGTTTGTTCTGGTTAATTAAATCAAAGACATAAAATTTTATGTTATAGCAGATGTAACCACCCTGTCCAGTCGCAATTTATGTAGTGACTGGAACCGTTGCACTGAGAGCCGGCTAAAGATAAGGATGTATCCGGAGCCCCCTGGTGAAGTAGAGTTAACATAACGTCAATGTCCCATACTTCCGTGCAACTGTGCCTGGGAGAAATTATGTTAAGATATCCTATATAATTCTGGATATCAGAGGGTGAGACACGATAGTGTAGGTCCCACTTGCTGCAGCAAATATGATGAGAAGGCACGTTGGCACAGGTAATGGCACTGTAACTTATTGTCAAAGACCCATTTGAAAATGAACTCTAAGGCATCAGTTATCAGTGCTGTATAGAATGTAACATGTGTATTCAAACAAAAACGCTTCCCTCTCCTGAAGAGGAAATGTACTACCTTTTGGTGCTATCCCTGCACTCTGCAGTGAGCACTACATGGATCGGTCTGACAACCCGAGCCGCAGGAATAGTCGTCTCAGAGTCTGCAAGTCAATGAATTGATTTATCATGCAGAGGCTGGTTTCCCGAATCACAGGCTGAAGCAGCAAAGTTTTATGTTTTGAATAACCATATAAGGTTCTATATTATTCCCAACATCAGCGGGAGACATGGCTGCGTATGCCAGTCAGGCAGTTCGAAAAGCCTGAAGCGATATCTTGCTGGATTTATTGCAAGACCCGACTGATGAGGCAGAATGGAGGAAAAACATGTAAGAACATTCCTCCCCAGTGTGGCGATAATGTATCTCTTGCCACTGTATGCCACATATTTGCAACTGGTGAATGAACCTGGATGTAGACATATCAATATTCAGTGTTCCATCGAGCCTTAATGACATTAAATACTTTGTGATCCAGCTTGTGTTGTCATTGATTTCACGTGATGATACAATAGCATCAAATGAGGTTAGGTAAATATCACAGGATACTTTAACTTGATTGCACCCATGTGATTAACATATGCCACCACCATAGTGTATCAACTTGGAGTTGAGCATGCAGATTATGCATATTATCACAATAATATGTAACCTATAGAATGCACCTAGTGTTTATAGGTAGTTGATACCAATAACAGAAAAATTGGTAACTCATGCAAAACGCATCTGCCTCCGTAACTGGAGATGGCATTTGTAATTTCTCATCTTTAAGCACTAGCATCAGTTTGTAATTACTGAAAATTACTGACCAAAATTACTGGAGCAATGCTGAATACTGCCACCATTGTGACTTTGGTAGCTTCAGCTGGTAACAGCATAGGTCTGTTAATAATAACCTATATGGTACTTGAGAGATTAATTCTTTGCACGTTGTAAGTTCTGTTAATGCAAAGGCCCAATTTGCACCGCTGAAACAGAGCTGCTATATTGCCAATTACAGTTGATGAATAGGAGGCTGCATCGTAATAACGAGGTTGTTACAGGCTTCTGTTAATTCCATCTTTTGCCCCTGGGCGGAGTTCCTGTTAAGTTGATAGTTAAAGGTAAATCCCAATAATCAATAGTTCTGAATGGTATCAACTTAAATTTAACTAGATGGATGAGGAACCCCAATTTCTAAAATATAGTTTGGGGCTGCAACAGTTAATTTTAGTAAAAAAAAACAGCATTTAAAACATCATCCAGATAGGCGATAACAAATGTTCTTGAGCTCTGAGCAGCCCAAGCACCGGTTTTAGTAATTTGGTAAATACACCTGGGAGCTGAAGTTAGCCCATTTTGCAACGCTTTAACTATTATCATTGACCCATCCAGATAAATTTCAAATATCTCCGGTGATCCCAGTGAATGGGAACTGAATAGCATGCATCTTTGAGATGGATGCTTGCCATATAGCTCCTATAGAAATTAATTGTTAGACAGTAACGAATATCCCTATTCTGGAAGTCTATACTGCACAAACGAGTTAAATCTGGATGAAATGACATCCTCCATCTTTCACCCTGTCTTGAAAGGCAATCCTGGCCATAATACTGGGCCTGCCTCGAAAGACATGTTGTGTAGTATAAAGTAATCACATTTTATCATCAGTTTTCTAAAACAGATCTGAATCTCATATTATCATTGTCACTTGTACAAAAACACGTGTAAATATTACCAACATGTAAATGGTCCACAACCCCATGTTTCGGAAGAACCAGTTCCACCTACCTCCATGGCTACCGGTGGTGTTATGGTAAGCCCAAAGACCGCTGATGCGGGGTTTTTTTCCCCTCCTTGATTGGGGAGTAGGACTGGTAGGGTGCGTGGATTCCATATATTCCCTGAGACCGGCTTGGGCCTTGGTCTGAAAACCTCATCATACTGAGCCTGCTTCAAAACTCTAGCCATATTTCCGTGCCCAGCTTTCAAGCTGCCATCGGTTTCAGGGAACCGCTTACCCCCGATGGAGGCGTGGGGTGTGTCATCGCCTACCGATGAGGCTTTGCTCGTCGTCGGTACCTTGATTAGTCTGACAGCTATTTGCTTCCTCATCCTGGTCTTACCTGTGGGAAAAGTCTTACCTGAAGAGAGGATTCGGCGGCTGGTTTCATTTCCTGGATTTCATGCCCTCCGATGTCACCCTGATAGCGCTGTTCACTGCCGGCACTTGTAGCGTGAGGGAACTCTGGCCCCTTCCGTGTATTCTGCCAACGGCTGGAGACCAACTCTTCCGGCAGCAACACCTTTGTTTGCGAGTATCTCTTGAAGCCATTTTACACTGACCACTCGCACTCCCCTCCACAGCGAGGGAGATTCGTAGGCAGCCCTGAAAACAACTGCTGCTGCAGGCCCCTGAGGATACCTGCGCTGACATGGCCCCTCCTACGGACCTATATCAGGTTTTTTGCTCTGAGTCAGACAGGAACTGACCCTGAATGCTTCCCTCCTCAGAGAGGGAGACATTGTGCAGCCCTGAAACAGGTGCCACTGCCGCGGGCCCCCGAGGAGACCCGCGCTGATAACTCCCTTCTTTGGAGTATCATTGTGGAGCAACCTCTCCATCAGGTGCTCCATGTGGGTTTAGGCATCCGCAGACGTTACCCATTAAAGGTCCTGGCCTGATTCCCCTAGTCCACAGGCCTGACCATCTTACTTTTGGTTTACCCCCTTTCTGGGGACACACAGTGGTCTGGAAGCGGATGACCGCTATATGTTGGATGGGTCCTTCCTGGCCTGACTTCCACAGGCCTACCCCACTTGCTGTTGGTTTTATCCCCTTCCTGGGGAACCACAGCGGTCTGGAAACAGCTGATCCCTGTATGGCGGTGGGGGGGAGACCCTCCTGGCCTGACTTCACAGACCTTGCCGGTTTGTGGTTTGTTTTACCCCCTTCCTGGGAACCACAGCCGGTCTGGAAGCCACTGACTATACTGTCAGTGACTTGGGTGGCGAACCCAACGGCTGCCGGCAACCCGCACTTCCGCGGTCTCTGTAGCCGGTTCCCCATGGTCCCAGTATTCGTGGTCCGAGACCGGGATTCCCCGTGGTCCATGACTGGTTTCGCGGCCTGTCCGGACTTCGCCCCAATTAGTACAGCAGGTATATCTCTTGTACAGAGATTCCTGCAGAAAACGAAAAAACAAAACCTGAGAATAAGGTGAAAACTTACCTTCAGGTTTAACTTACTGCTGGACAGAGCAACGCTACCGCCAGTCGGCTCGTTGCGCAAAACGAGTCAACGTAATGACGCGCATGCGGGCTGACGGCCTTCTTCACGTAGTCACTCACGTGACTCCGAAGTAAAATTATGTTGTAGTGATGATACAATGTGTTTATGAGCCAACATTTATGATTCCTGAAGGTATCCCAGAGATTTCTTCCTCTGAGCTGGGACAGGATGCTTCCTCCTATACTTATCAACGTATCTGGGGGGATCCCACATTGTACAGGGTGGGTCGTTGTAAGGAAATCAGATTATACAGAGGGAATGAGATCAAATTATAATGAATGGTTTAAGAGTACAAGTGATGGCAGAAGGGAAAGAGTGAGGATTAGACAGGAGTGGGAGATTGGAAAGAGGGAAATATTGGGGTTAGATAGAAAAGAAGGTAGAAGAATGGAGATAGACGGAAAATTCTGGAGTAGCTCAGCGGGTCAGGTAGCATCTCTGGAGTAAAGGAATAGTGACGTTTTGGGTCGGAACCCTTCTTCAGACGCAGAGATAGAAGAATGAAGTGGAGCAAACAGGCAATAGGAAAGAAACAAACACTCAATCAAAGTGAGCAGATACAGAGAGTTCTCATAACGCAAAGGAATCAGAAAATCAGAGGGTAAGAGAGAACATGTAAGAAACCCAGCCATCACTTCTTGATGTCCTTCTCTAACTATACACCGACACATGCATTGCCAATCACAATGCCCAAAGACAGTGAAGCTCATGAGTATGAACAATATTATTGTCTCATTTATAAATGGCATCCAAACACTTTCCCAATCCCTCTGCCATCTTAGTGATAAAAAATACATGTGTCAAACATGGTGCCAAGTTAAAGTAATCGCCTCTGCCGCATGCATTCCATATCCCTCCATTCTATGCACATCCATGTGCCTCTCAAAAATCACTCTGTCACATATGCCTCCAGCACCACCCTTGGCAGCACCGTCCAGCCACCCAGCACACGCAGTGTAAAGACGTTGACCTGTAAATGTCCTTTAAAATTTGCCCCTCACCTTGAAGCTATGCTTTCTAGTCTTTGATCTTTCCACAAGCAGATTATAAGCAGATTTATTTTGCACATAAGACATAGACCGATGAGAGGTTTATTTGCACCTTTACCCTATACATTCTATGTTATTCATCCCGGCTAACTTGTTGTGTTCCCACCCCAGGCGTTGTGCCATCAGCAAAAGTGTATTATCTCTACAAAAGACAAACAAATACCTAACCCCTAACACTTTATCCACTCAGGCTTTCCATGGAACCAGGACTTCCTCGATAACATAAGAAGATGTCCACAAGCAAATTTTACCAGGTCGCACCTATTCCAAGGTGAAGGAGCTTGGTACGGCAACTGCAAAGGCTTTGTGAGGAAGGTCCACAATGTAGGGCTTTGACGTCACTGGAACATGGATGGGCGGGGCCCTGTGTAACATTCTCTCAAACACTTCATGGGTGCAATGTTAAACGATTGGCATCCATGCATTGAAAGAAGACATATCAAATTGATGTTCTCAGTATCTGGGAAGATATGTAGCAAGATAGACACATAAAGCTGCAGTAGCTCAGCGGGTCACACAGCATCACTGGAGAAAAGAGATAGGTGGCGTTTCGGGTCAAGACCTTGAGTGATGACCATACAATAACAGAAGCCTTACACCAAGATAAAGATCCAAAGACTTTATTAACTACTTAGCAAGCACAACTTCACACTTGCACGTTCCACTTACACTAAGGGAATCCATGAAAAGCTAGTGGGAGTAACTACAGACTCATAATACGAGTAACTAATCTACATCCCCCCTCTTAAAGAATCAACAACAAACAGATCCATAAACTATGCAAGGCATGTATAACAATCGATGACAAACTGGAGGAAAGTCATATATAGTCCGGATACTTCAGAACCGGCCTGCAAACACGACCAGCACGTGTACGATAGAGACCATCTCATTTTGTTTTTTTCGGGGAGAGAGCAGGTGGTTTCACAGGCGAGGGAGACTGGACCAATGCCCCTGGAGAAGAAGTAGGAAACTGTGGTGCAGGCGAAGATGGAACAGACAGAGGAGCTGTTGCAGACATGGATTGTTGCGCTGGCTAAAGCATGCGAGTGCCACTTGACGCAGACGGAAGTGAACTTGTATGATCTGGATAATACGGAAGAGGAGCTGGCTCGTTCACAGGCAGGATGTGTTGCCTGTTATGTCTGTAGGTGCCGCCATCGACACTAACGATATCTAAGCGTGGGTCCAAAGCAATTCCAGAAATTATTCCAATAAGGTCGTGGTCTTTGTCAGTCTTAAACGGACCACCTGCCCTTTGGTCAGCGGTGGCAGTGGCCTACCTGTCTTGTCAAACCATTGTTTTTGAATGTCATGCTTCTATTGCCTTGATAACAACCGTTGAGCGGGTGAACCCAAGATGGGGTCACGGGAGATTTTGCGTAAGTTGAGCAGATCCAGGAATATGTCCAATTTTGCTCTGTAAGAACGTTCCATGAGCTGTTTAGCACTTTCGACAGCCCGTTCAGCCAACCCATTAGACTAGTATGTTTTCATGGCTGCTGTTGACGTGGTTGAAATTCCAGTGTCTATCGAACTCCCTGAATTGTTGGCTGGTGACTTGACTGCCGTTGTCAGTTAGCAGTCTGCTTGGAGATCCATGGACTGAAAAGTGGCGAGATAACTTCGAAATCACTCCGCTCCAAGTGGGGCTGCTGAGAAAATCAATGTCGAACCATCCTGAATAAGAATCCACGAGCACCGGGTATTGTTTGCCATGCCAATCAAATATGTCAGCTGCGACTGTAGACCACGGGAACGCAGGTACAGGATGTGAAAGAAGTGGTTGCTTTTGTTGGTGAGGTGCCTAGCTCCTGCACACTGCGCAGGATGCCACATTTTCGATGCTCTTCTTGCACGACGAGCAGCCTCGGTGCCTGCCAAATTAAGAAGGATTGATGCACAAAGAGCAGGATCAGCCGTAGTCTATGCAGCTTCAATGTAGATTGAATAATCCTCTTCAAACACGCGCCATCGTAGTGCAAGATCTGCATCAAACATCAAGATCTCTGGTTTCCTGAGAGCAGAAACCATTGTACAGTGTAGAAAAATAACAAACTAAGAATTAATCGAGGAGTAAGTCCGTACACACTGACACCATGTTGAGTGATGACCATACAATAACAGAAGCCTTACACCAAGATAAAGATCTAAATATTTTATTAACTACAAGGCAAGCATGACTTCACACTTGCACAATCCACTTACACTAAGGGAATCCAGCAAGCAGTGATAACTAAAAAGCTAGTGGGCGTAACTACAGAAGTATGACTCATGATGTGAGTGACACTAATCTACAGACCCTTCTTCCGGCTGAAGGGTCTTGACCCAAAATGTCACCTATTCCTTTTCTCCAGAGATGCTGTCTAACCCGCTGAGTTACTCCAACTTTTTGTGTCTACCTTTGGTTTTAACCAGTATCTGCAGTTCCTTCCTTCTCAGGATATGTACCTATTTTATTTTCAAAGTTTAGTTTAATGATGCAGCACTTGAACAGAACCTTCAGCCCATGCTGACCATCAATCACTGGTACACTAGTTCCATGTTATCCCACTTTTGTATCCTGCACACTAAAGGGCAATTTACAATCACAATCAATCACAATTGCAATAATACTTTATTAGCCAAGTATGTTTTGCAACAAATGCGGAATTTCATTTGCCAAGTCAGTCATACAAATAAAAAGCAACTGACGCACAAAATACATTTTAACATATACATCCACCACAGTGACTCCTCCACATTAACAATTAACCTGCAAACCTGTATGCCTTTGGAATGTGGGAGGAAACCGGAGCACCTTTCACTGTTCACCGAGTGTGGCGCAGCAGAAGAGTTTCTACCTATGTATACATAGACACTGATAGACAACAGTCCGAAGAAAGGTCTCGACCCAAAATATCACCCATTCCTTCCCTCCAGAGATGCTGCCCGTCCCGCTGAGTTACTCCAGCATTTTGTGTCAATCTTACATTGAGAGACTTTCTATCTCATGATCTATCCCTGCATGATCCTCTGGACTTGATAGGGCAAGTGACGAGATTCGTGGTAGACCATTCCGAGTTACTTAGCATCACTGTCATGAAGGCTGAAGCAGGAAGAACAAGATGAGAAGGAGGAAGACCTTCTCTGGAAGAAGTGGAAGACGATAATTAACTGCTTGTGAAGAAATCAATTGTGTGCTAATGAAAGGATAATTTGTGGATTCACAGTGTCGTTCATGTACCTTTAGACTATTTCTGTTAATTATAAGTTGCTTTCTTCGAATTATCAGGTAATTCAAACGTGAATGCAGAATAGGATTAATGTGCCATTCTAATGCAATTGCTTAATTCAATTATCTGAATAATTTGATATTTCATGTGTAGTGATCAAAACTATGAACTGGCAGAAACAAGCTGTAAGATTGTTTCATAGATTGATAACCTTATAAATTGATATCTGACACATGGTGAGTGTAGTATGCAAGCATTAGTTCATAGGAGTCTTAAAGGTAAAATCATTTATGTCAGTTGCACTAAATGGGCTCAGGAATCACGGGCAGTTTCATTTATCTCCTGCACAGTTTTCTTTCCTTTCAGCGCTAGAAAAAAAACCAAGTGCACTGTTAACCAAATCTCTGATTTAATAAGAAGGATTCAGGAAGAAGGATCCCGACCTGATACGTCACTCATCCATTTTCTCCTGAGATGCTGCCTGATCCGCTGAGTTACTCCAGCACTCTGTGTCTATCTTTGGTATAAACCAATATCTGCAGTTCTTTGTTTCTACTGATTCAATAAAAGTTTGACCATTACACCATTGATTCAGTTTGATCATCCCCAGTCATTAGTGATAAACATGTCGTGCAGAAGTGACTCTTTTACTCTATCCACAAAATTCAAAGTACAGGCACGGTGGTGCAATGGTATAGTTGCTGCCTTACAGCACCAGAGACCCGGGTTCAATCCTTACTGCGGGAGCTGTCTATGTGGAGTTTGTACGTACTCCCCATGACCTGCGTGGGTTTTCTCCGGGGGCTCCGGTTTCCTCCCATATTCCAAAGACGTCTAGGTTTGTAGGATAATTGGCTTGGTAAAATTGTCTCTAATGTGTGTAGGATAGCGTTATTGTGCAAGGATCACAGCTCAGCATTGACTCAGTGGGCCAAAGGGTCTGTGTCCATACTGTATCTCTAAACAAAACTACAGTAAACTAAATTAAATTTTGCATTTACCCGGGGGGTTATGTGCTTGAAACATGGCGCATAATTCAAATACATGTTAATGAAACATATACACAACAATGCTATGAGCAGTGCAATTGTCTGAATGGATTTCAGGCGAAGTAAAAATAAGCAGTAACTTTGGCACAGCTATCTTCAACTGCTTCATATATGACTTGGTTTCCATCATAAGGTCAGAAGTGGGGATATTCATCAAAGATTGTACAATATTCTGCTCCATTAATTCAATTCAATGATAGACACAAAAAGCTGGAGTAACTCAGCAGAACAGGCAGTATTTCTGAAGAGAAGAAATGGGTGATGTTTCAGGTGGAGACCCTTCTTCAGACTGATGTCAGGGGAGGGGGCGGGACAAAGATAGTAGCGATGTTACAAAACCTACCTTCAGTGGCACTCCAGATCAGCAACCTGCTTTGCGTGCGACTCCGGAGCCTTTGGAGGGGGCGGGCGGGATTAAAATGCAAATCTTTTGTCGGAGAGGGATTTCCTCGGGCTGCGAGTAGATGAAGAAAAATCGATCGGCCTTCAGTTCCCGTTTTTTTTTTTTTTAATTGCTGGACAATGTAATCATTGGATTAAAGTAAAAAGTGACTTCCCACGCCTTCAACACCACGGACCGCAATATCAGGGCAAAACAAGCAGTAAGTCGTTTATTTCACATATCGTCTTGCTTCTTGAGGTGGCTTTAGTCTAATTTTATGATGCGAAAATGTTATTTAGTCCCCAAACGATTCGGTCATGTCTTGCCTGCTGATATGGCCTTAAAATTCACAGCAACGGTAATGTTCCAATTGATCACATTCCAGAAACATCCACTCGCAAGATGATTAAAATTCTCTTTTTTTTGGACAATCATGTAATAAGAGCACCTAAATCGTCCATATTTTGTGTTATTGTCTATCCATAATCAATATTTTTATACTAAATATCCACAACAGTTTTAGTCTCATGTATTGTGCAAAAAATAATAATTTTGATTATATTGAGAGTGGATGTTTCTAGATTAATTTATGGGAATTAAACATTAAATTCCCTCCATTTGGCATAAAAGACCACCAGGGGCGCTGGGGAGATGGCAGCTCTGCCGGCGGTCTGTTCATCTTTCACTCTTTTTGTTATTTTTCAGTTTGTTAAAAGTTTAGTTTTTAATGTTCTTCGGTTTGTTTTATGTGGGGGGAGGGGGGAGGGGAGGGGATCGGGTGAAACTTTTTTTCAGGTTCCCGGAGATGTGATCAATTTTCGGATCACATTCTTCGGGCTCCGCGGCCTACCATCAATGGAGCTGGAAACCTCATTTGGACTGTCGTGAGCCGCACTGCGGGGCGCGGACTTAACATCAGAGCTGATCCCTTGCCTGTCATCAAGAGCTCGCAGTCTCGGGTGAGGCTAGTCGGGAGCTCCAACGTCACGGAAAGTTAACCAACCCCAACGCAAGGTTCGATCACCCAGCGCGGTGGAGCTGACATTCCCTCGATGCGGGAGCAGATAGCCTCGATGCAGAGGGCCCAAACACTGCGGGCTACGGGAGTCTAGATCGTCCTGTCAACGGGGGCTCGAGGCCCATGACCGAGGAAGAACTAAGGGAAGGACTTGAACTTTTCGAATGGCGCATTTTGAAAGTGGTGAAATCATTGGACAAAGTCAGCATGGATTTACAAAATATAAACCATGTCTGACGAATCTTATAGAATTTTTCGAGGATGTAACTAGTAGAGTGGATAAGGGAGAGCCAGTGGATGTGTTATATCTGGACTTTCAGAAGGCTTTCGACAAGGTCCCACATAAGAGATTAGTATATAAACTTAAAGCACATGGTATTGGTGGTTCAATAGTGATGTGGATAGAGAACTGGCTGGCAGACAGGAAGCAAAGGGTAGGAGTAAACGGGTCATTTTCAGAATGGCAGGCAGTGAGTAGTGGGGTACCGCAAGGCTCAGTGCTGGGACCCCAGCTATTTACAATATACATTAATGATTTGGACGAGGGAATTGAATGCAACATCTCCAAATTTGCAGATGACACCAAGCGGGGGGGTATAATTAGGTGTCAGGAGGATGCTAGGAGGCTGCAGGGTGATTTGGATAGGCTGAGTGAATAGGCAGATGCATGGCAGATGCAGTATAATGTGGCTAAATGTGAGGCTATCCACTTTGGTGGCAAAAACATGAGGGTAGACTATTATCTGAATGGTGGCAGATTAGGAAAAGGGGAGATGCAACGAGACCTGGGTGTCATAGAAACATAGAAACATAGAAATTAGGTGCAGGAGTAGGCCATTCAGCCCTTCGAGCCTGCACCGCCATTCAATATGATCATGGCTGATCATCCAACTCAGTATCCCGTACCTGCCTTCTCTCCATACCCTCTGATCCCCTTAGCCACAAGGGCCACCAGTCATTGAAAGTAGGCATGCACGTACAGCAGGCAGTGAAGAAAGCAAATGATATGTTAGCATTCATAGCGAAAGGATTTGAGTATAGGAGCAGGGAGGTTCTACTGCAGTTGTACAGAGTTTTGATGAGACCACACCTGGAGCATTGCGTACAGTTTTGGTCTCCAAATCTGAGGAAAGACATACTTGCCATAGAGGGGGTACAGAGAAGGTTCACCAGACTGATTCCTGGGATGTCGGGACTTTCATATGAAGAAAGACAGGATATACTCGGCTTGTACTCACTGGAATTTAGAAGATTGAGGGGGATCTTATAGAAACTTACAAAATTCTTAAGGGGTTGGACAAGCTAGATGAAGGAAGATTGTTCCCGATGTTGGGGGAGTCCAGAACAAGGGGTCACAGTCTAAGGATAAGGGGGAATTCCTTTAGGACCGAGATGAGGAAAACATTCTTTACACAGAGAGTGGTGAGTCTCTGGAGTTCTCTGCCACAGAAGGTCATTCAGGCCAGTTCATTGGCTACATTCAAGAGTGAGTTGGATGTGACTCTTGTGGCTAAAGGGATCGGGGGTATGGAGAGAAGGCAGGTACGGGATACTGAGTTGGATGATCAGCCATGATCATATTGAATGGCGGTGCAGGCTCGAAGGGCCGAATGGCCTACTCCTGCACCTATTTTTCTATGTTCTATGTTTCTAACTTGATTTTGCCTTCCATCACGGTGGGGAATGTGTAGGAGTCACTGTGGTGGATGTTCATGTAAAAATGTGTTTTTGAAGTGATCTGACCTGGCCAATAAAATTCCTCATATGTTGCAAAACATACTTGGCGAATAAAGTGTGATTCTGATTCTGATAAATTCATGACAGTGAGATTTAAAAATCATGTTATATTTTGAACTCTTGTGTGAATGGGATTAGCTTGTTATTTGGATACTTAGTATTTAAAAAATGTAGCCTTTCCTTAAGAAATGGATAGATGTTTAGATTTAGTAATTGAATTTGGATGAATTTAATTGATTAGATTAATTGAATTGATTTGATGAAACTGATGAATATGAATTTTTTGTTGGGTATTTACTATTTGTTTTAGCGTTTAACTTTTTCATTTCTACCTTTTTTCTAAAACTGCAAATAATCACTTGTTTCTGATAATGCTGTTCAGTGTTTTTTTTTCCTTTACATTTTAAACAGATGTCTCTGAAGAAAAAATGCAAAATTTTCAATCCAAATGACCAGCAAAAGAGAGTGATTTAGACAGCATTCACAGAGATTATCCGAATTTGGACTACTCCAAATGTGATGATCTACAGGACATTCTTAATGGGAAAGTAGTTGGCAGAAAGACATGTCATGCGTGGTTTGAAGAGCAAAAACCTGTAGTTTACAATGCCAAAATTGAAAAGTTGAGGAAAAACAAGGTGTACAGAGTTGCTTATTGGTTATAATCTGAGGATTATGATGATGCTACTGATTATGATATGCCAATGTACCAGCTAGCAACTGATCTTCTCCATGAAGACTTGGTCTATTGCTAGAAATTGTAATTTATTTACCTATCTGTTACGGACTTACAGCATATAATACAATAATATTAAAGTTCTGATCTTGAGAATAGCACATTTTTGAAATTTCAAGGCAGTCTGGGTGTTTATTACTATTTCCGTCACAACGGTCAATTTTGTAATTAGCTACGATTAGCAACTAACAAATTATATGCTTTAATTTCAGGTCATCCAAGTAAGATGTTTGATATTTGTTTCAGGATGCTTCAATCTATAATAACTGACATTTTCATTCAGTTCTCTTAATTTTTAAGAAGGTTATGGGCTTTTGACTGTCCTCGATCACAGCTTTTGTGTTCAGTCAATGGAAAAGCAATAGGGAACAAGAAGCTAATTTCCGAGTATGAAAATGTCCATAACTTTTTTTTAATACTGCATATATGAAAGTGAATTAAGTGTCAAATTTTTATGCTTTATCTGATGAGTTAAATTACAGGCTTGATTTTGTAAATCACAACATTTTGAAACATGGATTTATGAAAGGGAAATCATGCTTGACTAATCTGGAATTTTTTGAGGATGTGACAAGTAAAATGGATGAAGGGGTGCCAGTGGATGTAGTGTATCTAGACTTTCTGACTAAAATTAAAGCACATGGTATTGGGGGTAGGGTGTTGACAGGGATAGAAAATTGGTTGGCAGACCGGAAGCAAAAAGTAGGAGTGAACAGGTCCTTTTCAGAATGGCAGGCAGTGGCGAGTGGAGTGCCGCAAGGCTCGGTGTTGGGGCCGCAACTGTTTACCATATATATTAATGATTTGGAAGAGGGAATGAGGGGGGACCTGGACAGGTTGAGTCAGAGGGCAGATGCGTGGCAGATTCAGTATAATATAAGGGGGCAGATTAATATCTCAATGGGGTTAGGTTAGGTAAGGGGGAGGTACAGCGAGACCTGGTTGTCCTTGTACACCAGTCACTGAAAGTTGGCGTGCAGGTACAGCAGGCAGTGAAGAAAGCTAATGGAATGTTGGCCTTCATAACAAGAGGATTTCAGTACAGGAGTAAAGAGGTTCTTCTGCAGTTGTATAGGGCTCTGGTGAGACCACATCTGGAGTATTGTGTACAGTTTTGGTCTCCTAATTTGAGGAAGGACATCCTTGTGATTGAGGCAGTGCAGCATAGGTTAACGAGATTGATCCCTGGGATGGTGGGACTGTCATATGAGGAAAGATTGAAAAGACTAGGCTTGTATTCACTGGAGTTTAGAAGGATGAGGGGCGATCTTATAGAAACATATAAATTATAAAAGGACTGGACAAACTAGATGCAGGAAAAATGTTCCCAATGTCGGGTGAGTCCAGAACCAGGGGCCACAGTCTTTGAATAAAGGGGAGGTCATTTAAGACTGAGGTGAGAAAAAACGTTTTTACCTAGAGAGTTGTGAATTTATGGAATTCCCTGCCATAGAGGGCAGTGGAGGCAAAATCACTGGATGGATTTAAGAGGGAGCCGGATAGAGCTCTAGGGGCTAGTGGAATCAAGGGATATGGGGAGAAGGCAGGCACGGGTTATCGATAGCGGACGATCAGCCATGATCACAATGAATGGTGGTGCTGGCTCGAAGGGCCGAATGGCCTCCTCCTGCACCTATATTTATGTTTCTATGTTTCTATGTAACATTCCTAAAGATAGAATGTAGTTGGAAGCAGTAAGACTAGTGGGAGAACTGGGAAGGGGGAGGGGATAGAGAGAGAAAGGAAGGGCTATTGAAGTTAGAGAAAGGCAATGTTCATATCAGAAAGATCAGATTGGGAATGGGAGGGGGAGTTGAAGTGCTGAGCAACCGGGATGTCAGGTAAGTTAAGACGGACTGAGCAGAGGTGTTCAGCGAAACGATCGCCGAGCCTGCGCTTGGTCTCGCTGATGTAGAGAAGTTGACACCTGGAACAGCGGATACAGTAGATGAGGTTGGAGGAAGCACACACACACACGCACACACACATGCACACACACGTACACACACGCACACGCACACACGCACACACACACACACACACACGCACACACACTTTACCAGGTTCTGATGAATGACTTGAAATATTAACTCAGTTGCTGCTTGACCCATTGAGTATTTTCAACACTTTCTGTTTTTATTCCACCTTGAAGATATTTAATTTGCTGTGTCAATGGAGTTGAGGCAAGGACTGTTTGGCCTTGCCCAAGGCATCACAGTGTTATGATTATTTATCGACTTTTGAAGGCTGTTTGGATTTTCAGGACCACAGCTGGTTAGGTATTCCAACCTTTGCTAATCACGGTGGCTGAAATTGGGTGAAAAAGACCGAGTCAAGTCAAGAGAGTCAAGAGTGTTTAATTGTCATTTATACCAAAATGGAACAAAGAAATTCTTACTTCCAGCACAACAGGTCTGTAAACACAGTACTCAATAGATAACATAGTAAACAAACAAAATAGAAGTTTAATAAATTTAAAAAACAGTACAGTCCAAATAAACCAAAAGCCCCAAACCCCTAAGTAAACCAAGATAGTTCGTAGCTCAAAGTTTAGTTGATGTTTGTAGGGTTCAACCTATACATTATTTCTGATGGCAGGATTGAAATGAGATTGTGGCCAGGATGGTGTGGTTCTTTGATGATGCTGGCTGTCTTTTTGGAGAGGTCAGTACCCATGGCCTGGGTACTGTCTCATGCGTATGTTATTGTCATAAATCCCAAAACAGAATGATTAAATTCTTACATGCAGCAGCTCCTTCATTCCAGGGTATGACTGCATTTGCAGCATTGGTTGTGGGACAAGAGGAATAGGAATGTAGAAGTGCTCCTCTAATCTCTATCAAGCTATCCATTCTGCACCCTTTGCAATTGGCACACCTGAACCACTATTTGTGTCTTCTGATCAGCTTCAGGTGCATATATGTCCAACTGTCCGAATCTCACAAGCCACACCCCAACACAATGTTCATTGAGTAATTCAGAGTGGAAACAGGTCCTTCAAGCCAACTTGCCCACATCAACCAACATATCCCATCTCGACTAGTTCCACCTGCCTGAGTTTGGCTCATTTCCCTCCAAACCTGTCCTATCCATGTACCTGTCTAAATGTTTCTTAAACTTTGCGATAGTACCTGCCTCAACTACCTCCTCCAGCAGCTCATTCCATACACCCACCACCATTCGTATGAAAAAGTTACCCCTCAGGTTCCTATTAAATATTTCCCCCCCTCACTTTAAACCTACGTCCTCTGGTTCTTGATTCCCCTCCTCTGACAAGGAGACTTTGTGTATTTACCCAATCTATTCCTCTCATGAGCAAGTTCATATCCAAGTTGAACTATGGGTTGACTATGGGTGCTGTCTGTACTGAGTTTGTACGTTCTCCCAGTAACCTGTGTGGGTTTTCTCTGGGAGCTCCACTATCCTCCCACACTCCAAAGACGTTCAGGTTTGTAGGCTAATTGGCTTTGGTAAAATTATAAATTGTCCATAGTGCGTGTAGGATATGTACTGTAAGATATGTACTGTACTGTGTGTGGATCACTGGTCGGCGTGGACTCGCTGTATCTCTAAACTAAACTAAAATAGTAAGATTAAACGAGAACTTACCAAGTTTGAAGGTTGATCTGTATTTTACGAGGAGTCGCGGTGAGGGATTTCGTGAAGACCCCGCCAGCACGCATGCGCGGCATCCTTCAAAGCAGCGGTGTGGAATCACAGAAACAAAGCATGACTAAAAATAGTAAGATGAAAAACGTAGAACTTCCTAGTTGACCTTATGATAGAGGGTGGGAGCGGTGGGCACGAAATCCCTCACCGCGACTCCTCGTAAAATACAGATCAACCTTCAAACTTGGTAAGTTCTCGTTTAATCTTACTATTTTACTTCGGAGTCACGTGAGTGACTTCGTGAAAATTTCAAAGCTCTGTGATTTCACGCCATGGACCACGTCCATGCTTATCACACTGCCGCCAGTCTGATGGAGGAAGGCTGTTAATGCAGTTCAGTCGAAACTGGCTGAAAAATCAACACAATTTATTAATCAAATAAACAACAAATAACCCCTAATTCGGGGACAAACATTCACTGAGCGGTACCCAGGATAGCTTCTGCGAATGTCGCAGGGGCAACCAGTGGCTTGTTATAGAACCGTTGAAAGGTTTCTTCACTGGCCCAGCCCGCGGTGGCGAGGATGTGGTCCATGGGCACCTCCATGGCCCTCGTCGCTGATGTGGGTGCAGCCCTGGTGGAATGAGACTTAAAAATGTCAGTAGCAACTTCTGCTGCATCCAGCACCACCCTGAGCCACCTGGCGATAGTCTGTACAGTCACCCGATGATGCGGAGGTTTGTGGCTGATGAGGAGCCCCTGTTCCTTCATCCTGATAACTCCTGTAACTCGGATGTAGTGGTGGAGATGGGTGACTATGCAGAGAGTGGCATCTACAGGGTACGCCCGTAATTCCAACTGCAGCCCATGCGCCCCTGGCCTGTGCTGCTTCAATACTTCTTGGACAAAGAAATTTATTTGACCAGGGTTGGCCACCATGCTGTCCAGTCGCAGTTTTTGTAACGTCTGGACTCGTTGGGCTGTATTCAGTGCCATCAGCATCACCACCTTGAGGGTGAGCTGTTTCAGTGGTAGCTCATTCATTGGAGCCCAGCTCCTTAGTAGGGTCAGCACGATCCCCACATCCCACGTTACTGTATAACTGGGTCACGGAGGGTTGGTGTTGAACACTCCCCTCATTAGTTTAGACACCAGGTGGTTGGAGCTGATACCTATAGCCAGGTATGAGGACGGCGCACTCCTGGCGCTGTTGATGGCACTGTAGCTGAGGCCAGCATCGAAATGGAGGCCAGCTAGAAACTCCAGGACATCAGGTATCATTGCCGAGTTGGAAGACTTGTTGGTCCGGGCACAGAATGCCACAAACTTCCTGATCTGGGTGAGGTACTGTTTCCGAGTTGATTCTCGGCATGATGCAGCGATAGGTTCTATGGCTCGTGATGAGATGCCCGCCCGGATGAGTGGTCTTTTCAGAACCTGCAGGCCAACAAGTTTAAATGACCATGGCAAGGATGACTAACCCCCGTAATGGGGTGAGTAATCAATTTGGGATGTTTCCCAATCGCCATCCATGGTTGTTTTAAAATTTTAACGACCATCGGGTACCATGGTTGTGTAGGCCAGTCGGGAATGATCAATATGCCAGTTGCAGAGTCTAGTTTAATTTTCTGCAATACCCGACTGATGAGGCAGAATGGGGGAAAAGCGTAGCAAAACCATTTCCCCCAATGGATAGAAAACGCATCCATTGCTATTGCCCCAAGGTCTGGTTCCCACGACACATACGTTGGTATCTGATGGTTCAGCCTGGACGCAAATAGGTCAATATCTGGTGTCCCAAAATGAGCTATAATATCTCCAAAAATTTGGGGGTTCAACATCCACTCGATGTTGTCATTGAAGACTCGTGACCTGGTGTCCGCCACTGTATTAAGTTTCCCAGGCAAATAGGTCGCAGTAATCCAAATATTCCTTGCAATGCACCAGTGCCAAATTGTAGCTAATTCATCACAAGATAGCGACCTGATACCACCCATATGATTGATGTAAGCCACCACTGTAGTATTATCTATTTGAAGGCGGACATGTAAATCCCGTGAATTAGTACAGTAAGCCCGCAGTCCATGAAATGCCCCCAGCATTTCTATATAGTTTATCCCGTGTGACTCCCGGAATGTAGACTCATGAGAGTTCCATCTGCCACCACAACTGGACATCGTATCAGTTGCTCCCCAGCCTTGTGCCCTTGCGTCAGTTTGTAGCACAACGTCAGGGTTGCTCACTATGATGGGTCTATGACACTCTCTAATATTGTCAACCCACCATTGTAGCTCGTTTCTAGAATCCGGTGGTAACAGAATTGGCCGATCAAAGTGCCCAGCATTTGTTTTTAATGCTGTGATTTTTGATCTTTGTAAATTTCGGTAGTGTAGCGATCCGAATCGTGCAGCTGGGAATGTAGCTACCAATTTCCCTATACCTTTTGCTGTTTGCCGAATGGTCGGTACCCTGGTGCAAGCAAGATTGTGGCACTCTTCTATTGTAGCAGTAGCTTTATTGGTTGGGATGGTAATCTTCATTAAATTGGTGTCTAGGGTGAACCCCAAATAATCCATAACCCGTACCGGGTGCAGCTTTGATTTGTCTGGATGGATTACAAACCCCAGCTTCTCGAACAGAGCCTTGGTTGCAGCCACTCCTTGAATTGCCAATTGGAGGGTCTGACCCACTATAAGGATATCATCCAAATATGCCATTACTATATAATTTTGTTGTCGGAGAAGAGCCAATATAGGTTTTACCAATTTGGTAAACAGCCTAGGGCTGTGGTGATTCCATTGGGCAATGCCTTGTATTCCCATAATTGACCCTTCCAGACAAACTTCAGGAATTTCCTGTGAGCCTCAGCGATGGGCACCGTATAGTATGCATCTTTCAGATCGATGCATGCCATAAAGTACCCTGGGTAAAGCATCTGCTTAGCTGTTTCAAAAGTATCCATTTTGAAATGGGTATATTGTACAAAAGTGTTCAGCTCAGTTAAGTCTATTATAAGCCGACATCCCCCTTCTTTTTTACTGCTGGTGAACATATCTTTTTTAATTCTGGTGAAGATGTTAGACACAAACTCAATAGGTTCAGGCTTGGTTTTGCCAATTACCCCTTTTGCTGCTAGCCGTATAATTTCAGCATGTCCTGCCTCCACCTCTTTTTGGGATAGAGTAAAATTCCTATGAGGCGAATGCTGGGTAGGGTGATTTATACCTCCAATAAATTCTATAACATACCCTTGAACACTTTGTAAAATAAACTCATCTGTGGTGACAGTTTTCCATATGTCCAAGAAAGCCCGCAATCGCCCACCTATTTGTGCAGGAGGGGATGCTACGGCGTGAGAGGAACCAGACCCCCTTACCTCCATGGTTAACGGCGGTTCCGTACGTACGGTGTTTTGGTTGGACGTTGTGGAGGTTGACGGGGCGGCGGCCGCATCTTCCATGCAGGCCGCTGTTGGCCTTGCCCTAAAAAAGGTTGTTGTGTTTGTTGAAATGGAGGTAGGTAGGACCTTTGTGTCCTGTCCGGCAGCCGTGGTTTCCAGGTTGTGTTTGGCTGTTGCCGGTGATATGGGTGAAGTCTGGCCGATGGAGGTTTCATGAGGCCAGCTGTTTTGGCCTCCTCGTCCAGTTCCTTCACCTGTTTGGACAGGGCTCCAAACAACTGATGCGGTGGTGGAGCGGTTGATGGTCGGCACAACCCCGCGAATTTGGGGTTGAGTGTGGGCTTTATGAAGCCCTTACGCAGGCAGTTTATCTCATACTGGGCGTTGCATAGGAGTGCCAGTGCATCTTGCTGTTCACTGGACACATTATCCCTGTCCAGGGTCCTAGCAAATGCCGTTATGCCCGTGGAGAGAACCTTTAAGATATGCTGGAGGCGGACATCCTGCATCCTGGTGGCGTACTCAAGTGTCCCCAGATCTGGGCATTAACCAAGGGCACACTGAGGTTGATGCAGTTCTCGGGCGGTTTTATTTTCTCCAAGGTATCATTGAGAACCTGACTCTGAATTTGGTGCGTAGTCAGGTAATCAATGGTGCCCGCCAATTTGTGGTGCAGAGGTTCACCTGTCTGGGTGGTAGCGGCAAACTTACCCACCACATCCAGCATATACTCCACATGCTCTGGCTCAGCGGTCACTGGCTGTCCCGGGTCGTCTTCAAACACAGCAGCTGGGCAATCACTAAAGCTTCTGGCTGGAGACGATGAGATGCTGAATGGGGTCCTCGCACGGCTAGTGGATGCCCGTGAGTCCCGCTCTTCTCGTTCCCGGTCCCGCTGGAGGAGTTGCTCCACTAAGAGCTCCAACCGCTCTATGCGACCGTCCCTGCTATGTGCAGCGGACAAGCCGACTTCCCCAGGCCCTGCGAACTCACTGGGGCTTCCACCATCAAACCACACCTCCGTAAGGTGCTGTCTAGGGTCCAATTGCAGGTTGTCGTGACCTACAGCCCAAGTAGGATCATACGACTCCCGCACGGACTCTCCGCTAGTCTGTCTTCTCCCAGACTGTGGCGGCCCACCTGTCTGATATGAAGGCAGGTGAGTTGAATCGGCGCCGGCCCCTGGAACCTGGCTCCCCGGAGTCCGTGCAGGCTTACCTCCACACTTGCCCATCTGTTGGCGTGGAGGCGCATGGTCGGCCGCTCCCAGAGCTGAGCTGACTGACCGCTTCCTGCTGCCACCTCCGTCCTTGACCGCAGCCTGACGGGGTGTTTTGTCGGCGGTATCTGCTCCAGCAGGCCTACTCGACGCAGCAGTGGTGTTGCCAGACTGCACTACGGCAGATCTCCCTGGCAGTGGTACGTATTGCACTTTTGCAGGGCTCCCTGTCGTGCAGCTGTCCCCCGGCCCAGCCTCTTCGGGTCTTCTGGAACTCGGGGAGAAGTCGCTTGTGACAAGCGAGGCCCCTTGCCACGTACCTGTTTCCCCCCTCTTTTCTTGGGGGAAGGGGGCTCGAAGTCTGGATCCGTTGCATCCAGCTCCGGAGCAGCAAACCACTCGGGTGAGTCGGCCCCTAGAGTAGCGGGAGCGCCCGACTTCCGCATTCCTGCCCCCACATGCCTCGAAGCTGCCGGTGTTGCTTGCAGCTCCGGGTACAAGGGCCGTTGGCTGGTCGAAGCTCGGCTCCTCGACAGCGATGCCTTCCTCTTGCCCTTGTCCATCCTGTGGAGTAAAGGTAAGTACTTATCTGCCGGCCTTATGAAGGAGCCTGAGGAGAGAGCGCACTCCCCCCCCCCCCCCCCCCCCCCCCCCCCCCCCCCCACCCAGCCTGCCGATGCAAATGCGCGCGACGATATGCCACGATCAAGCTCAGGATCAACATGTCATCATCCATCTGAGTTTGTTACACCCCTTGCGAATTAACATTGAATTTAACGATATTTTCTGTCCCACTTATACGTTTTTAATCATTCTGTTTCACTTAATTGTATTTGCCTCTAACGTACCAGTGACATTCCCTCTGTTCTCTCCTTCCCTTCATCTCTCCAACTCACAATGCATTTGGAAAATATTCAGAGCCCTTCACCTTTTCCACTCTTTGATACATTACAGCCTTATTCTAAAATGGATTCAATTGGGTTTTTTTAATCAATGATCTACACACAACACCCCATAATAAAAAAGCGAAAACACATATTTTGACATTTTTGCAATGTAATTAAAAATAAATAACTGAAATATCACATTTACATAAGAATTCAGACCCTGTACTCAGTACTTTGTCAGCGATTACATCCTCAAGTCTTCTTGGGTATGACGCTACAAGCTTGGCACACCTGTATTTGGGTAATTTCGCACATTCTTCTCTGCAAGTTGGATCGGGAGCGTCGATGCACAGCTATTTTCAGGTTCCTCCAGAGTTGTTCGATCGTGTTCAAGTCCGGGCACTGGCTGGCCCACTTAACGACATTCACAGACTTGTCACAAAGCCACTCTTGTGTTGTCTTGGCTGGGTGCGTAGGGTCCTTGTCCTGTTGGAAGGTGAACCTCTGCCCCAGAGGTTCAGAATGCTCTGGAGCAGTTTTTCATCGAGGATATCTCTGTTATTTGCTCCATTCATCTTTCCCTCGATCCTGACTAGTCTCCCAGTTCCTGCCGCTGAAAAACATCCCCACAGCATGATGCTGCCATCCCCATGCTTCACCATAGGTGTGGTATTGGCCAGGTGATGAGCAGTGCCTGGTTTCCTCCAGATATGACGCTTGGAATTCAAGCCAAAGAGTTCAATCTTGGTTTCATCAGACCAGTGAGTCTTGTTTCTCATGCCTTTTGGTAAACTCCAAGCGGACTGTCATGTGCCTTTTACTGAGGAGTGGTTTCCATCTGGCCACTCTACCATAAAAGCCTGATTGGTGGAGTGCTTCCAGATTGTCCTTCTGGAAGGTTCTCACATCTCCACAGAGGAACTCTGGAGCTCTGTCAGAGACGGAATCCAGGGGGGGACAATCCCCCCCATGTTTTGTAATCTGGATTTTGAAATTTGATGAAAAAAATCTATTAAAATCTCCGCTTTCCGTGAGGCAGTGGAGGTGTCACTGTTACGCGCTTGTTAAATATCACTATTAACATTGTATTAACACGATGTGTCACCAATTGTATTTTGACCTTCAAGTATTACTGAAGGTATTCACGGAGAATTTCTTAAAACTGTCCTATATGGGTACAATTACCATTTGAAATAATTGGGTCTATTGGTGGATGTGAAAGATTTAAACAGGTGTCGGATTTAAACGGGTCAAGTCATTAAGGGCTGCGGTCGAACCGGTTTCCTGGCTTTTTAAGAGTTATTCACATTTTAAGCTTTAATAAATCAATTTGAGTACAGGAGCAGGGAGGTTCTACTTCAGTTGTACAGGGTCTTGGTGAGACCACACCTGGAGTATTGCGTGCAGTTTTGGTCTCCAAATCTGAGGAAGGACATTATTGCCATAGAGGGAGTGCAGAGAAGGTTCACCAGACTGATTCCTGGGATGTCAGGACTGTCTTATGAAGAAAGACTGGATAGACTCGGTTTATACTCTCTGGAATTTAGGAGATTAAGAGGGGATCTTATAGAAACTTACAAAATTCTTAAGGGGTTGGACAGGCTAGATGCAGGAAGATTGTTCCCGATGTTGGGGAAGTCCAGGACAAGGGGTCACAGCTTAAGGATAAGGGGGAAATCCTTTAAGACCGAGATGAGAAAGACTTTCTTCACACAGAGAGTGGTGAGTCTCTAGAACTCTCTGCCACAGAGGGTAGTTGAGGCCAGTTCATTGGCTATATTTAAGAGTGAGTTGGATGTGGCCCTTGTGGCTAAGGGGATCAGAGGGTATGGAGAGAAGGCAGGTACGGGATACTGAGTTGGATGATCAGCCATGATCATATTGAATGGCGGTGCAGGCTCGAAGGGCTGAATGGCCTACTCCTGCACCTAATTTCTATGTTTCTATGTTTTAATAAATCAATTTTCAACTTGTCGTGCCTGTCAGCTGCATCTGCGCAGTAATACCTGCGTGTTCTACGTCACAATGGGAATCCAATGGGTGGGATTGGCTGCACTGCCAGAGAGCCGCTAAGAGTGGATGGCGGGGGGAGGTTCATTGGGGATGGAAGGACAAGGGGCGGATTGGCGGTTGAGGGGAGGAGGGGGGATCAAGGGCTTCACAACGATACCCGTCAGCCACGCCTACGCAGTTGGGGGCTATGCGTGAGTGGAGGAATATTGTGTTGGGGAACAGGCCTCCCGTGTGAGAATGGGACCCAATGGGTCCCACTTAGTCTAGTACTTTCTAAATGCACTGTAAAGCCCCTGCCCCACTTGGCGACTTTTTCAGGTGGCAGCTGAAAAATAGGCTGTCACCTCACGGTCTGACGCTTGTGTTGTAGTGAGCTGTCTCTGCAAGTGTTGGCGCTTTTCTCTTGTAACCGCTGGTTTTTGAAATGTTCAATACCTTGCAGCAACAGTGGGCTTGACGTTGCCTGACATTGCCTGTTGTCTCCTGTCGGAGGTGCTGTCGTAAGTTGTTGTTGGTTGACGCCAGGTGACGTACGATCTCGGCAAATTCCTTTTGCGACAACCTGCGTCATCATACGTCATCACACGTCAACCGGCGACTGTGCCTGCATCAAGATACGGATCAAAATGATATTACTTGTCTTCTGTTGTCTTCAGATATCGCTGACAGTGTCGTAGCTTGTTGTATCTTGCCGTATCATGTCGCGGGTGGAGGTATGTTGACCTTGGTTGTCGTTGTTTGACGTCCGTGCGGTCGCATGATGTTGTCGCTGTTGTGGCCATCCCAGTTCTTGAAAACTTGTTCCGCCGGATGAAGTAAATTGGCGCAGCTTGCCTTTTTTCGGCGACCTGGTGCATCAGTCAATGACGCCGGCAGTCACCGAAAAAATCACTTTTCCAGTTCTGTTGAAGGTTCAGGCACTATTTTTACCTTTCTTATATTGGAGCTAGTTTGTTTGAAAGTACCATAACTTAAATTAACATAGGAATAGGAGAAGACTATTCAGCCCCTCCAGCCTGTTACCAATTTCATTTATGTTGTGGCTTGATTGCATTTATGTGCCTTAGATCTTTAACTCTGATTCATTGTTATCGTGTTCATTATTATAACATTAATTTTATAATCTCTTCCATCTTAGACCCTGTATCTGTCCTAGTATTTCAGGGAAAGGACTCTGCATGAAAAATCAATAGAAATGACCAGTGGGAATTTGGAGAGGAACATCACAGGAACTGTTGTGTAAAGTTATGTAAAGCATTAAAAAAAGTCAGCAGACAGAATAATCGCAAAACATTGCTTCAAAGTAAGTAAGGCCAGTGGGTCTAAGGAGCATACATTCAAATGAGGAAAAGTGAATTTGAACAGATATTAGAAATAAAATTGTTTGTTCAAAAAGAGATAACTCTTTCAATAACCTAGCCTTAGATAATAGAGACAAACATATTGGACGTGTGTTCATAATACAGCTGAATGCTAGACTGGTATACTTTGAATTCTAGCAGTACAAGCTTCAATGAGTCCAATGACTTTTTTTCACCCTTGACTGTCTCTGACATTCCTCTGACTGGTGTGAAATAGGCAAACAGCAGTCAATCTGCACAAACGGCACAGCACAAGTGGAAGGAGATAAATGACAAGCAAATCAGTTTTTATGTGGCTCTCATCAAACGAACAATGTTGACCATTAAAGTTCGATAAAAACGCACAGCACAAAATGATGCATTTTACCTAACATGACTGCTACAACTCATGGCTATAGCAATCGAAACATACCTACCAGCCATAGATCTTGACAGTTTTGAATCTTTATGTAGTTAAATCTTTATCTACATTTCCCTTAAAATACACCAATCAACATTTCTGGAAGGAAGCTGCTCTGCACTCTAACAAACAATGTATTATATTTAAGCAGGAACTGCAGATGCTGGAAAATCGAACGTAGACAAAAATGCTGGAGAAACTCAGCGTGTGAGGCAGCATCTATGGAGCAAAGGAAATAAGCTATGTTTCGGGCCGAAACCCTTCTTCAGACTGGTCTATTATATTATTCCCTTCGTCATGAGCTTTCCAAAAAATACATTTTCTTTATTTAATCCTATAGCAACTTTCAGAATTTAAAACATTTTCACTAAAATTCCTCTTAGCAATTTACATACCAAAGAAAATTCCCCAGATATCTCCAAACTATGGTGTTAGCCAATTTTGTGTGCCACCTTGTATCTCTTATGATTTTATGTTTGCTCTTTGCTTTTTATGACTTTAAGATCTTTATGTAACTGAATACTTAAAATGCACAGCAGTCTAAGATTGTTTCCAACGCTTCTGTGGGTTTTTGTTCTAATCATCAAACTTGAAATGTTGTTTTCCATTAGAGAAATTATTTGTCTTCACCACTGGAAGACTGCACAGTTAAGTGCAGTTATGGCTCAAGAACTGTTGGAATAGCAACTGATGAATAATTGGTATAGGGTTCACAATAAATAACAGGTTTACGAAAATGATGCCAGGAATTATTGGGTTAACAGATGATGAGCAGTTGATGGCACTGGGCCTGTACTCGCTGGAGTTTAGAAGAATGATGGGGTTCCCCATTGAAACTTATCAAACAGTGAAAGGCCTGGATAGATTGGATGAGGAGAGGATGTTTCCACTAGTTGTAGAGTCTAGGACCAGAGGCCATAGCCCCAGAATAAAGGGACATACAATACCTTTAGAAGGGAGATAAGGATTAATTTCTTTAGTCAGAGGGTGGTGAATCTGTGGAATTCATTGCCACAGATAGCTGTGGAGGCCGTCAATAGATATTTTTAAGGCGAAGAATGACAGATTCTTGATTAGTAAGGGTGACAGGAGTTATGGGGAGAAGGCAGGACAATTGGGATTGAGAAGGAAAGATAGATCAGCCATGATTGAATGGCAGAGTAGACGATGAGCAGAATGGCCTAATTCTGCTCATGTAACTTATGAACATGAATTGGGAAGAGTAACCTCTTAATACCATCGGGGATGCCTTTTGATAAGAGCCGGCCAGACATGGTACAAGCAGTCTTAGTTATTCTTTCCACACCAGAAGAAATTTCTGGTGTTGCCAATTTCTGTGCAAAGTCACTTGGCAAGAACTACAGCTCCACACTCCCTGACACTGAGTGTAGGCTTTTGGGCAGACTTGATATTACACCAAATGTTTTATGAGTAATCCTAAAAGCCCCGTCCCATGGTACGAGTTCATTCCAAGAGCGCTCCTGAGTTTACCCTGATTCGAACTCGGAGATTTACGGTAATGGCCACTCGTCGGTACTCGGGGCTCTCTTGGCATTTTTCAACATGTTGAAAAATCTTCACGAGTCTTCCTGTGCTTACCTGCCATTAGCGAGTCTTCCCGAGTACCTGCCGTTAGCGTTACGAGGCACTAAGTGATGTTCCTGAGCTCCGACGTACCCTCTATGTTCATTCTCCGTGCTCACCAGAAGTTTGATTTTCTTTTTTTTTAAATTCGGGAGAGCTCTTGGAATGAACTCGTACCGTGGGACAAGGCTATAAGGATTTCAGATTTTGCCCGACTTGCTGAGCTACTCCAGCATTTTGTGGCTAGATCAGATATACCTTTCATAAAAACAGTCAAGTCAAATTCAAGTACAATGGATAGAGCAAAATGAGAGGTAGAGAGTGTTAAATATAGTTCTCAGCATTGTAGCGATTTGTAGTGCATCAGTTCCATAGACAAAGTCCAATGTCCACAAAGGTGTGGAGGTGAATCAGACAGTACCCTAGCTTTAGGAAGGACCATACAGAAGCTTGATAACAGAGGGGAAGAAGATGTTCCCGAATCTGGTGTTACACGCTTTCAAGCTTCTGTATCTTCTGTCAAAACCATGGGTATAAAGTGAGAGGGTCAAGATATATTTCAAACCTGAGGGGCAACTTTTTCACTCAGAAGGTGGTGGGTATATGGAAAAAACTGCCAAGGGAGATAGTTGAGGCAAGTTTTAAAACACATTAAACGTACAGGAATATGAATAGGAAAGATTTAAAGAGAGGTGGGCAAAATGCAGGCAAATGGAACTAGCTTAGTTGATTAATGGAATTATTATTAATAAATATTGATAATTGATTATTAATGGTACTAGAGCATCTTGATTGGCTGGGACAAGTTGGGCCAAAGGATCTGTTCCTGTGATGTATGGCGTGATGTATGCGCCACTGTGCCGCCTTAACAACCATTCTAATGAGCAAACAGTACAGGTTTAGCATCCTGCAAGGATTGCAATCCAGAGGTGTTTATTAATTCATCCAGATTAACTCCTAGATCACCATTTGAGATCATCTATTGAGGATGTGGTTTTTGAAAAATACCCACTTCATTTTGGAAGATGCGGAATATCTGGTTCCAAATTTTATTAAACGTTACTCTATAATTTCAGTGAAAGTTATTGCACACTTCTTACAGCGTCTCTACTAAACAAATGCACCGTGACTATCCAATCATTTAACGAACCCTGCAGCTCCCATGTAGAGGTTAATTCTTCCTGTTACGGTAATGTGCTTTGACAAATAGACGCCTTATGAACAACTCACTGGATGGTTTTCATTGGCAGGCCTACAGAGGTAGTGAGTAGTAGACCATTGTGAAAAACCCATGAATATGTTTAAGCTATGCTCTGGATTGCCTGGCAATAGCTGCAAAACGTTTGACCCGTGCATTGATTGTTATTACATTTATTCTTGACACCTTCAGCTGTTTCAGCCTCTGCCAAGCAGTTGATGAATTTAATCAGTTTTCTGGTGGACTTCTCATGGGATATTTCTATGCAGGGAAACAGCATCAGAAGTGTAGATTGTAACAAGTTGATGCATCCATGCAACTGGGCAATATATGGAAAAGCAAGGGAGGTTTAACCCTTGATCTCAGAGTGGATAAATCTGAGCAGGATGGTCATAAACCAATATTATTTTGACATTAAGGGATCTATTGGAGCCTCTGTCCTACAGAAAAACCACAAGAAAAGGAGGTTCTTTCAGACACGGATCAAATCAGCAATACTGTTTGATCTACAGTTCCTACCTCAATGCAGCAGAAAAGACAATAATTCCTGTTATACCAGACTTGACCTTGGATTAATGCAAAGATGAAGTTAAGAGCACGTATTCCAACCTCGTACCATAAGGACACGAGACATGGCCGTCATATATAAAATATGTTTCCACAGAGAAGTCTCTTTACTTAAAGAGTGGCGCGAAAATGGAATTCACTTTCGCAGAGAATTATTGAAAGGAAGCATACGAGTGTATTTGAGGGGGGCAACCATAGTGATATTGAAAGATTTACATGTGGAGAGACAGGAAGCAGCTCAGGGGGGCATAACAGCCATCATGGAATTGTGGGGTAAATGGTCTATTTCTGTATCGTGTATGTTAGTATCTAATCCTACATAATTTAACCTACCATTGGAGAAGTCACTATTCATTGGCAGGGTTTATAACAGAGGTATGTTCCTTGAGCAAAATCAGCCAAAAAAGTTGTGGATTTCCCCTGGATTTTGGTGAGATGGACAAAGCTTAAAGTTGATGTGTGGGGTATGTTTTCTTTCCACAGTGAAAGGTAGGTGCTTGGTACACACTGTCAGGGTGGTGAGGGAGGCAGATTCAATAGTGGTATTTACGGCTATTAAAACGGCATGTGCAAGGGATGGAAGGATTATGGATCATGTTCAGCCAGAGGAGATTAGTTTAACCTGGCATTATGATCGGCACAGATATTGTGGGCCAACAGACCTGTTCTGTTCTATATTCTGATTATAATTGGCAACTGTCCCAACTCATTGAAAGGAGAGATCCCAAACACCATTGGGAAACATAATTGGTTTTGAGAAGAGTTTCTTCCTGTCTGCCTTTTTGTGAAGTGATCTGAACCAACAAATGTTTGGAGAGAAAGCTTCCTTGCTCTGGCGCTTATCAAAGTAATGCATACCCTGCGATCCTGCAAAGATCATTAGCATTGGGGCAACTATCGGTAGCCTCATGTGAAAATTACGAGCCTATATCGGGCAGCATAGTGGCGCAGCATCAGAGTTGCTGCCTTACAGTGCCAGAGACCTAGGTTCAATCCTGACTACGGATGCTGTCTGTATGAAGTTTGCACGTTCTCCCTGTAACTGCCTGGGTTGTCTTCAGGTGCTCAGGTGTCCTCCTACATTCCAAAGAAGTACAGGTTCATAGGTTAATTGACTTCTGTAAATTGCCCCTAGTGTGTGGGATAGAACTAGTCTATGGGGTGATTGCTGGTTGGCACTGACTCGATGGGCCCTAGGGCCTGTTTCCAAGTTGTATCTCTAAAATAGACTATATTATCAAAATAGTGGCCTGGGTGAAAGATGAGGGCTGGCCTCATTTGATGGAGGGGCATAAATGCCAATTTAAATTTTCTTTGAATTTATTTCAGGCTTCTTCTCTGGCTGATCCATTTTCTGTCTAGTGATATTTTCTTTCAAGAAAGAATTGGCAATGGGCACCTCATGCAGAGACCACATAATTCAAATCATTTCCTTCAGGAAGGGCATTGAGTGCATGAGCAGGCCAAATGAAATTGGTATCAATTTACTTAATGTCCCAGTGGATGGTGAGTTAGATAGGATTAAATCACATAATGGCGAACTTTTTGTACAACCTAAAGATATTAATGAGAGATTTTTGCAATATTATAAAAACTTATACTCTGCTAAAATGACAGAAAACACAATAGGAATAGAAGCATTTAAAAAAAAAATGTAATCTGAATGGGTTGGATTCACAAAATAGAGAATCATTAAATGCTGAAATTTCAGTAAAAGAAATTCAAGAATCTATCAGATCATTAAAAAATGGTAAAACACCGGGACCAGATGGTATTGGCTCGGAATTTTGTAAAACATTTTATGATCTGATTGCACCACGCTTGAAGACACTCTATGAATATATTTATACCCAGCAGAAACTACCAGAAACGTTAAATGAATCTATTATAACACTTATACCTAAAATAGACAAAGATCTGGATGACCCAGGATCATTTAGAGCTATAGCTCTTTTAAATACTGATCAAAAGATATTAACTAAAGATATTAGCACAAAGGCAAGTACAGTTATTAATGAATTAATTCATCCCGATCAAACAGATTATACCAAAACTGATATTCCTCATATAACCTGAGACTTTTATTCAATATTATATACTCGAAAAGAGGTAGTAATAAAGATCTAGTAGTTATTTTCGTTAGATGTGGAGAAAGCCTTCGACCAGGTGGAATGGTCTTACTTATTTTCGGTTATGGAAACTTTTAAATTGGGAGAGAAGTTTATTACTTGGGTCAAATTATTATACACTAACCCAACAGCCAGAATAATAACAAATCAAACGCTATCAACTAAATTCAGTCTATCTCGAGGCTGTAGACAAGGTTGCCCTTTATCCCCACTACTATTTGCACTTGCAATAGAACCATTAGCTCAACATGTGAGATCACATCCTGAAATATATGGGTATGATACCAGAGATACTGAAAATAAAATCTCCTTATATGCGGATGATGTATTACTTTATATTACAAAACTGGAAATTAGTATCCAAAATTTATTAAAAATAATTACTGAATTTGGATCTTTTTCAGGATATAGTATTAATTGGAATAAAAGTGAACTCATGCCAATAATGGTAAATAACTTACATATATTACAACAATTTCCTTTTAAGATAACAAACGAAAAAAATCAAATATCTTGGAATTTATGTAACAAAAAGATTTGATTCTTTATTTAAATCCAACTTCCCACTCTTATTGAATAAATTAAATCAGAACATTTTATATTGGAAAACTCTACCCATCTCAATGCTAGGTAAAATTAATGTAATAAAAATGATTTTTCTTCCGCAATTACTATATCTTTTCCAATTAATTCTGATATATCTTCCTAAAAATTTCTTTAGGAAGGTGGACTCTTTAGTTACCAACTTTATCTGGGATTATAAGAGCCACAGAATAAACAAAAAACATTTATGTAGATCAAAAATAAATGGAGGTTTAGCACTACCAAATTTATGTTTTATTACTGGGCAGTTAATATTAAAAATATGAATTTTTGGTTAGTAGAGACAGATCAACAACCAATTTGGTTAAAAATAGAAAAAGAAGATTGTTCTCCTTTTGAAATTAGTTCGATAATATTTGCCAATATTAATTTAGGTAAGAAAACCTATAGTGAAAACCCTATAATAATGGAATACGTATCTGGAAACAAATAAAGAAAACATTAAAATTAGAATCTGTACCACTAGCCATATAACCATATAACAATTACAGCACGGAAACAGGCCCTCTCGGCCCTTCCAGTCCGTGCCGACCATTGGTTTTCCCCTAGTCCCACCTACCTGCACTCAGACCATACCCCTCCATTCCCTTCACGTCCATATACCTATCCACTTTACTCTTAAATGTTAAAATCGATCCTGCCTCCACCACTTCTGCTGGAAGCTCATTCCACACAGCCACCACCCTCTGAGTAAAGAAGTTCCCCCTCACGTTACCCCGAAACTCCTGTCCCTTAATTCTCATGTCATGCCCTCTTGTTTGAATCTTCCCTACCCTCAATGGGAAAAACATATCCACGTTAACTCTGTCTATCCCTTTCATCATTTTAAAGACCTCAATCAAGTCCCCCCTTAACCTTCTGCGCTCCAAAGAATAAAGACCTAACTTGTTCAACCTTTCTCTGTAACATAGTTGCTGGAACCCTGGCAACATTCTAGTAAATCTCCTCTGTACTCTCTCTATTTTGTTGACATCCTTCCTATAACTAGGCGACCAAAATTGTACACCATACTCCAGAATTGGTCTTACCAATGCATTGTACAATTTTAACATTACTTCCCTACTCCTATATTCAATGCTCTGATTTATAAAGGCGATAATGGCCCTTACCATTGTAAATAATATTACATTTAAACCTTCAATGATGGATAAAGGCTTTTTACAATGGAAAAATAAGGGAATTAATAAGACGGGAGATCTCTACAGGGAAAATTCTTTCCTTTCATTTCAAGAATTACAACAAATTTATGGATTACATTCAAAAGATTATTTTAGATACAAATTAGAGACTATGTAAAAGAAAACACACAGGAAATTAGAAATAGAAACAGAAATATATAGACAATCATGGGAAAACGAATTAGGTCAAATTATTAGACCAGAAGTATGGGATGAACGTTTACAACACATACACGAACATACACCACTGTTCGTTAAATGCTAGACACTCTCTTATACAATTTAAAATATTACATAGACTACATTACTCAAAATCCAAACTACATAACATTTTTTCAAATGTATCTGCCATATGTGATAAATGTCAGCACTTAGAAGCTAACTTGACACACTCATTTACAAATTGTGTAAAAATTACAAAATTTTGGATAGAAATATTTAGGATAATTTCAAATGTTTCCATGCTGTATCTTTACAAAGAAATGATGCAGAGCACCTTAATACTTCATCTTTTACAATATTTTTCCCATTCAGCATTTCACACAGAATCACCTTTACCACAACATCTGCAAACTTACCATTTTTGATGTAACAGCTACAAAATATTTATTGAAACCTTTATCCAATCACTCTGCCTCAACACAGTTTACCTCTTCACCCCCAAAAGTCCATACGTTCATGTTATAGGAGCATAAGTCCATCAAGTCTACCCCACCATTCAGTCATGGTGTATTCAATCCAGGAGTTGATCCACCATTCAACCACTCAACCTCTTAGTCTCATCTTCTTCCTTCGTTATCCTCTTGTTGTTTATGTACATGGATTTTTGAGGGGCTTTTCTTTAACTAAACATGTCAGTATTTAACCATTTTGCTTTTCTAATTTACCTTTTCATTTCACTCAACTACTTACAACACACTCCTGTTATATTAGGTTCTAGGGGCCTTGCATAAACTCTCCTTTCTTACCTTACCCAAACTCTATGCATCTTGTCACACTTCAAGTTCTGGATTTGAAAGTCCCATCCTTCTCTGTGGGAACATGTTTACCCTGAATTTCTTTAATCTCTTTCTCAAATGGATCTCAAACCTATGAAACTGATTTAACAACTTTTTCTAATCGACTTTTGATTAATCGATTATCTGATGGTCTTCTTCAGTTTAGGACCATTGCTCACACTTTATCTTTGTTTTCTTTTCATAACTATACTGAATATAACTAAATTATGATCACTCCCTCAGAAATCTCTCCCACTGATTCTTCTTTAACAGCCAGCTTTGTTTTCTAAGAAGCTTTCCTGCTTCTTTTACCTATATTGCTCCTCCAACCTCCTTCTTCAGTCACACTTTATAGCTAAAAACCCCATCAGTAACACGGCGGCATGGTGACACAGTAGTAGATCCTGGCTATGGGCACTTGTCTGTACGGAGTTTGTACCTTCTCCCCATGATCTGCGCGGGATACCTCCGAGAACTGTTTCCTCCCACACTCCAAAGATGTGTAGGTTTTTAGGTTAAATGGCTTGGTATACTGTAAATGTAAAATTTGTCCCTAGTGTAGGATAGTGTTAATGTGTGGGGATCGCTGGTTGATGTGGACTCGGTGGTCCGAAGGGCCTTTTTCTGCAAAATATCTCTAAGCTAAACTAAACTAAACTAACAAAGTTAAGCCTTCAGTCATGGCGTTTCAACCACATTCCTATAAAATATTTTAAACCAAGTGTATATCCTCGCCCTCATCTCATCGGCCTTAGCTTCTCTACTTTGAGATATATATGACATTGAAGGCAACCAATGTAGACCGTTTGTCTACTGTGTTCTCTGCCTTTCTTACTCTGTAATTCAATTTTTTTTTTTTTTTTTCAAATCCTACTTTTCCCTTCCTAAACACTTGCCTGGCTTCCCATTCTACAACCAGGGCCACCTCTAGAAATATTAATGTTCAGGTTTGTTTACTTTGGAGCAGATAAGATAAGAGATGACCTGACTGAGGTAAACAAAATTATGGGATGGATCATTAGGGTACTTAGGGATGATGGTAACCGGAAGGCATAGATTTAAAGCATGAGGTAGGAGATGTAGAGGAGATTTAAGGATGAACCTTTCAACTCCAAGGGAAGTTGAAACTCGCAACTCACTGCCTGAGTGGATAGTTGAGGTGGGTGCCCTCAAAAATTGAAGCATTTAGATGTGAACTTAAAATGCCATGGCCAAGTGCTAGAAAACGTGGTATTTTTTAGGTAATATCACAATGTTTTAAGGTACCATCACGACATTGTCAGGTCGGGGGGAGTTCCCCCGCCACGGGTACCATGTAATGCCGTGCTACCTGCTACATGGTCGGATAGTCGGCGACTAAACCGTCTCCCCCACCTGGTTTGTCAGGTGAGGTGGAGGCTGTGGAATTCCAGCAGGACCAAAATCAAGACCTGTCAAAGGGTGGAACCAACGGCCATCCATACATCAGTAGAAGTTGTGATCACTGTCGTTCATAGCATTGTAAGGCACCGTGTCCGTTGATGTTTTCAATGATGATGATGATGATCATAACATTTAAAAAAACCTTTGGACATGTACATGGATAGGATAGTTAGGAATGATATGGGCCAAATACTGGCAGATGGGACTAGTGTAGATGGGCATGATGGTCGGCGTGGGCTGTTTCCATACTGTATGAGTCGATGACTCTAAACCAGGATTAGTGTCAGCTGGCACATACACGATGATCCAAAGGGCCTGTATCTACACTATGTGACTGACTATGCAAATCACGACATAACTATTCTTCTGGAGAGGTAGCCGTGTTATTACCAGGAGATTTCGTGGGTAGTTTGGTCAAGAGTCTTATTTCTGCAATTGGCAGAGCTTCTTTGTAAATAGACTCAGCTGGTTAAATGTACTTTGCTGTGAAATAGATTGCCTGCTGTAAATTCCATTATAAATCCCAACCCACTTCGAACTGACAGGATGCACTGATGTCAATGCTCATTCTGATTATTAATGTTCACACGCTTGGCAGACCTGGTTTTTAATTTTTGTTTCAAAGTATAAAAGGAATGTAAGCTCCTCATTGTATTTACGATCATTTCACAATAGGTTACTTCCCTATTTTCATGACATATTTGTCCTAGAGGGCGGCACAGTGGCCACAGCGGCAGTGTTACTGCCTTACAGTATAAGAGACCTGGGTTCGATCCTGACTAGGGGTGCTATCTGTATACAGTTAGTACATTCTACCTATGACCTGGGTTTTCATCAGGTGCTCCAGTTTCCTCCCATATTCCAAAAAATATGCACGTTTTTAGGTTAATTGGCTTCTGTAAAGTGTACCTCGTGTGTAGGATAGAACAAGTTTACGGAGCGATGGCTGGATTGAGCAAACTAATTGGGCTGAAGGGCGTGTTTCCATGCTGTATCTTGAAACTAAACTGATACACAATTACTCTAATAACATTATATCAAGTGAAGGGTCTTTAAAGGAGGTGCAATATATAACAGGATGACTGATACGCTGTTGTGGCTTTTACATCAATCTTTTCAAACTATGTAGTGCCACAGTGGATTGGACCAGTTTGTACACCCACACCCTCCTACTGCTGAGTTGACCAATGAGTTTAGAAGAATGAGGGGGGCCCTCATTGAAACTTACCGAATAGTGAAAGGCCTGGATAGAGTGGATGTGGAGAGGATGTTTTCACTAGTGAGAGAGTCCAGGACCAGAAGTCATACCTCAGAATAAAAGGATGTACCTTTAAAAAGGAGATGAGGAGGACTTTCTTCAGTCAGAGCCTGGTGAAACTGTGGAATTATTTTTCACAGATAGCTGTGGAGGCCAAGTCAATGGATATTTTTAAAGCATAGAATGACAGATTCTTGATTAGTAAGGGTGACAGGGGTTATGGGGAGAAGGCAGGATGAGGTTGAGAGGAAAAGATAGATTAGCCATCATTGAATGGCGGAGTAGATTTGATGTGCCGAATGGTCTAATTTTGCTCGTATAACTCATCAACTAATGAGTCTCTTGCTGATGGATCTGGTTGATAAACCACCTTATTTCTGGCCCTTTGAAACCTGGCCTCTCCATCTCCATCTAATATTAGGTCCAAGTTTCATGCCATTCCCCCTTCCTTTCATCCCATTCCCTTCCAAACAACGATCGGCTCTGGACCCTCCACACCTTCGCTGTTGCCTCAGTGGGTCACTTATCTGCTAAAACACAGAATATCTGGCCATAACTCCAACTTGGCCCGAGAGGTGAGGGGAGGAGGAGGAGATAGTCAGCTGATGAGAAAGCAGGGACTGAGAGAGGATGACAGGAAAAAGGTGAGAGTTGAGGGAGGGCAAAAGAGAGAGTCAGAGGGGCAAATGGGGGAAGGGAGTAAGAGGGAGAGAGTGGTGGGAGAGAGGTAGAGAGATGGAAAGAGTGGGGAGGTGGTGAGAGGAAGAAAGAAAGAGACACAATTTGGAGGACAGGAAGATACTAAGCAAGAGATAGAGGTGTGAGAGAAAGCATTTCTCACTTTCAGTGTAAGCGAAAATTATCACCAAGAAAAAGGATCCAATTTTCATCAATGAAGCAGAGAAGATTCTGCAATAATAGGTTTGTTTAATTCTCTCTACATATTGATTACCTTTGATTACTGTTTGAATTCAGCTGCTGAAAAAAATAATCTTGTGACATAAATTAATCATTCATAAACAGTGAATCGCTAAATTCCCTGGTGTACTGAGTATCACCTTAAATTAAACTCCCGATACCTTCAACTAGAACATGCACGATGCTTTTTATTTAATGACTATTAATCAAAATGGGTGGCCAGTGACTGGAAAAATGCATTAATAATGATGTACCAGATTCTGTTGCATTATGTAACTTCATCAGTCAATTGAAAACAATCAAATCATGTCAGTCATTTCTTTAGCTTTCAACAAACCTCTGTGGAGTGAACAGCAACATAGTGCAATCCCACCACATTCCCCTGATCCTATCATTCTGTACACACCATGGGAAAGTCCCATTGACCTGTGAAGAAGAAATAACCTCATCCCTTGAAATGTTGAATACATTCCTTGGAAATTAGATGATTAAGGGGAGATTTGATAGGATATTCGGGAAAACGATGTAAATAGATATAAACCTCTGCAGTTACTGTAGTTGAAGCATTCTAGATCAGTGGGTTAACCCTAAATATGGAAGCAAACAATTCAGGATGGTTAGGACTACTACTCTATTACCAAATGTCTACCACTCTTCTAAAGACACGAGTGGTAAATATACTGGAATTCTTTATTGCAATTAATGCAATCTTAAATGTTGATGAGATTTTACTCAGCAAAGATGTTAACGGGTGTGAGGGAAGGCAGATTGGCTGTGATCTACTTGTCAATAGTCAATAATCCTTTATTTGTCATCTCTGCAACTGCACAGTGAAATTCATTTTGCATATATTACACATGCAGACGCCGCCATTTTTGGCACCATTATTCACAGTCCAAAGACGGGTCAGCCCATGTGTTCAATATACTGGAGCAAATCCCGCAAACTGACGTCCTTCCACTCTCTTCTCCTGACCATCTTTGATTCCCGGGGGTGCCTCCTACAGCTTACCGGAAGGCGATGAAGGCATTACCCCGGTTCATAGAAACATAGAAAATAGGTGCAGGAGTAGGCCATTTGGCTGATCATCCAACTCAGTAACCTGCCTTCTCTCCATACCCCCTGATCCCTTTAGCCACAAGGGCCACATCTAACTCCTTCTTAAATATAGCCAACAAACTGGCCTAAACCACCTTCTGTGGCAGAGAATTCAACAGATTCACCACTCTCTGTGTGATTTTTTTTTTCCTCATCTCGGTCCTAAAAGACTTCCCCATTATCCTTAACCTGTGACCCCTTGATCTGGACTTCCCCAACATCGGGAACAATATTCCTGCATCTAGCCTGTCCAACCCCTTAAGAATTTTGTACGTTTTTATAAGATCCCCCCTCAATCTTCTAAATTCTAGCGAGTACAAGCCGAGTAGCCAGTCTTTCTTCATATGAAAGTCCTGCCATCCCAATAATCAGTCTTGTGAACCTTCTATGTACTCCCTCTATGGCAAGAATGTATTTCCTCAGATTAGGAGACCAAAACTGTATGCAATACTCCAGGTGTGGTCTCACCAATGCCCTGTACAACTGCAGTAGAACCTCCATGCTCCTATACTCAAATCCTTTTGCTATGAATGCCACCAAAATGGATAACCTCACATTTATCCACATTAAACTGCATCTGCCATGCACTTGCCCACTCACCCAACCTATCCAAGTCACCTTGCAGCCACCTAGCATCCTCCTCACAGCTAACACTGCCCCCCAGCTTCGTGTCATCTGCAAACTTGGAGATGTTGCATTCAATTCCCTCGTCCAAATCATTAATATATATTGTAAATAGCTGAGGTCCCAGCACTGAGCCTTGCGGTACCCCACTCATCACTGTCTGCCATTCTGAAAAGGACCTGTTTATTCCTACTCTTTGCTTCCTGTCTGCCAGCCAGTTCTCTATCCACATCAATACTGAACCCCCAATACCGTGTGCTTTAAGTTTGCATACTAATCTCTTATGTGCGACCTTGTCAAAAGCCTTCTGAAAGTCCAGATATAACACACCCGCTGGTTCTCCCTTATCCACTATACTACTTACATCCTCAAAAAATTATATTACATTCGTCAGACATGATTTACCTTTCATAAATCCATGCTGACTTTGTCCAATGATTTCACCACTTTTCAAATGTGCTGCTATCCCACCTTTAATAACTGACTCTAGCATTTTCCCCACTACCGATGTTAGACTAACTGGTCTGTAATTCCCCGTTTTCTCTCTCCCTCCCTTTTTAAAAAGTGGACTTACATTAGCTACCCTCCAATCCTCAGGAACTTCTCCAGAATCTAAAGAGTTTTAAAAAATATCACTACTGCATCCACTATTTCTGGGGCTACTTCCCTAAGCAATCTGGGATGCAGCCTATCTAGCTCTGGGGATTTATCGGCCTTTAATCCATTCAATTTACCTAACAGCACTTCCCGACTAACCTGGATTTCACTCAGTTCCTCCGTCTCATTTGACCCCCGGTCCCCTGCTCTTTCCGGCAGATTATTTATGTCTTCCTTAGTGAAGACAGAACCAAAGTAGTAATATTAAACAAGAACTTACCAGTTTGAAGTTTGATCTTTATTTCATGAGGAGTTACGATGAGGGATAACGTGAAGACCCCGCCAGCAGGCATGCGCAACATTCTTCAAAGCAGCGGTGTGAAATCACAGATAGTAGAGTTGACTTAAAGATAATAAGATAAGATAACTAACATACCAGTTGACCTTTATAATAGAGGGTTGGGAGTGGAGTGCACGTAATCCCTCATCGTAACGCCTCATAAAATAAAGATCAAACTTCAAACTGGTAAGTTCTCGTTTAATCTTACTATTTTACTTCGGTGTCACGTGAGTGACTACGTGAAGATTTCAAAGCTCTGTGATTTCATGCCCTGGAAACAAGTCCATGCTCACACACTGCCGTAATAACCAATGGAGGAAGTATGTTAACGTATTTCAGACATGAATCAGTGCTGAAAAACAATGATGTATTTATTAACAAATAATAATAATAACCCCTATCTTTGGGGAAAATTATAATACAGAACTCAAAACTGTGTCTGCAAACGTCTCAGGCGTGGCAACGGGTTTATTATAAAACCACTGGTAGGTTCTTTCATTAGATCATCCCGCCATTGCAAAGATGTAGTCCATAGGAACTTCCATCATCCTTGCTGCCGATGTAGCTGCAGCCCTGGTGGAATGAGATTTTAAAACATTAGTGTCCACCCCCGCTGCACCTAATGCCACCACAAGCCATCTTGAGATGGTCTGCACAGTTACTCTTTGACGAGGATGTTTATGACTTATCAATAAAGCCATTTCCATGCCCCTGAGACTTTTGGTGACCTCCAGGTAATGTAGAAGGTGGGTCACTATACATAGGCGAATATCTACGGGGTAAGCCAGGAACTCCAATTTGAGGGCAGATGATTCAGGTCTGTTCTGTTTAAGTAACTCATATATGTGGAAAGTTACCTTATTTTTGGATGTTGTGCAGAGACTGGACCCGCTGCTCCGTTACAAGAGCCATCAGCATCACCATTTTATACGTCAGTTTTGTTAGTGAAAGGGACGTAGCTGGTGCCCAATCTCTGAGCAGGGTTAACACAATGCCAATATCTGGGAATACCTAGGCCTGGGGGGATTCGAGTTGAAAATACCCCTCATAAGTTTCGACACCAGAGGGTGAGATCCGACCCCATGGTGTTCTAACCCCTGTCCCAGATATGAAGATACGGTACTCCTAGCACAGTTGATGGCACTGTAGCTCAAGCCTTCATCAAAATATAGGCTTGCCAAGAATTCCAGCACACCCGCAATGGTGGCTGTATTGTAAGTGGTGTTTGCTCTGGTACAGAATACCTCGCATTTTCTGATATATGTGAGGTACTTTTTCCTGGTGGACTCTCTGCATGATGCTGTGAAGATGTTCATAGTTCGGTCCGACAGTCCAAATTCCAGGAGTGGTCTTTTCAAATCCTGTAAATCAACAGGTTTATACGATCATGGCACAGGTGACTCTCGCCTGTCACAGGCTGTATCAGCAAACCCGGGCGTTTAGAGATTGGAATACACGGTTCTGAGACCATGTCGAGTACCACAGGAAACCATGGCTGAGTAGGCCAATCGGGTACAACCAAAATACCCGATGCCGAGTCTTGTTGTATTTTTCGCAAGACCCGACTGATGAGGCACATGGGGGGAAATGCATAGAAAAACAATTCCCCCCAGTGTAGCGAAAAAGTGTCCATCACTACTGCCCCAGGGTCTGGTTCCCATGCAACATATGTTGGTATCTGGTGATTAAGTCTGGATGCAAAAAGGTCGATATCTGGCGTTCCATACCGAACTACAATGTCAGTAAATACCTGGTAGTCCATTTGGTGTTGTCATTGAATTTGTGTGACCTGGTGTCCGCCACTGTATTGAGCTTACCCGGAAGGTAAGTAGCTGATACCCAAATGTTTCTTTCTATGCACCAGTGCCAGATTGTATTGACCAAATCATCACAAGATATCGACTTTATTCCACCCATATGATTAATGTATGCCACCATGGTGGTATTATCAATTTGTAGGTGAACATGCAGATGGTGCATGTCTGAACAGTAATCCCGAAGCCTGTGGAATGCTCACAACATCTCTAGATGATTGATACCCAGTGCCTGAAGTAAAGTTAACTCACGTGCATTCTATCTACCATCACAACTGGAGGTGGTATTGGTTGCTCCCCAGCCATGAGCGCTGGCATCATTTTGTAAAACAACCGAAGGGTTTGTGACTATGATGGGATTAGAGCAATGTCGAGCATTGTTAATCCACCATTGCAATTCCAATTTTGCTTTGTCTGGTAATTGCATTGGCCTGTCAAAGTGGCCAGCATGGTGTTTGAGTGCTGCAATTTTGGCCCTCTGTAAATTTTGGTAATGCAAGGGTCCAAATTGTGTGGCTGGAAAGGCAGCCACGAGCTTCCCAATTACCCTGGCTACTTGCCGAATAGATGGATTACTGACGCAAACAAGGCTGTTGCATGCCTCTATCAAGTCTGTTGCTTTGTCCTTTGGCAAAGTGACAGACATGTGAATAGAGTCAATCATGAACCCCAAATAGTCCATAGTCATAGAAGGTATAACTTGGATTTGTCTGGATGGATGATAAACCCCAATTTTTCAAATAGGAGCTTGGTGGCTGAGACAGCCAATTTGGCCAACTCCAGGGTTTTCCCCACAATTACGATGTCATCCAGATATGCCATGACAATATGTTTTTGTTTCCGGAGAAACGCCAAGGCTGGTTTCAATATTTTTGTAAACAGTCTGGGGGCTGATGTTAATTCATTAGGTAGCGCTTTATACTGCCAGAGCTGCCCCATCCAGATAAATTTCAAATATCAGCGGTGATCTTTCTCTATTGGTACTGAATAGTATGCATCTTTAAAGTCGATGCAAGGCATGAAGTATCTCTTGGAAACTAGTTGTTTGGCAGTAACAAAAGTCTCCATTTTGAAGTGGGTATACTGTACAAAAGTATTTAGTTGTGTCAAATCAATAATGATGCGGCATCTGCCATCTTTTTGTTTTTTGTGAAGATGTTTGATACCAACTCAAGAGATTCATGTTTGATTTTCTCAATTACTCCTTTTGTATGTAGTCTTAACAGTTCTGCATGACCTTCCAATTTCTCTTTTTGTGAAAGCACAAACTTTCGGCTAGGTGCATACTGAACTGGAAGGGGGAGTTTGTGAACAAATTCAATTTTGTGTCCCTGAATACTTTGCAGTATGAAACGATCAGAAGTTATGGAGCACCATGCATTCCTAAACAAGTGTAACCTTCCCCCAATCTGTGAAGAAGTTACACATGCTATGTTCCGGAAGCAACCAGACACACCTACCTCCATGGTTACCGGTGGTGCTGTGTTGGTTTCTTCCGTTCTTGCTTTCTGGGAGGTGGAGGCGCTGTGGTGTGGGGTTGGCGCATCTTCCAAAAAGGCTGTTCTGGGCCATGGTCTAAAAAAGAACTTTGTCCTGGTTGTATGGCCTTCGAACTTTCACCAGCTGTTGCTCTTTCGCTGTGGTAACGCGGTCTGCTGGTGGATGCATAGGGGTGCTGCCGCCAAGGATATGAGGACCTGGTAGTGGACGGCACTTTGATCATGCTTTTGGCTCCTCGTCGAGGTCTTTTACCTGCTTCGGCAGGTTGTCGAAAGTAGGCGAACTTCGGGTTTGTGCAGGTCAGATGACACTCTTCCTGAAACAGTTAATCTCGAACTGTGCATTACAGAAGAGTGCCAGGGCGTCCTGTTGCTCCTCCGACATATCCTTCCCATCCACTGACCTGGCAAATGCAGTCATTCCAGAGGCCAGTAGTTTCAGGATTTTTTGCATCTTTACTTCCTGGTTCCTGATGCCAGCACTGATGTTTCCCCAGATGGGATTATTCACCGCAGGCACATTGAGGGAGACACAGTTTTCTGGAGCTAAATATTTAGCTGCCGTGTCGTTCATGGCCTGTTCCTGTAGGTGGTTTGTGGTGAGGTAATTTATGCTGGCTGCCAGCTGCGGCAGCAACGGCAGTCCCTTTTGCGAAGGAATCGTGAACTTGGACACCATGCCGAGTAGCTCTTGTTCTTGCACCAAGGAACAAGAGCTATGCTGGACGATTCTTCGGCCAAATCCCCCTGTTCCGTCAGCCCAGATCTGACTCCTTATGCTCCCCTCCGAGGAGGGAGAGACATTTGGCAGCCCTGTAAAAGGTGCTGCCGTGGGTTTCCTAGGAGACCCACGGTGACCAGACTCCTGTTGGAGTAGGTCACGTTGGAGCAATTGCTCCACCAACCAATCCATGCAGGATAAACGACCGCTGTCGCTTCCCGCAGGCGGTGAGTCTTCCAGCCCGGACCCTGCCGAGTCTACGGGCTTGCCCGACTTTTGGGTGGCTTTACCGCCAGTTCGAGGTACACCTACGGGCTGTAGCGGTGCCTAGTCAGGGGCTGCTGGTTGAACAACTAGCAGCTCCGGTGAAGTCAACCGCTACTGACTGCTCGCATTCCCGTGGTCCTCCGCAGTCAGTCTTGTTGCGGTCCGTTTCGAATTAGTCCCTGACTTGCTATGATGGGTGTTGCTCTGTAAGAAAAAACAAACAGAGCACCCACAAAATGACCTCAGGATAGTGAGTACTTACCTGCAGGTCCATTTTAAACATACCGCTGGAGGAGCGACGCTCCTCCCGCCTGTCGCTTCGCAATGCGTTGGACGATATGGCGCACATGCATGCTGCCAGGGTTTTCACGTAGTCACTCACGTGACTCCGAAGTAAAATAGTTATTCAATTGGTCTTCCATGTCCTTGTTCCCCATGATCAATTCACCTGTTTCTGACTGCAGGGGACCTACATTTGTTGTAACTAATCTTTTTCTCCTCACATATCCAGGGATTTTTCCGATTGATGAAACATAAAGTTATGACTTTTTAAAAATCCTGACCAGCTGATTGGTCCTCTTGCCTGTCAATCACCATGGTGATGGTAACGCCCCTTCCGGGGGGGGGGGGCAGGACTATAAAACCCCGGATGGCTGGACGTGTCAGTCACTCTGGAAGATCACAAGGGAGAGGTTACAACTGTGATTCTAAACTGTGAATCAACTGAACGGTGAGTCTGCAATGTACTTGCAATAAATGATTTGTTAGCGCTTAATGACAATGCCATGAGTTGTTTGGCCTGCCCTGCCTATGCTTGAAACTGCAATGCAAAATTGGAAATGAAATGACAATGCTATGAGTTGTTTGGTCTGCCCTGCCTGTGCTTGAAACTGCAATGCAACATTGGAAATTAAATGACAATGCCATGAGTTGTTTGGCTTGCCCTGCCTGTGCTTGAAACTGCAATGCATAATTGGAAATAAAATGACAATGCCATGAGTTGTTTGGCCTGCCCTGCCTGTGCTTGAAATTACAATGCAAAATTGGAAATGAAATGACAATGCAATTAGTTGTTTGACCTGCCCCTGAAATGGATTGACTTGACTTGACTTGAAATGGATTGACTCGACTTGAAATCGACTGACTTGACTTGACTTGTAATGGATTGTTGGCCCTGCACTCACTGTACTTGACTTGACTTGAGCCACAACACCCATGCTAGTGCTCCAGAAATGCTGCTGCTCCTCCCCCCCTTCCCCTCAATTTATTTGGCCCCTTTATTCTGACTTTGAGTTATCCAAGTTTTTTTTCCTGCATGATAAGAGAAAAAAGCAAGCAAATCTCAAGGTGTGCCAGGCAGCATCCATGGATGGAATGAATAGATGACATTTAGAGTTGTGTTCGCTGATGAACAATAGCCTCAACTTGTTGTCATCAAGATGCCCGTAATTTATTCTTCAAGGTTCACTTTTGATTAGAAACAATAAATATAAATTCTGTGGCATATCTGAGGAAAATATTTCACTTCCTGAAGCTCCAAGGCTTTGTCATTACCTGCCAACAGTTTGATGGAACAGTCTCCTCTTCCCTGCACTTCCAGCAACTCTTAGAGAGCTTAACCTCACTCAAGACAATGCGACTCGCTGGACTGGTAACATATCTTCCAACCGAAGCATTCATCTCCTTCCCTCGCTGTTATGCAATAGCTGCAGTTTCCCACCCAGCAAACACTGTGCAGTTACTCACTTGACTAATCCAACAGACCCTGGCGCAGTGGTGCAGAGGGCAGCACAGTGAGGCAGCTGGTAGAGTTGTTGTCTCACAGTGTCAGAGACCTGGGTTTGACTCTAATCTCATGTGCTGTCTGTGTGGAGTTCTCCTTGTCACCATGTGGGTTTCCCTTGGGTGCACAGGTTTCCTCCCACATACCCCGTTCTGAAATTGTTCATGCACCAACATATATGGATTTGGCTTTGAAGTAAATCGCAATCTTGTCTAATCTCCTTGGTACAGTCTGATGTCTGTTTTAACACAGAGTTTTAACATATTGCTTAATGTTGGCATCTACTGTTAGCATCAATCCTGTACCTCACAATTGATGTCATAAAACTGGAGGAAGGTTGCGATTATCTGATTATTCTTTTTTTAGAAGCAAGTAGCCTGAATAATTGGAATATTCAGGCTACTTGCTTTAGTAGTTCCGTTAGCCTCTGGAAATTGCCACTAGTGTGTTGGAAGAGGATGCAACTGTGAGATAACAAGGAACTGGTGCAAACATGTGATCGATGGTCAGTGTGAACCAGCTGGGCAAGGGGGCCTGATTCGTTGCTGTATGTTTCAATCAATCATAAACTTTCCAAACCTGTAACTTTTAACATCATGAACAGCAAGGATTGAAGTTGGATACAAAATGCTGCAGGAACTCTGTGGGTCAGGCGGTATCTCTGCAGACCTGAAGTTCAGACCTGGGTTTGAAGAAGGGTTCTGACCTGAAACATCACCTATTCCTATTCCCCAGAGATACTGCCTGGCCCGATGAGTTACTCCTACATTTTGTGTGTATCTTCTGTATAAATCAGCATCTGCACTTCCTTCCTACACACAAGCACTGATGGTGCATGGGAATGGCCTGAAAGGTGTAAACTTGAATGAGAGAATTGTTTCACTCATGGTCCTTATGTAAACTAGATTCCATGAACAGCATTTTGGTATCATATTCAAGCCATTCCTCATGTGTGAACTGGGGTCCAACTATTGAGAAGGTAGACAAAAAATGCTGGAGAAACTCAGCAGGTGAGGCAGCATCTATGGAGAGAAGGAATAGGTGACGTTTTGGGTCGAGACCTTTCTTTAAACTGATGGGGGGGTTGGGAAAAAGAAAGGAAGAGGCAGAGATAGTAGGCTTGTGGGAGAGTTGGAAGGAAGGAGGACTCAGAGGGGGGGAGTTGAGAGAGGATATTGCTAAACTGTCTTCTGAGAAAGGAAGAGAACTTCTTTAAAGTAGACATACCTATTTAACTGTGGCAAGAGAGCCCAACTTGTTCATATTCATATTGGGTGCCCAGCATGATGTGATAGCTTGTCATTTGTACCAGTTTAGGTTAATATCCCCCTTACTGTTCCATTGGAGAGCTCAGCTGCTGCTCTGTTTTGCTGACTCTGCTGAGCAACAATCAATTAGATGGCGCCTTTACTCACAAGGTCATTCAAAGAGCTTAACCTGATTTATTTATCTGATAATTTTAATATGCAGTCCCCGTCAGCTGCAAGTGACTTGTATTTGGTCTGAATTAAATGTCGTTCAGCTTTGTGTAAATATTTCATTGCTGATTAAGAGCAATGAGAATTGGTATGCTTTGCAAATGGCTATCCGCAGACATTGCTGAATTGGGTTTCTGGGCGATAAATGGCAGGTGAATAAAACTGTGGCCACCTGTGTTGCTATATTTTTAGGATATTAATAACATTTGTGCAAATTTCTCTCATTGCATTTGGTCAAACAGTATCTCACGATTAAAGCCACCAAAATCACGTAAATAGCGCACAAAATTTGTGATATGTTTCTCACGCTTATCCAGGCTTTATGCAGGAACCTGTGAGGCAATTCCTTGAACTTAAAGTTTAGTCGCACATATAATGTGTGTGACAATGGAGCTGAGCTGGGAACTGCACCAGTTTGCACTATGGGCATGGTTGTGATTACACAATGTGCAATGTGATAGGAGATGGGTGCTTTTAGCCCAGTGAAGTGCAGTCATCGAATGTGACATGCAAGGGTGGCAGTGCGGCTCAGCAGTAGAGTTGCTGCCTCAGACCCGGGTTCGATCCTGATTATGACTGCTATCTATTTGGAGTTTGTACTTTCTCCCTGTGACTGTGTGGTTTTCCTCCAGGTACTCCAGTTTTCTCCCACACTCCAAAGATGTGCGGGTGTGTAGGTTAATTGGCTTCTGTAAATTGCCGCTGGTGCATAAGATGCAAAACTGGGATAACACAGAAGTAGTACATGGGTAGACAAAAATGCTGTAGAAACTCAGCGGGTGAGGCAGCATCTATGGAGGGAAGGAATAGGCGACGTTTCGGTCAATACCCTTCTTCAGAATGATGTTTGGGGGGGAGGCGCGGGAAATAAGAAAGGAAGATGCAGAGGCAGTGGGTTGTTGGAGAGCTAGGAAGGGGAGGGGATTGAGGGAGAAAGCAAGGATTACCTGAAATTGGAGGTCAATGTTCATACCGCTGGTGTGTAAACTACCCCTTGAGGTGCTGTTCCTCCAATTTGCAATGGGACTCACTCTGGCCACGGAGGAGGCCCAGGACAGAAAGGTCGGATTCAGAATGGGAGGGGGAGTTGAAGTGCTGAGCCATCGGGAGATCAGGTTGGTTATTGCGAACTGAGCGGAGGTGTTGGGCGAAGCGATCGCCAAGCCTGCGCTTGGTCTCACTGATGTAGAACAGTTGACACCTGGAACAGAGGATGCAATAGATGAGGTTGGAGGAGGTACAGGTGAACCTCTGCCTCACCTGGAAAGACTGTTTGGGTCCTTGGATGGAGTCGAGGGGGAGGTAAAGCGACAGGTATAGCATTTCCTGTGGTTGCAAGGGAAAGTATCAGGGTAGGGGGTGGTTTGGGTGGGAAAGGACGAATTGACCAGGGAGTTATGGAGGGAACGGTTTCTGCAGAAAGCAGAAAGGGGAGGAGATGGGAAGATGTGGGCAGTAGTGGGATCCAGTTGGAGGTGGCGAAAATGTTGGAGGATTATTTGTTGTATGCGACAGCAGGTAGGGTGGAAGGTGAGGACAAGGGGGACTCTGTCCTTGTTACAAGTAGGAAGATGAGGAGTGAGAGCGAAGCTGCAAGATATAGAGGAGACCCTGGTGAGAGCATCATCTATAATAGAAGAGGGGAACCCCCATTTCATAAAGAATGTGGACATCTCCGATGCCCTGGTTTGGAACACCTGATCCTGGGTGCAGATGCGGACTGATTGTAGTGGGGGAGAGAATGCTGGAAAAAAGAGATGGTGGTGGGACAAAGCTTGGGAAGTGATAGGTGGATACAGGTGAGGAGAGGTTTGGTTGGCAGATGCGTGAAATAAATTACAAAGGATGAGGTTGGGAACTAACTATTCCAGAATACATAACTTCGCAAATGTAATATGAAAAAGATGGAAGGTAGTCAGTACGAGACGAGATAAAGGTAATAATTGGAAAGTTTGTGTTCAGCTTTGATTTTCTAGGTCAATGTGTCAAGGAACGAAGAAGGGGTCAGGATGTTTTATATTCAATATTGCGAAGAGAGTGGGTAAATTAATAAAGTGGTAGTCAAGTAGTCGGAAGAAAAGATTGTTAGTAAACTGACAAAATGTTTAATTAACATTGAAAACTATTTACTTTAATACAAAATCAGGATGAAATATATAAGCAAAACCATCTATAACATTATGTATTATGGATGGCTATAGTGGATGGGGAAATCACATTAAGAGATGCAACAAAGCAGCTTGAGACCAAACATTCCCCTTAAAATGATAAATCCAAGTGGAAAAGACTTATATTAGCAGTTAATAGTTTTATTTAGTTTAGTTTAGAGGTACAGCATGGAAACAAACCCTTCAGCCCACCGAGTCCACGCCGACTAGCGATCACCCCATACACTAGTACTATCCTACACACTAGGGACAATTTATAATTAACAGAAGCCTTTTATCCTACAAACCTGTACTTCTTTGGAGTGTGGGAGGAAGCCAGAACACCCGGAGAAAACCCACGTGATCACAGGGAAAACATGCAACGCAGTACAGTCAGCATCCGTAGTCAGGATCGAACCCAGGTGTCTGGTGCTGTAAGGCAGCAGCTCTATTGCTATGCCACTGTGCTGCCCATATTAAATTGTATTAAGTAAAAGGAAAAAAAAAGTTTATTATGTTGCTGTGAAGCTCATTGTAAGGCTGAGGTGCGTGTGATGACAAATTGCAAACCTCTACTGAATTACTGATAATTGTGACTCCAACTTTAAAGATGAATTGAGATTAAAAAATCAATCGTTTCAAAGTTTCAAGGTCAATTTGTCACATGTACCAATTAAGGTACAGTGAAATTCAGATTGCCATACAGTCATACCAATAAAGAGCAACAAGACACCCAAATAAATGTTTAACATGGACATCCATTCCAGTGACTCCCCCACATTCCTCACCATGATGGTAGGCAATAAAAGTTAATTCTTCCCTTCTTTGTTCTCCCAATGTCAGGGCATTCGAACCTTCTGTTGTCGGGGCGATCTTGGTTCCTGCAGCCTGGTGGTCAAGCCCTCCGTGTTGAGGAGATCAAGCTCCCACAGCGGGGGGATCTCAGCTCCCCATGCCCGCCAATTGGACTTCCAAGTCGGGCCTGGTCGAACCTCCTGAGGCTTGGAGCTTTCCGACATCAGTGTCTAACCAAGACTGCGAGCTCCTCGATGGTGAAATCCGCAGACTGCAGTCGGAGTGTCGATCCCAGGCAAGGGATCTTTTTATTAGTTTGCTATTTGTAATGAGTTCACATCAGGAGTTTAAAAAAAACCCTCTGGATTTGTTTAGATGGCAGTTGATACAGTGGTCAAAATCATAGATAGTTTTTTCTCCCCTGAAGCCTCTTCACTGAGAAGCACATCATCACTGTGTAAGAAGGAACTTGTGTAAGAAGTCTGAAGAAGGGTCTCGACCCAAAACATCACCTATTCCTTCTCTCCGGAGATGCTGCCTGTGCCACTGAGTTACTCCAGCATTTTGTGTCTGTCTTTAGCACATTATCATTCACTGTTCCCTGTTGAAGTTTATGAATACTATTCATTTAACAAGTGGTGCATAGCAATTGCATAGATCTTCATTACAGTGCAATGTTATTTCTAATTACACTTGCACAAAATCAGGCAAGAACAGGAAAGTAACAGAAGAGGAATTATTGGATCACAGAATATAATGGAGGTGGAATTATTAGACCATACAATATAATGGAGGTGTATTTATTAGACAAAGATTCAAATTAAAAAACTATATCCCAACGGGAAGGCCCCATGAAAGCATTTAATTTTGTAAGTTTTCCTGAAGGGATTTATAATGTAAGTGTGTTCTATGCTCATGATAGATACAGAATAGCTCCCCATTAAGAACGGTACTTGCGATGGTAATACGTGTAATACCAAAACACTTGATTGCACATGATAGACCCCAAAAAAGCAAGGGAGTTCAAATCCCTCTTAATCAGAGTTTCCATTTGCCTCGCTTACTTTAATCACCCAGGAGCCAGTTGTCCCATAGAATAAGCAGAGATATCGAATTGTGATATCTGACTTCTGTTTGAGTTACTCCATCACTGAGAGATGAGGTTCACAGGAAGTAGAAATGTAGTAGGAGATCTTCTGGTGAAAACCTGGGTTGGCATTAATATCCATCTGCATCTTGTACTCCGCACACTATAGAATGCTGTGATTAATCAAAGAAGTACATATGGAACGTACAGCAGGGAAACGTGTAATCCATCCCCTTGGCCAATTTTAGTCTGGATCTAAATCTAAAGTCTGGTACAGGCTTTCAAGTCAGATACAGATTCAAGGTACAGATGGTACAGATTCAAGAGAGAGTTAGAAATAGCTCTCAGGGCTAACGGAATCAAGCGATATGGGGAGGAAGCAGGAACAGGCTACTGATTCTGGATGGTCAGCCATGATTATATTGACTGGCAGCGCTGGCTCGAAGGGCCAAATGGCCTACTCCTCCACCTATTTTCTATGTTTCTATGTTACAGGCAATCTATCTAATGCAGGAGAGATTGCGGAGAATGGATCATTATTCTCTACATGCTAGAATAATTAGATCATCTCATTGAAACATTTATATTATGATAGAGCTTAAAAGCGTAATTGGTGAGAGTCTCTTTCACTTAACTGGAAATTTCTGTGTATTGAATTAGGATGTGAAGTTATTTAATTTCAGGGAGTAATTTCTTATTTCAGGGATTTTTCCTGTTTAGATTCAGTGTCCAAGGGAGTTGAGACCAACATCGAGGTCAACAACTTCTTAGAATCAAAGGTACATGAGTTATATGTATGTTGGGGAGGAAGTTGGGGATCATGCATGGACCGTTTGGAGAAACGAGGAACTGCAGATGCTGGTTATTACCACAGATAGACAAAAACTGCTGGAGTAACTCAGCAGGTCAGACAGCATCTCTAAATAAAACAATCATTTTACTTCGGAGTCACGTGAGTGACTACGTGAATAAGCCCCGCCAGGCGCATGCGCGTCATTACGTCCGACGCATGGTGCACCGATGGGCTGGAGAGCGCAGCTCCACCAGCCGTAAGTAGTAAACCCGCAGGTAAGTCAATTTAAAAACTTTTCCTGCGAGTATTTAAACTCCATGAGTCTGGCTCGGGAGCCAGCGGGATTTGGAGGTATGGAGCATATAAACAAAAGTGTCCGAAGTAGGCCCGCGGTTACCGCTCGCAGATCGGGTCGGGAGATACCGGCTGCAGTAATGCCGGCTCCGATACCGGCTGCTGTTCTACCGGTACCAATTTATCAGTACCGGCTCAACTGCCCCCATCAGTTCCAGTGCTTCAGGGCACTGAGGCCACTCCACCAGAGAGGAAGGCCAAGAGAAAATCTCTCAAGCCCATTTTATCTGACGGGTCTGATGATGAGGAAGACTCCCCTCCTGATGATAGAAGATATGGGGACGGCTCAATCAGATGGAGAAGATGCTCCAAACTCTAATGAGCCATGAAATTTTTCAATCGGGGTCGAATGCCCCTAGGATTCCCCAGACAGCCTCACATAGAGGCCCATACAGTGAAGACAACACCGCTTATGAATACCAGTGGGAATCACCCTCTCCAACAACTCGTTTAGAGCTGGAAGAGACCTCCCTGGAACAAGACCCGGGAGAGCCAGGGAAGGAGGAGTCTGACCCTGAAGTTGGTGTCACTGCTTTTGGGCACACACCAAAGCACATGAGCCATGCTCCAGATGTCCCGGACGTAGCAAGGAACTTTGCTATTCCGGAAGGTACTGGTGATGCCATGGAGGAAAACCTGGTGGCCAACATCAATTACATGGCCTCTCACCAGCTACAAGATACAATAATGGAAGAAACAGCCACCAGATACAAAACACCTGTGAATTGTGCATCACTCAAAGTGCCCACTGTGAACTCTGCTGTCTGGGCACAAATGAGTGCAATGATGCGTGGACAAGAAATCGGTTTCCAGCGGGAGCAGGCATCGTGGCCTTTGGCAAAATGGTCCGAGGGGCACCAATGTCCGGCACACGGCAGGATATGCTGGCCCTGCAGTGTAATGCATATTTCAAGGTGAATTGTATCCGGGAAATAGCCATAAAACCTACATTGAACCCGCGATTTGCAGCTTTATGCAGATCCACCAATATTCAAGCTCCAGATTATTTATTTGGGGTGGACCTGCTCAAACAAGTCAAAGACCTGGAGGAAGAGGCCAAGCCAATAGGCCTCATGAAGACATACGTTCCTCCCGCCAGGATGCCACCTCGCAGGTCGTTTTCAACGCGAAGTGGGTCAGATCCGGGGGCAGGGCCAAGCAGAGCGGGGACGGCGGTATTACCCACCTGTATATCCCAACTACAACCCCAGTATGGCAAATAAGACAAGAACTCCAAGGTCAACTGTAGAGGTACGGGTGATTCATTCAGTCCAGGATAAATCTTCTGGGGAACAACCTCTGGTTGGGGGTAGGTTGCAGTTATTTTATGATGAATGGTGCTGCATAACATCTGATCGTTTATACTGGACACTGTGTCAGGGTCTCGAATAGAGTTTATGTCAGGAATTCATCCACCTGCACAAAATATGCCTAGTTGGGTATTGTTTTTTTACTGGCCAGAAACTCAGCAGGTAACTGAAGAAATGGCGGCATTGTCCCAAAAAGGTGTAATGGCCCTGTCTCACGGTGGGAGTTGACCCACGAGTGACCCGAGTGACAGACTCGTGGTTGTGCACGAGATCCTAAGATGATGTTCAAGTGTTTGAACCGAGTTCCCACGAGTATGGTATTTTGCCGTTCACTGCGATGTTCCAAGTTCATCTCCTGAGTTAACCAAGTTCGTCTCCCGTTTACTCTTGAGCTGACAACGTCTCCAGAAAAGTGACACAGTGTTTCTATTTGGACATGTTCTATTTGGACATTAAACTGACCTGAATATAGACGAAAGCTGAGAAAAGGGTTTGGGATAAGCCTCAGGTGTAACCTGACGAGGCGTTGCACCTGTTGGGCAGTGGAACCCACCGATCACAGCCCGGGATCAGGACGGAGACCTCCCTCCAGCCTTATTTTAATCCACAACAGTCTGCACCTGTCTCTCATGCAGCAGTCTTGTTTATTATTTAAAGGATATTATATGACCCTTTAATATTTATTTCAGTATGCAAAGGTTCACTTTTAGTTAGATTAGCGCGAAAACTTGTGGCCCTTCAGGGCCACCGAGTCCGCACCGATGTTTCTATGTTTCAGTGACCAATATACAATAGGGACAATTTTACACAAACACCTGTAATGTGCTCGATTGTAATAATGTATTGTCTTTCAGCTGACCGAATTTCACTGTTCCTCGATACACGTGACAATAAACTAAATTGAAAAGCCTTATTCCCTTTCCATAGGCACAAAATGCTGGAGTAGCTCAGCGGGACAGGCTGCATCAGGAGGAATGGGTGACGGTTCGAGTCGAGACCCTACTTCAGACATTCCTTCTCTCCAGAGATGCTGCCTGTCCCGCTGAGTTACTCCAGCTTTTTGTGACTATGTCCGGATGTTCTACACTGGACCTTCATTGACGAGGTTCTGGATTCCCGTTGCCATTACTGGCTGCACTTCAATGTGATTTACGCAGGTAAAGAACTGTGGTCTCCGAAAAGAGATGCGAGGATATTGTATAACTGTTAGCGTGTTGTGACTATGCAATGCTGAGAACTATACATTGTAATTGCTTATCTAGATTATATTTTAATCATAAGCAACACTCAGGAGACAGCTGAGGAGTCCGTTTCAGCAACCAAACACCTGTTTGAAAGGTTAGGTTTTCTGGTCCATCCAACAAAATCCAAGTTAGAGCCATCCCAAAAAATTGATTATTTGGGGTTTGTCATTGATTCAGTTGATATGTCAGTGACTTTGCCTACAGCCAAGGCTGTGGAGATCAGGGAGGTCTGCACTAGTCTCACTGAAAAACAACACCCCCACATCCGGGAAGTAGCCAGTGTTATTGGCAAATTGGTGGCGGCTTTCCCTGCAGTGGGGTTTGGACCCCTGCACTATCAAAGTCTGCAACGAGCTAGAGAACAAGCACTTAAAGAACATGCAGGTCATTTTGATAGTCCTATGCAGCTGCCAGCCAGAGCCATCGCTGAATTACAATGGTGGATTATCAATATTGTACACACTACCAAAAACATTTTGGTTCAGCAACCTTAAGTGGTTTTACAAACAGATGTGAGTGCTCTGGGATGGGGAGCCATGGACAGCGAGTCTAGCTGTGGTGGTAGATGGAGTGTGCAATGAATAATTTACATGTTCAGCTCCAGATTGACAATACCACGGCTGTTGCATATATCAATCACATGGGAGGAATAAGGTCAGTATCATGTGATAATCTGGCTAACCTCATGTGGGACTGGTGTATTTCCAAAAACATCTGGGTCTCAGCTATCTACCTACCAGGTAGAGATAATGTGGTGGCAGACAACAGGTCATGGAAATTTAATGACCAGATAGAATGGATGTTAAATCCTGATGTTTTTAAAATGATTGTCAGCCGCTATGGTTTGCCAGATATTGATCTGTTTGCATCCAGGCTAAATCACTAGTTGCCTAAATACGTTTCATGGGAACCAGATCCAGGAGCAATAGCGGTGGATGCATTCTCGCTGCATTGGGGACGTACATTCTTTTATGCTTTTCCCCCATTCTGCCTCATTAGGCAATGCCTCACCAAAATAGAGCAGGATTCCGCCTCGGACGTTTTGGTGGTTCCGGATTGGCCTACACAGCCATGGTTCCCATTGGTGCTCAGAATGATGACTCAGCCATTCATGACTGTTCCCAACTGCAGTAATTTGTTGGTGCATCCAGTAACAGGAGAAAGTCATCCATTACATGATCATATTAATTTGTTCTGACCAGACCTTTCCAAGTCGAGTAGGACCATGGATGTGATAACTGCAGCTTGGAGAGATAACACTAAAAAACAATATGTGTCTCATATTAAGAAACGGGAGATGTTTTGCTTGTGGTCAGATATATCTTATCACACTGCAAGCATACCAGAAGTATTGGCGTTCCTTGCTACATTGCATTTTGATGAACGCTTGAGCTATAGTGCCATTAATAGTGCTCGGAGTGCTTTGTCCTCCTATTTAGGGCAGTTTACAGAACAACAATCTATCGGGTCTCATCCGTTAGTGTCCCGATTCAGAGAGGAATCTTTAACAAGAACCCTCCTAAACCTAGATATACAGAAATCTAGGATGTCAGTATAGTTCTCACACTGCTTCGGCAATGGGCTCCTATTACGTCACTGTCTTTTCAGAAGTTAACACTTAAAGTGGTTATGCTCATGGCGCTAGTATCAGCGCAACAAGTGCAAACATTGCAAAAGCTACGAATAGATAGCATGTATTCTTCTGCAGATAACATTACGTTTATGTGTATAATTTAATCAAACAAAGCAGGCCAGGAATGGCCGGAACCAAAGTAAACTTTACAGCATACCCCGTTGACCAAACGTTATGTGTAGTTAAGCACCCGAGTCAATATATAGAGGTAACTAAGAGTCTCAGAGGCTCTGAAACAGAAATGTTCATCAGTCACAAATAACGTCATAAAAAGGTGTCAGTACAAACTATTTCTAGATGGTTAAAACAGGCTTTGGATTGTGCTGGAGTAGACACTCATGTGTTTAAATCTCACTCCACCAGGGCGGCATCAACATCCGCAGTGAAGACGCAGGACGTGCCTCTAGATCAAATCCTCGGGGCCGCAGGATGGCCTAAGGAGGCAACCTTCTCAAAATTTTATGATAAACCTGTCCTGACAGTGCCAGGGTTTGGGTTTGGTTTGATTTCTTTGTCTTTATAAATTTCATTTATAATTTCCCCCTGGGACAAAGGGGTTATTACTATTTTGCTTGTTATTATTATTAAAATAATTATTGGATAATTCGAAGCAATGTTCAATACATTATTTATTCACTACTGTGTCAACTGAAGCAGTGTGTCGTATGGAATGGATCTACGGCATGAAATCTTCACAGAGTCACTCACGTGACTCCGAAGTAAAATAGTAAGATTAAACGAGAACTTACCAGTTTGAAGTTTGATCTTTATTTTATGAGGCGTTACGATGAGGGATTACGTGCCCTCCGCTCCCGGCCCTCATAATCGCAAATATCATCGGGTAGTTCTAGTCTTCTGAGTCTTATTATATCACTTCGACTATAGTTTCTGTGTTTTCACGCCGCTGCTTTGAAGTATGATGCGCATGCGCCTGGCGGGGTTATTCACGTAATCCCTCATCGTAACTCCTCATAAAATAAATATCAAACTTCAAACTGTTAAGTTCTCATTTAATCTTACTATTTTTCTCCAGAGATGCTGCCTAATTGTTTGGAGTTGGAGTAGTCTCTTCTGAAGCCTTCTCTTGCTGATATTTCTTCAGTTCTTTTTTAAAATTTGGCTTCAATTCTCCTCTCATCTATCCTAAAATACCCTGACATAAAGCAACAGTAGAGTTCCAACTCTCATATAAAATATCGATCAAGGTGTGATCCAGATTTAAAGATAGATTGCAGAGACTGCTTAAAACAGAAGGCAATGGCATTCAAATGGGATATCAGTACAAATGTAACATCACTATTATGTTCCTACTTTAATATTTACCCTTGAATAGTTGCATGTTAAATCATTTTATCAAAATTCTGAAATATTTCTATTGATAATGAAATGTAAAGCTTTTATTACTAAATAACTTTGACTTAAGAAGGGAATTATATCACAATCACACTTTCCTTGTGTGGTATTGAGTTATGAAGACCAACAAAACATTCAGGCTAGATCTCAGCGGTGTTCTCAGCTGACCTCAGGGAGAGATGCTGCCTGGCCTGCTGAGTAACTCCAGCACTCTGTGAATTTATTTCATCAACTGGCAAATACTGTTTGTATCTCAGTGCCAGATGAGGATAAAAAGATTCTCACCTACACCTTGACAAAAATCCTCTGTATTCATTGATGGAGAACAATCACTCACACTATGTATCGAAGGCTGTAGTTCTCCTAATAGTGCTATAATAGCTTGAGTTCAGCACCTGTAAGAGAGAACAAGATAAAATCAGAGGCAGGAAAACTGTAGTTCAAGTATGGAAGTCAATGGACTGTTGTTTGTGAAAATAAACTGGGGGAATTGTTGGGAAGTAGATAGATTCGAGGGAAGGGTCTCATTAAAATCCTTGGACTACATGTGGGAAGGCAATTAATTGTATTAAATTAATTAGCAGATTAGTGGTACTGGAACTAATTGACTAAGAGAAGGACTGTAAAACTACAAAAGGATGAGAAATAGAGCCCAGACTCATTTTGTAAATGTCCACATAATATTTCGCATTGTATATCAGCAGTCAGTGAATAAATTGTTACTCGCCAGTTAAAAACATATTAGTGGTTCTGGAGTTCTTTAAAGCATTGAGTTTTTGTATGTGGTGCATTTAATCTTCCTTTCAAGTCTAAACATTCAGGTGAATCCATAAAAATTTGACTGCCTTCTTTTTTTAATTTTGATGCAGTTTCTCTCAACCATCAAAGTGTGTCTGGTGATAGCTGAAGTAATTGAACTACTCTCGAGTTGCCGGGCAGAGGGCATCATCTTCCTTTCATCACTCCATCCATAGCTTCTGTTTTATTCCCATGAAATCCATGTATACACACTTTAGAAGCCCTGAGCCCTCAGCACAATTTGAATACGAAAGGGATACTAAATAAGATGCTTTAATCTATTCTCTATTGCTCTGCTTTTTTTGCCTCACTTCATCTCCCTTCTCTTCCAAGTGCTTGTCCATTTAAGTTAAGATAGTCACTTAATATGTGAAGAAAGAATGCAATAAAGGGGAAAGATACATTTGCAGAAAGAAATAACATTTCTGGCCTATGAATGGCTCACCTTAGAACCACTTGGGTTACATTTACTCATGCCTTAAGCTTTCACAGGTAAAGATTAGTAAAGAGCTCCTTTTAACAAAGCATTCAATCACTGGGAAGTGGGCGGACTTATACGTTCACTCCCCGTCAAACCCTTTGGTTCTCTTCTGTTACCTCTTTCCTCAGTAAGCTGTTTTGAAAGAGCTTTCTGTTCCCCTGTCTCTTGTCAATCGGAATACCAGGAAATGAGCTCCTTTTGTAAGATTAATTAATAGCAGGAGTGGGTTGGACTGAGCCCAATCATCGGGCAATAGAGCTGTAATTGTTACATTGTTGACAGGAACAAAAGCTTGGGTTGTAGTTTGAGGCGATGGTTTAAGGAAACCTCTTTTGGACTGCAGGCTTCGATGCTGTGGGTTAAAGCGTGAAGCAGGGAAACCTTTGAAGCATTTATTTTGAAGGATGGTTTGGATAAAAAGTTGGGTGGTAAAATGGAGGCCAGCAATATAAATAAATCTTATCCTCTGTTTTAATCTGTTTGTGATGTTAGGTACCAATTAGAGGTGCCACTTCCAGTTTCCAGTTTTGTTTAGAGATGCAGCGTGGAAACAGGCCCTTCGACCCACTGAGTCTGCACTGACCAATGATCACCCGTACATTCATTCTATCCTGCACACTAGGGACAATTTACTGAAGACAATTAACCTACAAACCTCCACATTTGTGGAGTGTGGGATGAAACCGAGAAAGCCCACGTCATTACAGGGAGAATGTGTTAACTCCATACTGACAGCATCAGTGGTCAGGATTGGACCTGGGTCTCTGATGCTGTAAGGCAGCAACTCTATCGCTGCGGCACTGTGCTGCCAGTTTGAACATTGGGCATTTTTAACGAGCTGATTTCCAATCTACCTGGTAAAAGATTGGGTAGATGGGTTTGTAACCAGCTGAGTTAGGAGTTAGTCTTATACTCATGATGAAGGAAATTTATCCTGGACTAAACCTCGACTGTTACAGAACTGGTGAGAAAAGCTCGTGGATATCTCAACTCAAGGCAAGCTGCCATTCCACTTCCTTCAATTCCCAGATTGTAAACCTACAATAATATTAAGATTTTCCTGCAGATGTTTGAATGTGGTCATGGCAATCGTTAAATCGTGCAGTCAACCCTGTTAACCAAATATTAAATAAAATGGTTTAATGGAGGATTTGCATTTATATAAACCCTTAGTTCCTTTCAGGAAGTCCTAAAATGCTTTACAGTCACTGATGTACTTAGAAAATGTATTTACGGGAGTTGACAACCAACGTGCACAGCAAGCTCTCAAAGACTGTAGTGTGACCAAATCATCTATTTTGTAATGTTGAATGTGGAAAATATCTTGACTAAGACAGCAAGGGAAATTCCTTTGATCTTTAAATTAGCACCATTGTAATATTATCTTCTTCCTGGGATGGCAGCCACAGCCTCGTTTTAATGGCTGGGTGTCAGGTTTTACACTGTGGACACAAAGTGCTGGGGTAACTCAGCGGGACAAGCAGCATTTCTTGAGAGAAGGAATGGGTGATGTTTTGGGTCCAGATCCAAATCAGGTTTTAAACCTCGATTCAATATAATGAAGCGTTTAGTTTCAGGTTCAGGTAAGAGTCATTCCTCTTGACTCAACATCCTTTCCCCTTGAAAAGACCAACATTTACAGACAGAATCGCAACAGAGAAATTAAACATTTAAGAAGGAACTGCAGATGCTGGAAAATCGAAGGTAGACGAAAATGCTGGAGAAACGCAGTGGGTGAGGCAGCATCTATGGAGCGAAGGAAATAGGCAACATTTCGGGTGAGTCTGCAGAAGGGTTTCAACCCGAAACATTGCCTATTTCCTTTGCTCCATAGATGCTGCCTCTCCAGCATTTTTGTCTACCTAGAGAAATTATACATTCTGCCTCATTGTACAACAGTTAAAAATCCTAGACTATGCTACAAATGGTTCTGATTTATGTCAATTATAGATTTTTATTAGATGAATACAAATGCACTCATAATCAGAGGTCAAAATGGTTCTGTGCTTCAATTAATATTTGCTGCAATAATTAAAGACTATTACCTTTTTAAGGAAGGGTAATTAATAAAGCATTGTGTAGCGATGTTACAAAACTTACCTTCAGCGGTGCTGCAGTTCTGCCACTGGCCGTGTGCATGACTTTGGCGCCTTTGAGATGGGGGGGGGGGGGGGGGGGGGGCGGGATTAAAATCCAGTTTTCTACCGCCTATCCGAGGCGGATTTCCTCGGGCTGCTAGCTGCTGAAGAAAAACCAATCCGACTTCCGTTCGCGATTTTTTATTTTTAATCACGAGACAATTTAATAATTAGATTAAAATAAAAAGCGACTTCTATCGCCCTCAATGCCTACAATGTGACGTATCACATGAACGGGACAAAACAAATGGTAAGTCGTTCATTTTGCATATAATCTTGCTTCTTGCGATGGCTTTAATCTAATTTTACGTTGCGAAAATGTGATTTGGGCCCCATACAAACCGGCAGTGTTTTTCCTGCCGATATGGAGTTCAAGTTCACTGCAAATGCAACGTTCCAATCGATCGCGTACCAGAAAAACCCACTTGCTCTTTTTTTGGACAATCATGTCATAAGAGCCTCTAAAACGTCTATATTTTGTGTTATTGTCTATCCATAGTCAATATTTTAATACTAAATATCAGTTTCAGACCCATGTATAGTGCAAAAAAATAATAATTTTAATTATATTGAGTGGATGTTTCTAGATTAATTTATGGGAATTAGACATTACATTCCTTCCATCTGGCATATAAATTCATGACAGTGAGATTTAAAAATCATGTTTATTGTGAATTCTTGTGTGAATGGGATTAGTTTGTTATTTGGATGCTTAGGCTATTGTAAAAAAAAATCATTTTCTTTAGAAATCAAATCTACAAGACATTCTTAATGGGAAAGTAGTGGGCAGAAAGGCATGTCATACGTAGTTTGAAGAGCAAAATGTTGTAGTTTGCGCTGCCAAAATGGAAAAATTGAGGAAAAACAAGGTGTACAGAGTTGCTTATTGGTTACAATCTGAGGAGTATGATGATGCTACTGATTACGGTATACCAATGTAACAGCTAGCAACTGATCTTCTCCATAAAGACTTGGTCTATTGCTAGAAATTGTAATTTATTTACCTATCTGTTACGGACTTAAAGCATATAATACAATAATATTAAAGTTCTGATTTTGAGAATATCACATTTTTGAATTTTCAAGGCAGTCTGGGTGTTTATTACTATTTCCGTCACAACGGTCAATTTTGTAATTAACTACAATTAGGTAATTAACTAATTATATGCTTTAATTTCAGGTCATCCAAGTAAGATGTTATATATTTGTTTCAGAATGCTTCAATCTATAATAACTGAAAATTTCATTCAGTTTTCCTGATTTTTTTTAGAAAGTTATGGGCTTTTGACTGTCCTCGATCACAGCTTTTGTGTTAAGTCAATGGAAAAGCAATAGGGAATAAGATGCTAATTTCCACGTATGAAAATGGCCATAACTTTTATAATACTGCAGATATAAAAGTGAATTAGGTGTCAAATTAAACTTCTTTTTATGCTTTATCTGATGGGATAAATTGCAGACTTAATTTTTAAAATCTCAAAATGTTGTAACATTGCTACAGACAATGTCATTCTTTGTGTTAGTAGGCTTCAAAAATTTGATGTAATATTACAAACAGTTTATTTTTGTACCGTAACCTTATCTGTGCAGGCTCTTAGACCTTCAGGGTCATAGACAACAGCTCAGAACTTTTCTGAGGTTGTATTCAATCACGCTTCAGAATTACATACGCCTATTACTCTGTTGTGAAAAACCCAGCTCCCACACGAGCCAGTCACGGCCACCTCTGGTGAATCAGAGCTAACAAGGCCTAGGTTATATGAAGCTCTACATTATGGTTATGTTTGATTACACTACAGATTCATATCAGGTGGGAACCGGAGCAGTTATGGAAAAGACCTCAGCATCGTCCCATTGAGCTGAGATGAATTTAGGCTCAAATCCTAGAAGTTAAAGAAAATTGTTTTGCATTCACGGTGTTTTTATTTAAATGCTTAAAAATGCTGAAATGCTTAAATACCTCTAAATGAGATTGATAAGTTCTTGATTTAGTAAGGGCGTCAAAGTTTACAGGGAGAAGGCAGGTGAATGGGGTTGTGAGGGAAACTTAGATCCGCCATGATCGAATGGTGGAGCAGACTCGTTGGGCTGAATGGGCCCAGTTCTGCCCCTATGTCTTATGAACACCTATGAATTACATTCATATTTTAAAAATTCTCAAGACATTTTTACAGAAACTACTATAATGAATGTCTTCAATGATTATCAGATTGTTTTTAATCAGACAATGTATATCGTAATTTATGTATTCATTCAGAATCAATCCATACTTCATCATTATTTATTACGAACATCATAAACATATAGCAAATCTGGCAGACTTGCTTTGACGTCATGTTAGTGTAATAATTAACTATTTCATCGCGAATGCTTTTATGATTTTGCTACACTATGATTTTCCACTTGCTATGTCACTAATACACCAGATGTGTAAAATCTTCTCCTGGTGTATAATAATAATAGCAATCAGGATAGATTTTGAAACCGATGGCTCATTCAAAAGAACTGCAAGCCAATGAAAGATAATCATTTTACAATTTTTGATTACCATGTTACTAATAGAGCTTTCCCTTACCACCTTCTTATGATTGCCATGGAAATTTGATTTTTTTTTCAAAAGGCTGGGAAGTGAGAATTTTATAATCTCAGAATGTGTTCACTTATCTCAATATGCACATACAAGTAACTGCAACGTAAGAAGTATATGAATCATTTAGGGAAATTCTGCTGTAAAATTGGTCTTAAATTCTCTGCTTTTTTATTTCTTAGAAGAATATTGATGGTAAATTCATCAACGGCGTGCTCCCAGCATGCAGCTATGCACTGAGGGAGGACAACAGAGCAATGCATCAATTCATCAATTATAGGTGCAGATAGAAATAAGGGATCTGAAAACTCACACCCTCATTAGTTAATAACATGGTAGGGATCATATGATGTTAGATTATATTACTTTGATGCGTCCAAAAAGTACAAATGTAACAGGTTTTTACTCATATTTTACAAATACATTATTTAGTTTAGTTTAGTTTAGTATGGAGATGCAGCACGGAAACAGGCCTTCATCCCACCGTGTCATCGCTGACCAGTGATCCCTATAAACTTGTACTATCCTACACACTAGGGACAATTTACTATTCTTACTGAGCCAATTAATCTGCAAACCTGTACGTCTTTGGAGTGTAGGAGGAAACAGTAGCAGCTGGAGAAAACCCGCAGGGTCACAGGGAGAACGTACAAACTCCAAACCGGCAGCACACATAGTCAAGATCAAACCCGGGTCTCTAGCGCTGTAAGGCAGCAAATCTACCACCTCGCCACTGTGCCGCCCCCATTAGTGAGGAACCAAAGACAAGAAATATAAATTATGGAATGAATGATATGTGAGTTGATAAGGAAAACTATTTACAGCAGTGCCCTCTAATTACTTAGGCAACTTTTCATTGTTTTATAAGGTCTGCAAACTATCGGCACCACAAACACTACCCTTCCCATTACAAGTGCTCATTTGTGTACCCAAATGTTGACTCCCTTTGGTCTCAAATAAAGTCATTCCTTCTCCCCTCTCCCTTTAAGCCCCTGTCCCACTTACATGTCCTTGGCACGCTAATTACACGACCTTGTGGTCGTGTTGAGGCGCGATGATCCCGCGAAGGTCGCTCGCGATTTCATGTGCCCGCACAGCCTTTTAGAGCGTGTGAGATCATTTGAAGATGGACACTAAATGCAGGAGTAACTAAGCGGGACCGGCAACATCTCTGGAGAGAAGCAATGGGTGACGTTTCATGTTGAGACTCTTCTTCAGTCTGAAAGAAGGGTCTTGACCCGAAATGTCACCCATTGCTTCTCTCCAGAGATGCTGCCGGTCCCACTCAGTTACTCTGGCATTTTGTGTCTATCTTCAATTTTCTTGTCCCCACTCTTTTTTTTTTTTACAAATGCTTTTATTCAAACCAACAAATACAAAACAGTAACACGATCAGAGAATGCCTATATTGGCATTTTACAAAGAAAGTTCTCAAATTAAAATATTATTATTTTTATCAATAATACATTCGACCTCCTGCGGTGACCAGCGTTCACGGAAAGCCTCCACAGTCCCATTGGACACCACGTGTTCCCTCTCTAGGGACACACGGACACGGACGTAACCCCGGAAGAGGGGCAGGCAGCCGACTGCTGTGCGGCCGTCGACTGCCCGCTGCCTGGACCCGCGAATGGCCATCTTGGCCAGGCCCAGGAGCAGACCGACAGGGAGACCCCCTCCTCCCTCCCGACCCTCCCCCCTCTGCACCGGGTGCCCAGAAATCAATAGCGTCGGACTAAAGTGGAGCCAAAACGTGAGGAGCAGCCCCTTCAGATACTCGAACAAGGGCTGCAACCTCTCACACTCCATGTAGACATGGAACACGGTCTCATCCTCGCCGCAAAAGTGACAGGCGGCGGACGAGTCCGTGAACCGGCTCAAGTACCTGTTACAGGCCACACCTTTGTGCAACACTCTCCACCCCAGGTCCCCGATGTAAAGGGGAGGACTCCCTTATAGAGAGACCTCCACTGAGGACCTTTCCCCTCGTCAGGTGGTAACACGGACCGCCAGGGCGTGTCTGGACGGAAGACGAGGGCGAGGAAGTGGAGAGTGTGCAAGAGCAACCTGTACAACACGCGCCTCTCCGCATCACGGAACGGCACGCTGGGCATCTCGGAAAGGCGGCTCATGTTGCGTGGGGCCGGCTCTCGGGGAGGGAGCTGGGCCATGGTCCTATGAACAATTCCGATGGAGCGGGGGTAAGCTCATCCGGAATCGCTCTGCGCACACGCCTCTCCTCAACACCCACCGTCACAACCACAACACCCCCCTCCCCCTGAGGAGCAGCGCCCTGGCTGAAGGTGACCAAATTCCTGGCCTTCAGGAGGTCACGGTAAAAGCCAGGCAACTCCCGCCGAGCACGTCGACTCATACCCGCTACTGGGAGCTTTGAGCCCTCCTGAAGGCATCGCCCCTGGCGGAAAAAGTACGTCGCCAGCACGTGCCATTTAGGAGGGTAGTCTGAGTAGACGTATCTCCGCAGGGTCCTCAGTCGGAGAGCCGCCACCTGGGTACGAACACAGACCAGCGCCTGACCGCCCTCCTCCAATGGGAGACTCAGAACCCCCGCAGAGACCCAGTGGTTCCTCTCACCCCAGAAGAAGTTGACCAATCTCCTCTGTAACCTGATTATAAATAAAGAGGACGGGACCATAGTGGCCAGCCGGTACCACAGCATAGAGGCCACCAGCTGGTTTATAACTACAGCCCTGTCCCGGTAAGAGAGCACACCAAGGAGGCCTGACCAACGTCCCAGCCGAGCAACCACTTTCGCCTCCTGCCAGTTCGCCGGCCACGCCCCCTCAGTGGGACTCAGGTAGACCCCCAGATAGAGGAGGTGCGTGGTGCTCCATGCAAAACCTGCCATCTCCTCCGGCAGGGAGTCCACCTCCCATTGACCCACCAAGAGACCAGAACATTTCCCCCAGTTGATCTTGGCGGAGGATGCAGCTGAGAAAACCTGCTGGCACTCTCGCATCCTCTGCAGGTCAACAGGGTCGGTGAACATCAAAATGACATCATCGGCGTAGGCCGAGAGAACCACCTCCATCCCCGGCCCCGCCACAACCAGGCCTGTCAACCGCCTCCGGAGAAGGCACAGGAATGGCTCTACACAGATGGAATACAGCTGACCGGACATGGGACATCCCTGACGAACCCCCCTCCCAAAGGGAATGGGGGCCAATAAAGAGCCATTGACCTTAACAAGGCACTCTGCAGCAGTGTATAAAAGTCGGACCCAGGACACAAAATGCGGTCCAAATCCGAACGCCTGCAGAGTCCCAAGAAGGTATTCGTGCTCCACCCTGTCGAACGCCTTCTCCTGGTCGAGGGAGAGATAGGCGACTGACTGTCCAGCCCCCTGGGACAGATGGATCAGGTCCCGGAGCAGATGGATATTGTCCTGGATGGACCGGCCCGGGACGGTGTAAGACTGGTCAGGGTGGATCACCTGAGACAGCACGGGACCCAGGCGATTCGCCAATGCCCGTGCTCTATATCGGAGGACCCATGTCTCCTCCTCTTTGAACCACTGGCGTGCGGTGGCACAGTGATCTCCATTGCGGAAGTCTCTACCTCCACACTACCGTCAGGATCATCAAACCTGTACAACAATTTGGTGAGCCCCGACCGCACCTCCCCCAGCTTCCTTACATGTGGGAGCAGGAGCGCATCTGGAACAAAAGTGGGAACGTTGGACAGAATGACCGGCAGCACGGGACCCCCCCATGGGTCCACCGCCGCAAAATTCCCACCCACTGTTACGCCCCTTTCCAGAGCCAGAGCCACCGCCTGTTCAGTCTTCAGTAGAACAACCACCTTCCCACTGACCACCGCGCCCGAGACTATGGCTTTCTTGCCAACAGTCTCACCCAGCGCATCTAGAAAGGCCTTGAAGGGCAGGTTGCTCTGCATGTACATTTTTACCCCATGTGTGCGCCCCATCAACTCATGGCCCTCAGTCTCGGGACTGCCGACTGTGCGACAGCTGCATAACTCTGAGGGGTCGCCATCTTTAGGGCGTGGCACAACACACAGTATCCGTCCTTTTTAAATCAAAGCAGTCTTTCTGCTGTTGCTGCACCTCCACTCTTTTGCAACAGTTAATGAGTCTTGTGAAGGCTTTCTTGGCAAAGCAACAGAAACAGTCTCCTCCTGATAAGATAGTCCGTGTAAATCCTCCCGCCGTCAAAAATGGAGCTTCCGGAGGCTTCTTCCCCAGGTCTCCGTCGCCTCCCCGGCTTCAACGAAATCCAAGGCACTGTTGCCGCACTTACCCAGCACACCTGGACCGGGCAAGTCGGTGTAGGAGGGAGCTTTCCGATGTTACTGACTACAAACACCGCTCCAGACTCAGCTCCCACCAGCTCAAGTGAATCTTGGCCTTCCGCCAGCCACTGCAGCTCCTACGACTTTCCAGATACACACAGACAAACCTTACTAATTAGAGGACTCTTTGAACAAAGAAAGCCTCTGCAGTCCGACAAAGCTCTGAACTGCAAAGTCTGACTGCTTTTGTTCCTCCCCACCTTCCGAAAGGTTCATCAAATCCTCCCCGCCAGCAGCACAGCTCCTCTCCTGGCCCCGCTCTGGGAGTAGAAGTGGGGGCGGATCCGGACCGCAATGGCCGTGAGCCCCAGGCCGAGTTTGACGATCGTGTGCCTGCTTCTGCTACTGTTGCAGGTGAGACATTGCATCGCGACAGGGTCTTGGGCCTGTCCCACTTTGGCCGTCAGTTACGTGACAGGCCGTTGGCGCGCAAAGATTTCGTTCGCTACAAAAATTTCGGAGCCCCGCGCGATGTCGCACACAACTACATACCCCTCCACACTTTTCAGTGGGACCGGCCCCGCACGGCCATAGGAGGTCGCGTAATTTGCATGCCAAGTACACGTAAGTGGGACAGGCAAGAGGTGCAGAAGTGTGAAAATGCACACCTCCAGAGTCGGGGACAGTTACTTCCTAGCTGTTATCAGGCAACTGAACCATCCTATCAACAACTAGAGAGTGGTCCTGAGCTACTATCTATCTCATTGGAGACCCTCGGACTGTCTTTGATCGGACATTACTGGACATTATCTTGGACATTATCTTGCACTAAACGTTCACGTTATCCCCTTGATCATGTATCTGTACAATGTGGATGGCTCGATTGTAATCATATATTGTCTTTCCATTGACTGGTCAGAACACAACAAAAGCATTTCACTGTACCTCAGTACACATGACAATAAGCTAACCTCAACTAAACTCATCTTTAATCAGACTCTACTGGACTTTATCTTGCAGTAAACAATTTTACTTTATCCTGTACGCTGCAGATGGCTCAATTCTAATCATGTATTGTCTTTCCGGTGACTGGTTACCACACAACAAAAGCTTTGCACTGTTTGTCAGCACACATGACAATAAACTAAACTAAACTGTTGAAATGAGATAACTGGCTGCAGTTGGAGGCCAAAATTAGATGGAAAGGTTGGTGAGCAGGCCATTGATGAGATAATGGAAGTGGATAATAGAGGAATGGCATGGGGGCAGTATCATCAAGCAAATGTCAAGAGGTGGAAATCCTAAGCCAGGAAGGTTTGTAACCTATGGCCTTTGTGGATATGAAATCATGTGGATGAGAACTGGGTGTCCTTGTACATCAGTCACTTAAAGTAAGCATGCAGGTACAGCAGGCAGCGAAATAAGCAAATGGCATGTTGGCCTTCACAGCAAGAGGATTTGAGTATAGGAGCAAGGAGGTCCTACTGCAGTTATACAGGGCCCTTGTGAGACCGCACCTGGAGTATTGTGTGCAGTTTTGGTCTCCTAATTTGAGGAAGGATATTCTTGCTATTGTGAGAGTGCAGCGTAGGTTAATTCGCAGGATGTCAGGACTGACATACGTTGAAAGAATGGATCGGCTGGGCTTATATTCACTGGTATTTAGAAGGAAGAGAGGAGATTTTATAGAAACATATAACATTCTTAAGGGATTGGACAGGCCAAATGCAGAAAAAATGTTCCCCATGTTGGGGGAGTCCAGAATAAGAATAAGGGGTAGACCATTTTGGACTGAGTTGAGGAAAAACTTTTTCACACAGAGAGTTGTGAATCTTTTGAATTCTCAGCCACAGAGGTCAATGGAGGCCAATTCACTGGATATATTCAAGGGAGATTTAGATATAGCTCTTGGGGTTAATGGAATCAAGGGATATGGGGAGAAAGCAGAAGAGAATGGGATACTGATTTTAGATGATCAGCCATGATCATATTGAATGGCGCTACTGGCTTCAACGTCAGGGCAGAAGGGATGAACTGATAACACGGATGATAATGCAGAATAAAAGGGGGGATAGAGCATGTGGAAATAATCTAAAGGTGAGGAGGTGTACAAGGATCAGGAGAATCATTATTAAACCTACAGCCTGAACAAGAGGGAGCAGTCGTAATAATGTCCTTGACTATGCAGTGATCTCCCGCTTTAATATTCCACCCACTCACACCTTGACTTCCCTCATCCTCTTACTTGGTTCTGAGAAGCATCAATGTTGGCTCAAGGAACAGCGCCTCATCTTTCAGTTCTTCATGAAATAGGCACAAACTACTGCATAACTCAGTGGGTCAGGCGGCATCTGTGGAGAACATGGATAGGAGGTGTTTCGAGTTGGGGCATCCTTCTTCAGACTAATCCCAGAGCTGCAGGAGGGAAGGATTGGCAGCATACGTTGGAGAATGTGGAATGCAGGCCGTGAAAGGAGAACTGTAGCGAGAAGCTTTAGTTTAGTTTGGTTCAGAGATAAACTTCGGCCCATCGCGCCCACGCTGAACAGCGATCCCCATGCACTGGCACTATCGTACACACTAGGGATAATTTACTATATTTTTACCAAAGGCATTTAAACCTACAACCATGTACATCTTTGGAGTGCGGGAGGAAACCGGTGCACCAAGGGAAATCCCACGTGGACACAGGGAGAGCGTACAGACAGCACCCTTGGTCAGGATCAAACCTGGGTCTCTGCCGCTGTAAGGCAGCAACTCTACCACTGCACCACTGTGTCACCCTGGACTGAGTGTAGGTAGATTGAGTGAAGGTATCTGAAATCCTGGCTGGCCCCAAAATATGCCTGGAAACAGAGCTGGTGAGCTGGAAACAGATGAACGTCGGTCTGTCAGTAATAAATGGGATGTTTTATTCATTCAATTTATTCAACTCTTATCATAACTCTTATTATAAGTGACGCCTTTCACTGAGTTCAAACCAGGGAGGAAACAGTAGTTGCGTACACATGGGTAAGTACATAGCTCGTGGGCTTGAGCTAAAAGGAGAGGTTAGGCAGGCTAGGACTTTGTTCCTTGGAGTGCATGAGTCTACGAGGTGATCCTATACAAATGTATAAGACAATGAGGGGAATAGATAGGGTGAATGCACTGAGTATTTTTCCCAGGATAGTGGAGTCAAGAACTAGAGGGCATAGGTTTAAGGTAAGAGAGGAAAAATTCAGTAGGTTTTTCAACGGAAGATATATGCAACAAGCTGTCGAGGCAGGAACAATATCAACTGGTGAAAGACACTCAGACAGGTACATGGATAGGAAAGGTTTAGAGAGATATGGGCCAAATGCATATAAATGGGACCAGCTTAAATGCCGCATCTTGGTCAGCATGGACAAGATGGGATGAATGACCTATTTCCATGTTATATGATCCATGTTATATGTTACAGTGCGCAGGTGTTATAGACCTGCATGGAAAGGTAGACGCTCCCGCCCCCATGTCTCGGATAGATGGGGTCGTCAGCCTGGGAAGGCAGTCCATCTAGGAGAGAGAAAACTTTGATTTAAAACCTCCACTGCCTTGTGGCCATATCCAGTCATGGAAAAGGCTCCAGGAGTAAACCTCAAGAAAATCTGGAGTCGGAGCCCCTAAGGCAGTTCGTCATTGTTTACAACCTCACTCTGGCAGCTCCTGCGACGGCGCTGGTGCCAAACCATAACGGCCCTGCTGTTCCATTGGATCGATCAGCGACGTGGAGAGGGGGGACGTGCTGCATGGGCAACAGCCTGTTCTCCATAGGACATTGCCCAGGCTTGCATCTGACCAGATGCATCACCCATGGTCAGTCATGACCGAGGAAGGCCTACTACTGATCCTATGACTGGTGGCTACAGCAAGCTTCATCATTTGACCCACTGTGGCAATAGTTAATATTCTAGGTATAATATACCAGGCATTGACTATGGTGGCATAGTTGGTGCCATGACCTGCCAGGCTATCTATGGGTCTAAGCGATGCTGCAGGTTAGTCAGGTCTGTAAAATCCGCTCCCCAGGGGCAGGATAAGCTGCAGAGAACCACAGCCATCTCAGTTTCAGCTGATTTACATTTTGTTGTTTTGCGATCTTGCTCCGGGCCTGACTCTGCAATGAATGGTGTGCTGCGGAAGGCAGCTTTTGGCTGGCAAAATGAAGATGCCAGATACAGGCTGCTTCACTGATCGGCTGCACTGTGCCAGATGCAAAATCCTATCTGGGCATGGTGCAGAAAAGATTTATTTAGAAAACAACCACACAGTGAGAAACAGATTTGTACCAAATCCATACTCGTCTCTTACTCAATAACGTTGGAGATATTCAGCCTCTATTCAATGATCCCTTAGTGACCCCTATGGGAAGGTTTTCCGGCTGCTTATGTCGCAATATGCATTGAAAGCAAATGGTGGGAAATATGAAAATATTAGTATTTCAACGGTTTACTGCTTTATGAAACTGCACAGACTTGATTTAGCCAGTTTTTAACACAATATCTCACAAGGTCTGAGATCAACAATTTCTAAAGTGACACAAGCTCATAACTGCTTCTCTGATGATTGATGAGAGAAGGTGCTGAATACTTCACTTTATTGGAACAATATTCAACGGCCCACCAATTTGAATCAAACATTAATTCATATAATTTTAATGGTTGTATGCCTCTGCTAAAATAGAGAGTAAAATAATTCCATATAGAGAGTTACTGTAAATGTTAGTCTGCTAATGCCATTGTTTGGAAAATCATGGCAAGCCTTTGTGTGGGATCATAATAGCACGTAGTTAATATGAAAATTCTATCTTCCTCTTGCTCTTATCAGGAAATCAAGATCTTCGAGGCAAACTTCATATGTAAAAGATAATGTTATACAAAACATATCACTAATTATGGTAGAGTCTTGGAGTCGCACAGCACGGTTGAGTTGTGCCACCCTTTGGCCCAACTCATCCCTGCCAACCAAGATACCCCATCTAAGATGGAACCATTGGCCAGTGTTGGATCCATATCCCTCTAAACCTTTTCTATCCATGTACCTCCCCAAATGTCTGTTAAATGCTGTTATTATACCTGCCTCAAGTACACCCTCTGGCAGTTTGTTCCATATACTATCATCCACTGAGTGAAGAATTTGGCTCTCAGCCTCCTCATATATCATTTCCCTCTCACCTTAAACCTATGCCCTCCAGTTTTTCATTTCCCAATGCTGGGAAACAAGACTCCATGCATTCAACCTATCTATTCTCGTCATGATTTTAGACACCTCCAAGGAATAATGTCATGCCTATAAGACCTTAAGACCAAAAGATATAGAAGCAGAATTAAGCCATTTGGCCTATCGAGTATGCGCCACCATTCGATCATGGCTGAAAAATTGTTCCCTCTCCACCCCATTCTCTTACCTTCAACCTGTAACCTTTGATATTTTTACTAATCGAGAACCGATCAATCTCTTCTTTAAAAATACCCAATGCCCCAAAAATACCCAATGATGGCCTCCATGCCATCTGTAGCAATGAAGCCCACAGATTCACTCTCTCGCTGAATAAATTCCTCCTGCTATCCAACCACTCACTATAACCTAGTCTTTCATCCTGGCAACATCCTCATAAATCTTCTCTGCACCCTTTTCAGCTTAATGTCATCTTTCCTGCAGCAGGGTGAGCACAATACTCCAAGTGCAGCCTCATTAATGTAAATTGGGATTGAAATATATTTTGATAAGTTTATGATTCTGGTGAAAAAGTGAAGATCTGTGGTTATTTTCATTTCTACACTGATTGTGTGGAAAGGATAATATTGGGAAGGAAGATCTTCTAGTATTCTTTTCTATGCCTCAGCCAAAATAACACTTTAAAATGCATTGATCGTGGCAGACCATGTATAGAATTTATGAATTGAAGCAGACAATATGAATAGAGTTGATTGGAAAGCTTACTATTCAATGAATCAATGATTCAATTATACTTTATTGTCACGTGTACCTGGTACAGTCTTCTTCATCTTGCGTATGGCGTTTACAACCTAAAGTTGTAGGTCAACTTGTTGTATTTGATCTATTTGCTTGTGCATGTCGGGTTGATTGCACTAGCTGAAACAGGGTGGATCACGTGAAGGTTGCAATCTCCCACCACACCTGGTACAGTGAAATGCCTTGTTTTGCATACTAAATGGCAATAATAAGTTACCCACAAAATTACATTTTTAAAACCATTTATATGTGGTACAAAGCCAGGTAAATTAAGTCACAAAGATAAATAAAGTGAAAATGGCTAACTAGTCAAATGTAAAATCAAATTTATAGGAGGACTATCAAACAATATAGAGCAAATAGCAGTCAAGAAAATCAACTGAAACTATGTTTTTTTGATTGGCAAAATGAGTATGCAAAGTTAATGGGAACTGATTTAATATAACTATATTTAATCGGGGAGGTCAAAGCTTGGTTCCCGAAGTCGGTCTTTGACCAGAGACCGTGAGCTCCACGATGTTGAAGTCCACAGGCGCCCACGGTTGGAGCCCAGAGATCCATCTCTGGCAAAGAAGGAAAGGACAGACAGACTGTTGGCGAGGCAGCCATTGCTCACGCCACCTTGTGGTCAAGCACCCCATGAGTCATATGAGGCAACTAAAGAACCATTTTCATTAATGCATGTTAACACATGATATTTGTTAGAAGGAACTGCAGATGCTGGTTTAAACCAAAGATAGACACAAAAAGCTGGAGTAACTCAGCAGGACAGGCAGAATCTCTGGAGAGGAGTTTGATATCTATATAATTAAAAGTCTCATCATGACCAATTCCTGTCTGCACTGTTTATTGATTTTAGAAGAAATGCGACCCTGTATCGCTGTGATTTTTGGCCATCTTACTCACAATCCTCCTCCGCTGAGCTCGCCCCGAGGATTTTCCCATCGATGAAAACAAAAGTTATGAGTGTTTAACAACCTTGATATCAGCTGATTGGTCCTCTCGCCTGTCAATCACCACAATTAAGGTAACGCCCCTTCTGGGGCGCACAACTATAAAATGCCGGATGCCTAGACGTGAGTTAGGGAGAGGCCACAACTGTCATTCTAAGCTGTGAATCAACTGAACTGTGAGTCTGCAATGTACTTGCAATAAATGATTTGTTAGCCCTTAATGACAATGCCATGAGTTGTTTGGCCTGCTGCCCTGCCTGTGCTTGAAAGTGCAATGCTTAATTGGAAATGAAATGAAATGACAATGCCTTGAGTTGTTCGGCTAGCTGCCCTGACTGTGCTTGAAACTGCAATGCTTTATTAGGTCCGATTATGTTTGGAAGGAATAAATACTTTAATAGGTCCGACTGTGTTTTGAAGGAATAAATGCTTTATTAGGTCCGACTGTGTTTGGAAAGAATAAATGCTTTATTTGGTCCGACTGTGTTTAGTCCAAAAGTCCTGCTCATTTCATTATTTGCGCTTAGTCGACAGGTCGCGCTGATTGCGTCATTTCCAGTAAGTGCAGAGGTCACACTGATTGTGGAAGTGTTGCTGACTATGGAAGCCCCACAGTGGAGAGGCTGGGCTCAGCCGTGTGAGTACATTCAATAAAGTTTACTGTCATATATATGGTGTGTGTGTGTGTGTGTGAGGTGGAGGGTGTGCGTGTGAGTATATATGTGTGTGAGTGAGTGAGTGTGTGTAACTTGGAATTGGTGGAGAGGTGGAATATTGCATTGGGAGACAAGCCCTCCTGTGTGAAGCTGAGACCCAACGGATCCCACTTAGTCTAATTAGAAACAAATGAATATCGGAACTGCCATAAAAGAGATAATTGACTGAGTACCGTTATTTTGTTTAGTTCGGTTTAGTTTAATTTAGAGATATAGCATGGAAACAGGCCCAACAGCCCATCGAGTCCACACCGACCAGCGATCACCCATACGCTAGTACTATTCTACACACTAGGAACATTTTACAGAAGCCAATTGATCTACACATTTGTATACCTTTGGAATGTGGGAAGAAATTGGAGCACCCAGAGGAAACCCACGTGATCACAGGGAGAATGTACAAACTCCATACAGAGAAGACCTGTAGTCAGGATTAAACATGGTTCTCTGGCGCTAAAGGGCATCAACTCTACCGCTGCGCCATTGTGCTTGTATTGGACATAAATCCCTATAGAGACTGATCCTGAATGGCTTGCTCCTGTTCACTGAAATCCATTTTAATAGCCTGATAGCTGTGGGGAAGTAACTATTCCTGAACCTGGTCGTTACAGTCTTCAGGCTCCTGTACCTTCTACCTGAAGGTAGCGGGGAGATGAGTGTGTGGCCAGGATGGTGTGGGCCCTTGATGATACTGCCAGCCTTTTTGAGGCAGTGACTGCGATAGATCCCCTCGATGGAAGGGAGGTCAGAGCCGATGATGGACTGGGCAGTGTTTACTACTTTTTGTAGTCTTTTCCACTCCAGTGCGCTCACGTTGCCGAACCAAGCCACGATGCAACCGGTCAGCATGCTCTCTACTGTGCACCTGTAGAAGTTAGAGAGAGTCCTCCTTGACAAACCGACTCTCCGTAATCGTCTCAGGAAGTAGAGGCGCTGATGTGCTTTCTTATTAATTGCATCAGTGTTCTCGGACCAGGAAAGATCTTCAGAGATGTGCACGCTCAGGAATTTGAAGCTCTTGACCCTTTCAAACATCGACCCGTTGATATAAACAGGACTGTGTGTCCCCATCCTACTCCTTCCAAAGTCCACAATCAGTTCCTTGGTTTTGCTGGTGTTGAGGGCCAGGTTATTGTGCTGGCACCATATGGACAGTCACTTGATCTCTCTTCTATACTCTGACTCATCCCCATCAGTGATACGTCCCACAAATGTGGTGTCGTCAGCGAACCTGATGATGGAGTTCACACTGTGACTGACCACGCAGTCATGAGTATAGAGAGAGTACAACAGGGGGCTGAGCACGCAGCCTTGTGGTGCTCCCGTGCTGATTGTTATTGAGGCTGACACATTTCCACCAGTACGAACTGATTGTGGTCTGTGAATGAGGAACACGAGGATCCAATTGCAGAGTGATGCGCAGAGACCCAGTTCTGCGAGTTTGGTAACCAGCTTGGAGGGGATGATTGTATTAAATGCCGAGTTTTAATCAATGAATAACAGCCTGACATATGAGTTTTTGTTGTCCAAGTGATCCAGAGTGGAGTGGAGAGCCAGCGAGATCGCATCCACCATTGATCTGTTGTGGTGGTAACGAACTGCAGTGGGTCCAGGTTTTTGTCGAGGTAGGAGTTGATTTGCACCATGATCAACCTCTCAAAGCATTTCATCACCACAGATGTTAGTGCCACTGGTCGATAGTCATTGAGGCACGTCACCGTGGTCTTCTTTGGTGTTTTTCTCGGACTGGAGACCCGTGACTAGTGAAATGCCTCAGGGTTCGGTGGTGGGCCCATTGCTGTGTGTAATCTATGGTTTGGATGAGAATGTACATGGCATGATTAGCAAGTTTGCAGATGACCCTAAAGTGGATGATATTCCAGATGGTGAAGACAGTTGTCAAAAATTGCAGCAGGATCATGATCGGTTGGGCAGGTGGACTGAGGAATGGTTGATGGAATTTGATACAGAGAAATCTGAGGTGTTGCATTTTGGGAAGTCTAACATGGGCAGGACCTACACAGTGAATGGTCGGGCTCTGGGGAGTGTTGTAGAACAGAGAGGTCTAGGAATGCAGGAACATAGTTCCTTTAAATTGGTCACAGGTATATAGGATGGTCAAAAAGGCTTTCAGCACATTGGCCTTCATCAGACAGAGTACTGAGTATAGAAGATGGATGTCATGCTGCAGTTGTATAATATGTTGATGGGGCCATGTTTAGAGTATTGTGTTCAGTTTTGGTCACCTTGTTATAAGAAATATGTTGTCAAGCTAGAAAGGGTGCAGAGAATATTTACAAGGATGTAGCCAGGATTTGAGGGCCTGAGCTATAGGGGGAAGTTGAGCAGGCTTGGAATTTATTCCTTGGAGCGCAGAATGATGAGGAGTGATTTTATAGAGATCGTATATAGTAAATGCACAGTCTTTTAACCAGAGTAGGGAAATTGAGAACAAGAGGAGATAGGTTTAAGGTGAGGGGGAAAGAGTTAATGGGGACTTGAGGGGTAACTTTTATACGCAAAGGGTGGTGGGTAGATGGAACAAGCTGCCAGAGGAGGTAGTTGAAGGTAGAAGGTACTAACAATTATTAGAGGTGAATCATCAAAGTCCATAATAAAGGTTGTGAAGCTTTTGATTCAGTGTGTGCTCATACAGATAGCTAGAATAATTAAAAATAAAGATTCCATTTCAATATAAAACAATACTCTCATCTTATATGATTCTGGTCTATTGACATCTCGAATACGGAGTCCAAATTGGTCCGCTTACATGATAAGGGATATTAGAACTTCTGAAATGTTTTTGAGGCGGGCCATTCAATTGATCCATAGTTTAAGGGCCCTTAATTATCAGGACAGCCTGAAGAGCCGTGGCTTTGTCTTGTGAAAAACAAAGAGGCATTGGGAGTTATGATTGAAGTCTTTATAATGATGAAAGGATTAGATTCTGTCTAAGTATAGAGGTTATTGAAGCTAAATAGACAGAGAAGGATTAGGGGGCATCAGTACATGTTACAAAGGCAGAGTATTAACTTCTTTTCACAGATAGCCTTCAAACTCTGGAATAAATTGGCTACACATGCGGCGAACCTGGATTCACTGCAAGGGTTCAAAGGGAGCTGAATGAATGGCTTTGAGGTTTAGACCTCTCATGTTGCAGAAGGTAAGGTGGTTAATGGGGACCAGTGATATAAGTGACTGTGGTCTCTTGGAACTTGCTTGACTGACTTAAGGAACAAAGGAGAGATTTCCCACAGATTATTCCTCCCGAATTGATCTAAGGACTGTCAGACTGGGAAGGGGGAGAGTGGCATGGTGGCACGGAATTGAATGCAGGTGAGAATAACAGGGTGACACGGTGATAGAGTTGCTGCCTTACAGCGACAAAGACCCAGGTTCGATCCTGACTGCAGGTGCTGTCTGTATGGAGTTTGTGCATTCTCCCTGTGACCGCGTGGGTTTTCTCTGGGTGCTCCTGTTTCCTCCCACACTCCAAATAAGTACAGGTTTGTAGGTTAATTGGCTTTGGTAAAAATTATAAATTATCCCTAGTATGTAGGATTGTGTTAGTGTTTGTGGTGTTCGCTGGTTGGCTTAGTTTCGGTGGGCCAAAGGGTCTGTTTCCATGCTGTATCTCTAAAGTCTAAAGTTTGATCGTCCTTTCCTGTAATTGTTCACTCACAATATAAACAATGGGGGATAATCTCGGAAAAGTTCGTTTTTTGAATTTCTACTGTATGTGATAATTTGTTGAATGTCCTGGCTTGTTACCGTTTGTTCACCATGTTAGCAACTAATTAATGGGCAAATCACAAAGTGATGGAGGAACAGCAGGTCAGGCAGCATCTGTGGAGGGAATGGATAGGCGACGTTTCAAGTTGGGACCTTCCTTCTGACTCTGGAGCTTGTACATCAGATGTACCCTCAGCTCTGTAGTAGGGTCCCACCCCAAAACATTGACTATCCATTCATTCCACAGATGCTGCCTAACCTGTTGAGTTACACCAGCACTTTGTGTTTTGCTCAAGATTCCAGCATCTGCAGTTCCATATCTCTCCAGTTAATTGATGAGAATGCATTAGAACCTCATAGGTGGCATAGCAAAACAGTTGCTGCCTTACCGTGCCAGAGACCCGTATTCGATCCTGACTAAATATGCTGTCTGTACAAAGTTTTCACATTCTCCCTGTGACTGCATGGGTTTCCTCCGGGTGCTCCAGTTTCTTCTCACATTCCAAAGACGTGCAGGTTGTAAGTTAATTGGATTCTGTAAAACAAAATTCCCTGGTGTGCAGGATAGAATCAGTATATGGCTGAACCTTTCCAACTGTGCCAAGGGACCAAGTTATAGGAGAGGTTGAACAAGCTAGGATTTTATTTCTTGGAGTGTAGAAGGCTGAAGGATGATCTTACAGAGATGTATAAAATCATGATGGCATAGATAACATGAATGCACACAATCCTTTCTCTAGGGTTGGAAAAATCAGGAACTTGAAGGCATAGGTTTAGGCTGAGAGGGTAAAGATTTAAGAAGATCCGGCGGGGCATTTTCTTCACACAAAGGGCAGTGGGTATATGGACCGAATTGCCAGAGGATGTGGTTGAGGCAGGTACAATGACAAACATTTAAGAGACGTTTGGGCAGGTACATGGATAGGAAGGATTTGGAGGGATAGGGGTCAAATGGAGAAATGGGACAAGCACAGATAGTCATCTTGGTCAGCATGGACAACTTGGGTAGGAGAGCTTGTTTCCATGCTGATGGCTCAGCCAAAAACTGTTATTGACATAATTCATAGGTAGACAAAAAGTGCTGGAGAAACTCAGCGGGTCAGGCAACATCAATGGAGAGAAGGAATAGGCAATGTTTCGGGTCGAGATCCTTCTTCAGACTGAATGCTAAGTGCATTGCTGAAATAAACAATGTTACATGATCTAATTTCTAGGCTGATGAATGTGAACATTTTCAACTGGCTGGTAACTTGTTAAATATTTCATTCTACTGGAGATTTATTATAAACTAATTATTATATGATGTGGGAATGTGGAATACAGAATCCATATTAATTACCACGATAAGCTAATAATTAATGAATGACAAAGCCACAGGTGAGCGGAGAAGGATTTCAACGTGAAATAAATAATACATTTTTTAGTTCTACATTGAATGTTTTCTTTAGGCCTGCTGCTAAACCATATTGATCAATCTATAATGAGGTTCTCAAGGTCTACCAGCGCACACAGCCATCCAAACTACTCTCAATGGAAGCCTTCTCCCTCCCAAACTGAAACTGTTCGGAAAACAGTATGTAGCAGCACTAAGAGAAACAAATTATTATCTGGCCAGTGTGACTAAGTGAGTGTGCCTATGTGACTTGAACTTAATAATTTCCGTAAGTCTAATAGATATAGGTGGAGATGCAAGAAACTGCAGATGCTAGAATCTTGTGCAAAACACAAGGTGTTGCAAGAACACAGCCAGTCAGGCAGCATTGGAGGATGAGGTGGACAAGTGACTTTTTGGTTAGGAAACCTTCTTCAGACTGATAGGACTAGGATGGAGAAAACCAGAACAACGATTAGGTATGTTCAAGAAGGAACTGCAGATGCTGGAAAATCGAAGGCAGACAAAATTGCTGGAGAAACTCAGCAGGTGCGGCAGCATCTATGGAGCAAAGGAAATAGGCAAAGTTTCGGACCAAAACATTTCTTCAGACTGATGTAGGGTGGGGGGGGGGGGGGTGGATGGGGGGGGAAGAAGAAAGGAAGAGGAGTAGCCAGATGGCTGAGGGAGAGCTGAGAAGGGGAGGAGACAGCAAGGGCTACCGGAAATCGGAGAATTCAATGTTCAGGCCACAGGGATGCAGACTGCCCAAGCGGAATATGAGGTGCTGCTCCTCCAGTTGGCAATGGAGGAGACAGCAAGGGCTACCGGAAATTGGAGTGGAAATTGGAAATTGGAAATCTCCAACGTGACCTCACCACTCGCAACATCTTCCCATCTCCCCCCCGTCTGCTTTCCACAAAGACCGTTCCCTCCGTAACTCCCTGGTCAATTCTTCCCTTCCCACCCTTCCGACCCCCTCCCCGGGCACTTTCCCTCGCAACCGCAAGAGATGCTACACGTGTCGATTTACCTCCCCCGTTGACTCCATTCAAGGACCCAAGCAGTCGTTCCAGTTGCGACAGAGGTTTACCTGCACCTCTTCCAACCTCATCTATTGCATGCGCTGCTCTAGGTGTCAGCTGACCTACATCTGTAGGCTTGACGATCGTTTCGCCGAACACCTCCGCTCGGTCCGCATTAACCAACCAGATCTCCCTATGGCTCAGCACTTCAGCTCTCCCTCCCATTCTGAATCCGACCTTTCTGTCCTGGGCCTCCTCCATTGCCAGAGTGAGCACCACCGGAAACTGGAGGAGCAGCACCTCATATTCCGCTTGGGCAGTTTGCATCCCGGTGGCCTGAACATTGAATTCTCCAATTTCTGGCAGCCCTTGCTGTCTCCTCCTCAGCTCTCCCTCAGCCCTCTGGCTCCTCCTCTTCCTTTCTTCTCCCCCCCACCCCTACCCCCACCCTGCATCAGTCTGAAGAAGGGTTTTGGCCCGAAACATTGCCTATTTCCTTCGCTCCATAAATGCTGCCGCACCCGCTGAGTTTCTCCAGCAATTTTATCTGCCCAAAATGATCAGGTAGATGTGGATTAATATTGCATGTGAAGTTAGTTAATCATTTTGAATAGTCGGTGATTAGTTTAGTTTAGTTTCAATGATTCAAAGAAACGTTATTGTCACGTGTACCTAGGTATAGCAAAACTCTTTGTTTTTGCATACAATCCAGTTAAACCATACGGCAGACTACACCTACACAGCACACAAAGAATTGCCACATTCACTAGTGCCGACAGACTTTCAGAAGTGCTGATTACACTTATCTTCTCGCAGTTGGAAAGGGATGACGCTATCTCTAGTCTGGAGATACTTAGTACACTAGGTCAATGCCCAACACACTAGGGACAATTTACAGAAGCTAAATAACATACGGACCTGCATGTCTTTGGAATGTTGGAGATGACTGGAGCACTTTGAGAAACCGATTCAGTCACAGGGAGAATGTACAAACTCTGAATAGACAGCACCCATAGTTAGGAACGAACCTGGGCTTCTGGGGCTATGTTTATATTTGCAGCATGATTGACCTGAAACTAGGCAATTGATAGAAACATAGAAACATAGAAATTAGGTGCAGGAGTAGGCCATTCAGCCCTTCGAGCCTGCACCGCCATTCAATATGATCATGGCTGATCATCCAACTCAGTATCCCGTACCTGCCTTCTTTCCATACCCTCTGATCCCCCTAGCCACAAGGGCCACATCCAACTCACTCTTAAATATAGTGATGTGGTCAGTGACATGGAATATGGAATTATTGATGGATGGAGGATATTTAAAGTGGTGAAGGCATGAATGAGATCCTCACTGAAGCTGTTGGTACTGATGGGTGTGATTCATCTTGCCCCTGCTTCTCCTCGTGTTGAATTTGCTGTTGTTCAGCTGTTGATAAAATCTAGGTCATTATAACACAGTAATGAAGTATGCCAACTATCTGCTTGGTAATGCTTTTGGCCTCTCAAACAGGCCAGCTGTGCCTGGGTTCCTAACATGAGTTCGAATCCAGGTTTGGAGAAATAGTCCTGGTCACCACGTTGCCAACCAGGAACTTATTAGCTTGGCTTGGACAAAGGTGAAGCAGATGACTGACACAGTGTGAATGTGTTACTGGGCACAGATACTGGGCACATGATGCATTGCAGATGACTGCAAACAAACTGAGTACTGAGAAAGTGGAATCCTTTTTGATTTAAATGGAAGGCAGAGCGTTAAGGGGGAATACTTAAAGCAACAAAGCTCCCTCCCTGTCTGTAGGGAGTTTGCATGTTCTCCCCATGACTGTAGGTTTTTTCTGGGTGCTCCAGTTTCCTATAGCACTCCAAACATGTGCATGTTTGTAGGCTAATTGGCTTGGTAAAATTGTAAATGATCCCTAGGATTGTGTTAGTGTTTGGGGATTGCTGGTCGGTGCAGACACGGTGGGCCAAAGGGCCTGTTTCCACGTGGTATCTATAAACTAATCTAAACTAAAACATGAGGACAGTCTGTGTTCTCTTGCAATAGGTTACAAACTAAAATGCAGACAAAACCTTGTGTTCTCGATCCTCATATTGTCCATGGTCCACAGGGAAAGTGATATGAATGTTCTTACCAGTGTAGAGGGATTAAATGTCTTCACAATGCAACAGAAAATTATACCAGTTCTTATTGATATCAGGTTGTCTCATCAGGAAGAAGCCTGTTGCATGAATATTAAAGTTCATAATTGTCAAGGCAGGTCTGTGGAATATCCTTTAAAACACTTGACCACGGTAGAGCTGCTACCATGCAGCACCAGAGACTTGGGTTCGATCCTGACTACGGGTGCTGTGTGTATGGAGTTTACACGTTCTCCTTGAGACCACATGGGTTTTGGCTGGGTGCTCTGGTTTCCTCCCACATTTCAAAGACGTGCAGGTTCGTAGGAACAGCAGATGCTGGTTTACACCGAAGATAGACATAAAATGCTGGAGTAACTCAGCGGGTCAGGCGCCATCTCTGGAGAAAAGGAGTAAGTGAAGTTTCAGATTGGAAGAAGGGTTCCAACCCAAAACGTCACCTACTCCTTTTCTCCAGTGGTGCTGCCTGATCTGCGGAGTTACTCCAACATTTTGTGTCTATTTCGGGTTTGTAGATTAATTTGCTTCTGTATATTACCCCTGATGTGCAGGATGCAAAACTGGGATAGAGCTAGTGTATGGGTGATTGTTGGCTGGCTTCGACTCTCGATGGGCTGAAGGGCCTGTTTCCACACTGTATCGCTGAATTAATTGAACTAAACTTGAAGTGTGGGTCATGTGCAGAAGCAGTTCTGGCAATCCAGGAGTTGTAGATATGGCAATTGGTATAGGTTGGTGATGGTCTGGTGGCGAATCTATGCGTGTGGCTGCTCCATTCCAGACCCCAATACAACTCCACAGGGCAGGCTGCATTTGGAGTGAAAGCAGGTAAAAAGAATGGAGATGCTGATCAATTTTTCAGGAAATTAGTTTTATAAACTATTTTTTCAGCAATCAAAAGCATAAAATGACAATTAACAGTTCATATAGTCAGAAGAGCATTATAAAATATATTGTTCCACAGTCCTTCCTTCCTGTCAGTCCACACCATAAGCTGTTTGCTATCTGATTCTATTGTACCGGTGTGTACCCTGAAAGGGTCCCAACCCAAAAATTCACATATTCATGTTCTCCAAAGATCCTGTCTGACCTGCTGAGACACTGCAGTATTTTATTTTCTTATAAACCAGCATCTGCAGTTCTCTGACACGCCAGTAGAACATCAAACTCAATGCGCCTTTCTGTGAAAAGGACACAAAGTGCTGGAGTAACTCTATGGGTCAGGCAGCATAGCTGGAGAACATGGATAATTGACGTTGCTGGCCAGCACACTTTCTCACGCGTCTAAGCCAAACCAGTTGCCTATGATGTGCATTTGGATTATTATTACCACGTTAAACCTCCAAACTAGTTATGTTTTTTATTGTTATATTTGTGCTCTACTTATTGAAGGAATAGTTTCTGCTGAAATGGGATCTTTTATCCTCACCTGGATGAGCAAAATGGGTTTTGCAAGAAATATCAGAGGGCTTTTGCAGCCAATAACGTTGAATCTCCAGGTGCTCTGGTTTCCTCCCACACTCCAAAGACGTAGGTTAATTGGCTTCGGTAAAAATAGCAAATTGTCCCTAGTGTGTAGGATAGTGTTAGTGTATGGCTATCGCTGGTCAGCGTGCTCGGTGGGCTGAAGGGCCTGTTTCTTCGCTGTATCTGTAAACTGAACTAAAAATATGTGAAAATACCGTGCTGAAAAAGAGAAGATTATGTTCCGCACGTCGCTTGTTTTGCTGGTTATACCAAACTTACTTTGAACCTCGGAGATGCCAGATGACAAGCTTGAAAGTCATTGACAAATGCATCAAAAAACCTGCTCAGTAGAAAAGAAGGCAGCTTCTCCATTGCAATGGCCGCATGCTCTGTTGCTTAGCAACCTTCAGAAACCATCTCAACATCTGCAAGTTCAAAACAGTTTTAACCATTTAGCGTACAGCGGGAGGTGGCGAGTAATGACAGAAATGAAAACAACAACAAAAATAAAACTGCTCGGGGGGGAACTGTCATTTCATAAAAATGATCGCGCCATTTATTGGAACTTGTTTAACCTGGTTAAATGCATTGGCACTGAATGCATTTTAGAAATCAGAAACTTACCTTGTCACCAACAAGCAAAGTTTAGAGATACAGCATAGAAACAGGCCCTTCGGCCCACTGAGTCTGTGTCGACCAGCGATCACCCATACACTAGTTCTATCCTACACACTAGGAGCAATTTGCAGAAGCCAATTATCCTACAAATACTGTACGGCTTTTGAATGTGGGAGGAAAGTGAAGCACCTGCAGAAAACCCACTTAGTCACAGGGAGAACGTGCAAACTACGTAGACAGCACCTGTAGTCAGGATCGAACCTGGGTCTCTGGTGCTCCAAGGCAACAACGAGACCATTGCATCACCATGTCACCCTGTGCCTTCCTCATCATCGATAATATTATTACTTTTCTGCATTTTATTTTAGTTCCCCTTTCGAACTGTGTGTTGCTTTACCGTCCTAAGGGAGACTTTAAACTACAACGGTTGGGGGGAGGGACTCAAATAGAGAAAGCTTGTAGACAGTGTGTGAGGCAGGAGGCAGAGAAGGGAAGCACTCAGACCCAACATGTAGGGGAGAAAGAAGAAAAAGATAATAAACAGAGAATAAGAGGTAGTGGGTTTGTTAATTCAGAAACAAGGGTTCTGAACTTAAAGAAAGGTAACTTTGTGGGTATGAGATATGAATTGGCCATGATAGACTGGAAATTGATTCTTAAAGGGTTGTCGGTGGATATGCAATGGAAGGCATTTAAAGACTGCATGGATGAACTACAACAATTGTTCATCCCAGTTTGGCAAAATAATAAATCAGGGAAGGTAGTGCATCTGTGGATAACAAGGGAAATCAGGGATAGTATGAAAACAAAAGATGAAGCATACAAATTAGCCAGAAAAAGCAGCCTACCAGAGGACTGGGAGAAATTCAGAGTCCAGCAGAGGAGGACAAAGGGCTTAATTAGGAAAGGGAAAATAGATTATGAAAGAAAACTGGCAGGGAACATAAAAACTGACTGCAAAAGTTTGTATAGATATGTGAAGAGAAAAAGATTAGTTAAAACAAATGTAGGTCCCTTGCAGTCAGAAACAGGTGAATTGATCATTGGGAAGAAGGATATGGCAGATCAATTGAATAACTACTTTGGTTCTGTCTTCACTAAGGAAGACATAAATAATCTGCCGGAAATAGCAGGGGACCGGGGGTCAAATGAGACGGAGGAACTGAGTGAAATCCAGGTTAGCTGGGAAGTGGTGTTAGGTAAATTGAATGGATTAAAGGCCGATAAAGCCCCAGGTCCAGATAGGCTGCATCCCAGTGCTTAAGAAAGTAGCCCCAGAAATAGTGGATGCATTAGTGATAATTTTTCAAAACACTAGATTCTGGAGTAGTTCCTGAGGATTGGAGGGTAGCAAATGTAACCCCACTTTTTAAAAAGGGAGGGATAGAGAAAACGGAGAATTACAGACCAGTTAGTCAAACAACGAAAATGCTTGCTATTAAAGATGGGATAGCAGCACATTTGGAAAGTGGTGAAATCAGTGGACAAAGTCAGCATGGATTTATGAAAGGTAAATCATGTCTGAGGAATCTTATAGAATTATTCGAGGATGTAACTAGTAGAGTGGATAAGGGAGAACCAGTAGATGTGTTATATCTGGACTTTCAGAAGGCTTTCGACAAGGTCCCACATAAGAGATTAGTTTATGCAAACTTAAAGCACACGGTATTGGGGGTTCAGTATTAATGTGGATAGAGAACTGGCTGGCAGACAAGAAGCAAAGAGTAGGAATAAACGGGTCCTTTTCAGAATGGAAGGCAGTGACTAGTGGGGTACCGCAGGGCTCAGTGCTGGACCCCAGCTATTTACAATATATATTAATGATCTGGACGAGGGAATTGAATGCAACATCTCTATGTTTGCGGATGACATGATGCTGGGGGGCAGTGTTAGCTGTGAGGAGGATGCTAGGAGGATGCAAGGTGAGTTGGATAGGTTGGATGAGTGGGCAAATGCATGGCAGATGCAGTATAATGTGGATAAATGTGAGGTTATCCACTTTGGTGTCAAAAACAGGAAAGTAGTCTATTATCTGAATGGTGGCCATTTAGGAAAAGGGGAGATGCAACGAGACCTGGGTGTCATGGAACACCAGTCATTTAAAGTAGGCATGCAGGTGCAGCGGGCAGTGAAGAAAGCGAATGGAATGTCAGCATTCATAGCAAAAGGATTTGAGTATAGGAGCAGGGATGTTCTACTGCAGTTGTACTGGGTCTTGGTGAGACCACACCTGGAGTATAGCGTACAGTTTTGGTCTCCTAATCTGAGGAAAGACATTCTTGCCATAGAGGGAGTACATTGAAAGTTCACCAGACTGATTCCTGGGATGTCAGGACTTTCATATGAAGAAAGACTGGATAGACTCGGCTTGTACTCGCTAGAATTTAGAAGATTGAGGGGGGATCTTATAGAAATGTACAAAATTCTTAAGGGGTTGGACAGGCTAGATGCAGGAAGATTGTTCCCGATGTTGGGTAAGTCCAGAACAAGGGGTCACAGTTTAAGGAAAAAGGGGAGGTCTTTTAGGACCGAGATGAGAAAAACATTTTTCAGACAGAGAGTGGTGAATCTGTGGAATTCTCTGGCTAAAGGGATCAAGGGGTATGGAGAGAAGGCAGGTACAGGATACCGAGTTGGATGACCTACTCCTGCACCTATTTTCTATGTTTCTATATCTTGACAATTTAAGGACCAGTCCCACTTATATGATTTTTCCAGCGACTTGCCAGCACCCGTCACAGTCGCAGCTGGTCGCCGAAAATGTTCAACATGTTGAAAATCCAGTGGCGACCAGACCCTTTGGGTGACTACTCATGACCATACAGGCTTCACCCCGCGACGTGTTGCCAGGGTGTCGCCTTGTATGGTCGTGAGTAGTCTCCTCAGTCGCACAAAGAGTCGTAGCATCTTTCTGGTCGCCGCTGAATATTCAACGATGAAAATCTTCGGCGACTAGCGACGACCTATGACTGGTGCCGGCAGGTGTACAGAGGTAGTGTAACATGAGCAAGAATTATAAAGTTACACAATGAAAAAACAGGGTGACAACCTATTATCCAGTCTCTGGAATCTGTATTTGAAAGTTATTTTCACTATGCCAAATGAAATGAGTTTGAGCAACCATAACTGATTTTGGTTGATACAGAAGTTAGAGATAAAATTCTCATAATGTCATGCTAATTGGCTAAAGGGTTGCCATTCAAGTATAGCCATATGTATTTAAGATACTTTGCTGATAATGGTTGAGATATTCATTGCAACATTACTGTGCATTACCTACCCTGGACTATCTGATGCAGTGGGATACCTGGAAAAAACTGAAAATGTGTCTGATCTGCAACTGAGATCTTTTAAGATTCTACCTCAAATAAAACAAAACAAAAATTACACAGAAATTTGATTAAGTAAATCATCTATTCAGCAAAAAAACTGTCTTCCAGCATGACCTAGACTTGGGAAATAATCCATTAGAAAACCATTTCAAGTTGTCTAAGACCTGGTCTGTGAACACCTTCAACAGACTGCATTCAGTGCCTTTTTTTCTTAAACACATTGTGCAAAATTAATATAAGATTTAGATTTTTAACAATGCGTGGTGTAGAGGGTAGGATATTCTGACCCGGATTTTGACCAATTATATGGTAATGCAAACTTTTAGATGTCTCCGTTTATGTGGGCTATGCCTGTTTATTTATTGATGTATCTAATCCCACTTTTTGTAATGAGAGTGTTGCAGATGGGGCACTCCCTTTGTTTTGTTTATAGAGGCCTTACAATTATTTTTGCATAAATTGCCTTATTACACTGCACACAGGTCCTGGCAGATCTGATCTGTTGATTGAGTTTAGACTTTAGAGTTACAGTGTGGAAACAGGCCCTTCAGCCCACCGTGTCTATGCCGACTAAGGGTCACCCCGAATACGACCGCTATTCTACACACGTTTACCAAAGCCAATTAACCTGGAAACCTGCACCTCTTTGTAGCGTGAGAGGAAACCAGAGCACCCGGAGCAAACTCATACGGTCACAGGATGAATGCACAAACTCTGTAGCAGCTGTAGTCAGGATCAAGCCCGTGCCTCTTGAGCTGTTGCACTGTAAGGCAGCAACTCTACCACTGCGTCACTGTGCCGCCCTACCGATCAGTACAGAGATATGGGAGAAAGGGAGCAGCAAATGTATTGTATATTGTATTGTATTGTGTATCTTTATTATCATTTTTATGAGTATTTGCATACCCAGAGGAAAACGAAAAAGTGTTTCTCAACCAGTGTCCATTCAGTGTGTGGTAAAAAATAAATAGAAATAGAGAATAAAAGTATATATATCACGAGTTCCGATCGGCAGTGGCAAGACAATGGCTCTGCTTCAGTGTGTCCAGGTTGGTGTTTGGTGCACGATACTTTGGCAGGGGGCAAAGTCCGTTTATCATTCTAATTGCCTGCGGGAAGAAGCTGAGGAGCATCCTACTGGTTTTGCAGCTGATGCCCCTGTACCTCTTCCCAGATGGCAGGATGGAGAATATGTGATGCGATGGGTGGTATGGGTCTTTGATGATGGAGATGGCTCTGCTAATACATCACTTCCTGTATATGTGCAGCAATAAAGACGTGGAGCACCAATAATCCTGCTGGCGGTCTTCGCAATCCTGTCCAGTTGGTGCCGTTCGTACGCCTTGCAGCTCCCGAAGCAGGAGGTGATGCCGTAGGTTAATGTGCTCTCGATTGTCCCCTATAAAAAGTTCGTAGGTGTGCAGTGGGGAGACCTGCTTTCCATGGTCTTCGGAGAAGGTGTAGTCGCTGCTGGGCTCTCTTGAACAGTGCTGTGATGTTGGTCGTGGATGTCAGGTCATCTGACTAGGAACTTCACACTGCTGACCCTTTCCACATCAGCTCCATCGATGTGCAGAGGTGTATGGCCATGGAAATGTTCAGTTTAGTTTAGTTTATTATTGTCACATGTACCATGGTACAGTGAAAATAATTTTGTTGTGTGCTATTCAGTCAGCGGAAGACTATACTTGATTACAATCGAGCCATCCATATTGTACACATACAGGATAAAGGGTATAACATTTAGTGCAAGATAAAGTACAATAAAGTCTGATTAATGTTAGTGCAAAGGTCTCCAATGAGGTTCATGGAGGATCAGGACCAGAATAGCCCCAGTAGTCAAACTGACCCTCAAAATAATCTCCATCTATGCTTTAAACAAATAAGGATCAGTTTTCCGGGCCATTTTAGGCTGCTTACCATTTCCCCCTATTTTCTACCGCTTTGCTTACCATCAGTAAAATAGCCATTATGTCTGGCCGTGTGCGTAGAGGTATTTCCTTTTGGTGGATATTTAAATGGACTGGGGCTAAAATTGCTTCTAGCAGGAACATCTCCGATGGAAGACATAGAGTCCACTGTCAGATTGGAGCCCCGTGGTGTACAGGTTGATACCTTCCATCAACAGCCAAGTGTTCCTGACTGCAGTCGAAGTAACTATGAGAGTCAAAGTGAAATAGTCTGGCTAACTTTCAGATCCTCAACATAAAACCAAGATCTCCAGAAAACATTCCGAGGCACCTTCCTTGGCTTCACAATAGTCAGCTCTTCCTGCTCTCCCTATTATAAGCTTCTCTTGCCTTTGTCCAGTTCCCCATCTTCCTCTCCGGTTTCCCCACTCTCATAGAGTCATAGAGATACAGCATTGAGTCAGGCCCGTCGGCCCAGCTTGCTCCTGCCAACCAAGGTGCCCCATTACACTAGTCCCACATTACATAGTTTGGCCTATATCCCTCTAAACATTTCCTATCCATGTACCTGTCCAAGTGTCTCTTAAATGTTGTTACAGTTTCTGCCTCAACTACCTACTCTGGAAGTTCATCCATATACCCACCAGCCTCAGTATGAAAAAGTTGCTCCTCAGAATCCCATTAAATATTTCCCCTCTCGCATTAAACCTATGTCCTCTGATTATTGATTCCCTTACTCCGGATAAAAGAATCTATGCATTCACCCTATCTCCAATTCCCCCACCCTTCACTGCAACCCCCAGACCGTCTCCAACTTCCCCCGCCCTCCTCTCCAGTTCCTCCAACCACCTCTCCAGTTCTTCCACCATCCTCTCCAGCTTCCATGGCTCTCCCCAGCCCCCTTCTCAGTCCCAACATATCACAGCAAAATCCGAGAACAACTTCATTCCTCATGGTCAGAGGCCACGTTCCGTATAGGTTGCTGCCAGTTTCTTCTGAATTCTTCCACTATCCAACTTCACAAGGAAGGAGGATGTTGGTGGCTCTGTGATGTTCCCTGTAATGAGTGTGTCTAGGACCAGAGGGCACGTCCTCAGGATACCTTTAGAATGGCAATGAGGAGGAATTTATTTAACCGGGGGTGGCAAATCTACAGAATTCATTACCAGAAGTGGTTATGGAGGCCAAGTCATTGGATATTTTTAAGGAGGAGTTTGATAGGGTCTTGATTAGTTAGAGTATCAAAGATTGTGGGGAGAAGGCAGGAGAATCGGGTTGAGAGGGAAAAATAGATCAGCCATGGTTGAATTGCTGATCAGACTCGATGGGCCAAATAGCCTAATTTTCTTCTGCTCCTATCGTCTAGCAGTTCACAAGCAGCTGAGTATCTGATGGAAGAACCACATGGTCCAAGTGTGTGCCATGAACTCGGGTGGAATGCTTAGTATGGGTGGATCTGCCCTAACAGCTGGAATGCTGAAAGTTTACAACTAAGTGGAAATCTGCAGTTTACAATGAACTTGCACATCTGAATAAATGGTATGAAAGTTAACAATGAATAACAGCATGTAATACAAAATGGATGTATGTTAGCCTGCAATGTTTAAAATACACCAGACCCCAAATTTCCACGTGACGTTTGGGGTGGCACAGTGGCGCAGCGGTGGAGTTGCTGCCTCATATCGCCATTGACCCGGGTTCAATCCTGACCTCAGGTGCTGTGTGTACAGAGTGTACATCTTCCCTGTGGCTTCAGTAAAATTGTCCCTAGTGTGTAGGATAGTGCTAGTATACAAGGTAATTGTCCCTAGTGTGTAGGATAGTGCTAGTATACAAGGTAATTGTCCCTAGTGTGTAGGATAGTGCTAGTATACAAGGTAATTGCTGGTAGCACAGACTCGTTGGGCCGAGGGGGCTGTTTCCACGCTGTATCTCTAAAGTTTGAAAGTCGAAGAATTGTGCTCAGCCCAGCTTTTCAAAGGAAATTTCTATGTCAATGATTTTGCCAGTTTTATAGCAGAACCTTGATGTGTTAACTCCGTCAATCACTTCTACTACTCCAGAGTAATGTGAATATCCGGCACAGCTTATTAACATTTTTTGCCCCTCCCTTGTCTCTTCCCCTTCTGTCTCTGCCCCTCTCTCTGTCTCTCCCCACTCTCTCTCTGCCCTCACTCTGTAACACCCCCCCCCCCTCCTCTAGACCCGCCTGCGAGTTGGGGGCTATGCTTCAGTGGATAGGGCGGTCATGGGGTAAAAAGAGCAAATTAATAATATTAATATAATATCAAGGGGGTAGTTAGCGTGTGTGCGGGTGGTAGTTAGTGTGTGTGATGCAACATGCTGCCCCCCCCCCCCCACAACCGCACGATGGGGGAACAGACCCAACGGGTCTGCACTTGGTCTAGTGTACCTTAAAAATTTGTAACTGCCTCTCATCCCTGTCTTATCTGATGTCTGTGCAGGTGAGACTTTCGCCTTGAACAAGACGCCAAAGCTTTTATATTGACTGCTTAATGCTGCTTATTTTTATTAAATCTTTGAATTATTTATAATGGACTTATGGTATCTGTTTAGTTTATCGTCTCGTGGACCAAGGTACAGTTAAAAGCTTTTGTTGCGTGCTAACCAGTTAGCAGAAAGACAATACATTATTACAATCGAACCATCCACATTGTAGAGATACATGATGAAGGGAATAATGTTCAGTGCAAGAAATGAATTTTCTCAAACTTGCCACGAGGGTTAATATACAAGGATAATTAACAGATGCCATCAAATTCATTTCCTAAAATCTAGGTAAAGGAGGGGGATAGTTTGTTATTTCAGGCCCTTAAAAGTTATGAAGTTCATTTTGAGGTTGTTGTTGGTGCTTCTCACTTACAATAAACTCCACAGAAATAATGTTAATAGTAAAATTGGTTTAAGTGTTCCAAAATATGCAGCGGAAATCATTTCTGTCAACTTTTGGCACAATGAATAATGTCCTAAAACAAAAATAATTTAAAGGAATTAATTAAATTTGAAGAGATCAAACCTTTTACCTTACAGTTTTTGTTTTTAAATGTGCAAATATAATTTTTGAAAATAAAATGCAATGTCATATTTGCATGCAGGTGAGTCTGCAAGCAAATAGATTAAAAACTCTCTGTTTCGTTTTTCTCCGACTGGAAAAAAAGACAAGGGAAAAAAAGAATCTGAAATTGTTGATGATGAAAGAGCTAATAACTTGAATAGTGAGCAGATTAAAACTGTGCTGGTGCAGATCCCCACGTACGTATACCACCCTGCCTCTGGCAGTAATCCTAGCTTTATGGATCTGAAATTTCCTAAAGATGTATTAGTGTCTCATACACATGTGCTCTTGTGCACTCTTAATCCCTTTCACCAGCTTCTTAGCTGGTTTCTTTGTATTTAAATTTTTTCTCTCTGACCAGCTAAATCCCTTTGGACAAAGTGACAGGAGCTTTTCAGAACTCAGGGCTGGGTGACAGCTGGTGTGGAGTTTCTAAAAGACTGCAAAGTGTTCCTTGTGAGCTGTCTTCAAGAACAGTGTCAGCCACCAACTGAGCGATTTGTTAGCTTCTCCCCTCGGGCGGCAGTGAATCGAGGAGCCTCACATCACATACTGAAATAAGATCATGGTTGTCCATACAGATATACAAAAAATATATATAAAATAGGCGATAAGATTTCTGCAAATTAAAAAAAAAATTAGATTAAAATTAATTTAAAGGAAAACAATGACTGAACACGGACTCCTGATTCACTAATCTTGGATGATAAATTTATTTCCTTAATGAATTACCTGAATGAATTAAAGGCATTGCGTGGATAACACATGTTACAAAGAAAAGATTTGCATCCCTTCCTGATGGCTATGTGTGTTTGCCATTGATGGCCATCGCACAGAAAGAAATGGTTTAAATTTTGGTATTCAGCCTGTGTTGATTTAACTGTTCTCAGGGGAACAGCAAGGCAATGCTACAACTGGTCATGGTGCTCCTGGGCTGGGCAGAAGTGACCCCTACTGGAAGTCTGTCTGCATGTGGGTCTGCTTCAGGTTGTGTTCTTAAATAGCCCACTGCTGCACACTATACTAAAGTCTACACATGAATAATGGTGGGGGACAGATACTCAAGGAATAAAGCATTTAGTGAAACACCAAATAATTTATAATCTATGCCAAAAGCTGATTAATACTAGCTAATTAAATTCAAATCTAACATTTAACCTAGAAACGTTTAACATTTAACATTTAACATTTAACATTTCTCCGGAAGTGGCGGCGCTGCCTTGCAGCCGCGGCTCGCCTGCAGTCCGCTTGTCTTTTCTTTTTTTGTTTTATTTTGTCCTGCTGTTACAGTTTATTTTGGTTTATTTTAGTTGTGTATGTTTGGGGGGGTGGGTGAAACTTGTTTTTTGACTCTTCCTTCGGGGCGATGCGACCTTTCTTGCCGTATCCCCCGTCTCCGTCTGCGCTGAGGCCTATCGCGGAGTTGACGGCCTCCAACAGGGACCGACCTCGAGGCTCCGGAGGCAGAGCCAGGACTTACCAACGCGAGGCTGGCCGACTTCGGGGCTGTGCGACCCGACTTCCGACCGGACTTCGGAGACTCGGAGGCTCGGCCGCGGGACCAGTGGTCTCGGCCGTGGGTCAGTGGACGGCATCGTCGGGAGCTCGCAGGTCACAGGTTGGTGACCTGTTTTTCCAGAGCTCCCGCAACAACAGCTGCGTCCGTTGGACTGGAGGGCGGCAGCTTCGGGCAGCTTCGACCGCACCGTGTGTTTACACCGGCCCGTTCGCGGAGCTCAGATGCGGCCGCTGGACTTGCCATCACCCGGCTGGGTCACAACATCGGAGGCCTGGATCGCCTCAGCGCAGAGGGAGAGCAAGGAGGGAAGAGACAAGGACTTTGCGACTTTTGCCTTCCATCACAGTGAGGAGGTGCCTGGTGGACTTACTGTGGTGGATGTAAAACTGTGTTGAGTGTGTGTTTTGTGATTTATTCTATGTATGACTGCAGGCTAAACCATTTCGTTGTACTGAAAAGTGCAATGACAATAAATTGAATCTGAATCTGAGAAAGCTCTCCAAACCTGACGTTTTTTTTTTCTCTGCGATTTGACTTGCTTGCTGATAATAGTTTGTATTAATATATTTAACCAAATGCAAACTGATGCCCCAGAATCAGTTCTGGGACAATCTGAACAGAGATCCTACAGCAGTACAGTGGAGCAGTAGTAGACTTGCTGCTTTACAGCACCAGGATTTGATCCTGACTAAGGGTACTGACTGTATGGAGTATGCACGTTCTCCCTGTGGATTTTCTTTGGGTGCTCCAGTTTCCTCCCACATCCCAAAGACATGTAGGTTAATTGGCTTCTGTGAATTGTCGTTAGTGTGTAGGATAGAACTAGTGTACAGGCGATCATTGGTCAACGTGGACTCGGTGGGCCGATGTGCCTATCTTTAAACTAAACTAAGAAAGGCAGCTTACAACCCAGCTATATGATTATTGATTTGTTTAATTTCAAGTAACTCCTGCATTCCCCCTCTCTCCACCCCTCCCATCAGTTTGCATTTGGTTAAATATATTAATACAAACTATTATCAGCTAGCAAGTCACAGAGAAAAAAATACGTCAAGTTTGGAGTGATAAATTATCACTGGTGTATCACTGAACAAAGTTTCTAGCGTGATCTTAATTTTCGAGAATTGCCATTGTCCATGAATGGCTAATGAATGTTGCCCAAAATTTGGTTCATTAAATTGGAAACTAAATATGGAAAGACTATTGGCTTATTCTTCCTGCTCAGATGAAGAAATAGCGGTAAAGATATTAACTTACTTAACTTGTACTTTTCTTGCAAATTTTCTCACTTTTTCAATCTCATATTACATTTGTTGACTCCTTTTAATTGTTTTATTCCTTGGGAATCTGTCCCCCACCATTATTCATTTGTCATCTGGTTGGTTCCGCTGTTTGCATTAATATGCCCCTTCATTATCACATCTTCCACAGCCAACAATGGATCACATGAGCTCCACCTTTCCTTGGTGCCTGCTCTGAATTGTTCTGAACCTTTTAATACCTCTACTCTCTCTCTCTCCCCTGACTCTCAGTCTGAAAAGGGGTCCCGACCGAAACGTCACCAATTACTTTGCTCTGGAGATGCTGCTTGACCCATTGAGTTACTCCAGCACTTTGTGTCTATCTTCTAAACAAACTATGCAGTTCCTTCCTAAACTGTTATTGTTGATATGAGATCTTGAAAAGATTGGGCAAAAGACTGATAATGCAAAGCTCTCCAAATATCCATTGCTGTAAAATCACTCCATCTTTAAATGGTACAGGTGAATTTTCTCTTGACCAACACACAGTAAATAGTTTGCAGCAAGCAAGATGCATCCATTGCCACTGCATGAAGCTTCAAACACAGTTATCTTGTGCTAGTGTGGATTGTCTTTAATATTTTTGAAGCCTCCAAATTAAATGTTGGGTTTGCAGAAACTCAACAAAGCTCCAAGACTGCACCATTACAAGGCTGTGCAATTAAATATTTTTATGTGAGCTTTCCAAGTTAAATTACAGTTTGGTCTTCAGCAATGTGCATGTGACTGCAGCGCTCACAGTGACAGGAATAGCCATGGATGCAAGGTGATGAATTCAGGGATTTTTAATTAAGAACAAGTTATGACATTTACTGACAAAAAAAAACCAGTGCGCTACAGTTCCCAAAACAAAGGCACCATCCTGATCTTGCTGAGTCGTAGGCTAAACACAATTAATCAATTATGCAGCATGGAAGCTGGAGCGTGGGACAAGCTGGTAGTAAATGGGAGTGTGAAATCCATGAAGTCCCACTGTTACCATATTAAGTTGTCTTCTTATTTCTGATTACACTGTACACAAAAGAACATTGACTAGATTCAAGCCATTTACATCTCAAGTTCAGTTCTTCCATAAGACATAAGGAATTCCTTGTGTTGTGTGAGCAGCAACAGTCCATCTGAATTGTTAAATATTGGGAGGCCAGAGGTTAATTATTCCTTTAGTTCCAATGATTCAAAAACCTTAATGAATATATAAAAGATAATGTATTCATGTTATATTTACAAGGTATCGTGGCATATTTGTTACAGTCAAAGTGCAAATAAGACCTGATCAAATCTCCCTTTAGTTATATGTCTCTCATGGTTTGGGGATGGCGGTATCTCGCGGCAGCAGCCTCTGCAGTCCGTCTGTCTTTATTTAATTTTTGTCCTGTTGAGTGTATAGTTTGGTTGTAGTTTATATATTGTTTTTATCTGTGTACATGTGGGGGGGGGGGGGGGGGAACTTTTAAATCCCTTCCCTGTACGGAGGACCCAACGTTTTCCCTGTCGGGTCTCCGTTGTCGTTGGGGCCTAGCACTGTGGAGCGGCCTCCAACTGGAACGGCCTGGGGGCTCCAGTCGCGGAGCCTGTGGACCTCACCACCGTGGAGCTGGCCGGCTTCGGAGCGTGGAGAGCTGTGGTGGCGCGCGGCTGCGACCCGACCGGAGGCTCCAGCCGCAGGCCCGGTGGTGGTGACATCGGGAGGTTGCGGGTCCCTGGTGGGAGACCGCTTTTCGGAGCTCCCGCAACGGCAACTTCTCCTGCCCGAATTGCAGGGTTGAAAACGACCCGGAGCGGGGCCATACATCGCCCGGCGCGGCTTTAACGGCCGTGGGAAATGCCATCCCTCGCTGGAGGTTCCAACATCAAGACCCAGGGCAGGACCTTACATCGCCCCGCGCGGCCTTAACGGTAGCGGGACTTGCCATCGGCCGCCGGGGACCTTAACATCGGGAGAAGAATGGAAAACGGGAGAGACAATGACTTTGCCTTCCATCACAGTGAGGAGATTCTGTGATGGTTTTGTGTTTGTGTAAATTGTGTTTATTGTGTGTCTTGGTTTTTATTTCTCTTGTATGACTGCAGAAACCAAATTTTGTTTGAACTTTGAGGTTCAAATGACAATAAATGGTATTGTATTGTATTGTGTATTGTATGGTTTTTGATTCCAATCACTTTACTTTAGACTTTAGAAATACAGAGCGGAAACACATCCTTCGGCTCACCGAAACCGTGTCGAACAGCTGTCACACATGCACTAGTTCTATCCTAAACACTAGGGGCAATTTACAATTTTACCAAAGCCAATTCACCTACAAACATGTACATCTTTGGAATGTGGGAGGAAGCTGGAACGCCCTCATTTAAACTGTTACAAAAATTAAATCTTGCATCTCCCCAAATGTTAGTTAATAGCTGCACCTCAGGACCCAAGCAAACAAGGAATCAGGCATTTCATCAATGCACAGGGAAGGAACGCTTAATTATCTTTCCAATTATATTTTCAACTGAAAGATTTTTGCTGCTTAAGTTGATTAAAAGATCCTTTGCTCACTTTCGAACAAGAGCAAAGGGGTTTGCCTAGTATCCTGGTCAGCCTTGATTTCTCTGTTAATAACTTAGTTGGCCATTGCCATGCATAGCACTATGATTACCAAATGGATGACTATGCCTGTTTACAGAACCATAGCAACTACATGTTTAAAATAAAATTAGAGGCTCTGTTTTCCTTCAGGATCTGAAAAGCTTTGCAATTTTAGAATATACTAGACTAAGTACAGACCCGCTTGACTTGTTTCCCCCAACGCCCAGTTGGGGGGGGGGGGTGCTGCGGCTAACACTAACCACCACACACACAGGGGATGGGGGGGGGGGGGGAAGGGGGAAACGAGGTGGGGAGGGGGGAAGGAGAGGAGACCGCTGTGTCCCGTCCCCTCAATGCGTGGTTGCGGGAGGGGGGGGTGGTGTGTCCGGCGTCACACACACAGTAACCACCCCCCCACACACAGAAACTAACCACCCCAACGCACACAATAACCACCCCCCTTGATATTATATTAATATTATTCATTGGCTCCTTTTACCCCATCCCTGCCCTCTCTCAAGGGGCAAAGAGAGTGGGGCAGAGAAAGAGGGGGATGAGGAGGGGTAGGGGGAGATGGGGTGGCGAGGGAGCGGAGAGGGGATGGAAGGGGGAGAGGGGAGTGAGAGAGGAGGAGGAGAGGGGGAGAGAGAGAGGAGGAGAGAGAGAGAGAGAGAGAGAGAGAGAGTGGGGGGAGAGAGAGAGGAGGAGGGGGGGAGGTAGGGAGAGGGGAGTTGGGGGGAGAGAGGAATGGGGAGAGAGAGGAGGTGAGAGAGAGGAGGGAGAGGCGGGGAAAGAGAGAGAAGGGAAGGGAAGGGAGGGGTAGAGGGGTGACGGGGTTGGAGGAGGGGAGAGTGGGTGGAGGAGCGGAGAGGGGGGTGGGAGGAGGGGAGAAGGAGGGTGGATGAGAGCAGAGGGGGAGAGGGGGGAAGGAGATAGAGAGTGGGGACGGGGAATAGGGAGGGGAGGGGGGGAGGGAGAGAGGTCGCATCCATACAACGCGCGGCTGCGGGGGGAGGGGGGAGGTTGCGGCGTCACACACAAACTAACCACCCCAACGTACACAATAACCACCCCCCTTGATATTATATTAATATTATTCATTGGCTCCTTTTACCCCATCCCTGCCCTCTCTCAAGGGGCAAAGAGAGCGGGGCAGAGAAAGAGTGCGAGAGAGAGGGGGAGGGAGATGAGGGGAGGGAGAGAGAAGAAAGCGACAGAGAAGGTGGAGAGGGGGAAAGGCAGGGGGTGGAAGAGGGGAGAGAGAAAGTAGAGGGGAGAGAGAGAGAGAGAGTAGAGGGGGAGAGAGTAGACGGGGAAAGGGGGAGGAAGGGGGGAGAAAGAGGAGGGGTTGAGTGAGGGGGCAGGAGGAGAGGAGAGGGGAGAAGAGGAGAGGGAGGGAAGAGGAGGGGCAGAGAGGGGGAGAGAAGATGAGGGGGAGAGTTGGAGGGGGAGAGGAGGAGCGGGGAGAGAGAGGGGGGAGGGGGAGGAGAGGGGAGGGAGGGTGGAGAAGGGGAGATAGGAATGGGTAGAGGTGGAGGGGAGGGGGAGTGGAGGGGGGGTAGAGAGGGAGGGGGGGTAGACAACTTGCTCTATTTGATCTTATTTGATTGTGGAGGAGGGGGAATGGGTGGGGGCGGGGAGGGAGGAGGAGGGGAGGGGGAGATGGAGAATGGGGGAGTGGGGATAGGAAGGGAGAGGGGGAGGGAGAGGGAGGAGGGGAGGAGATGGGGAGAGGGGTGAGGAGAGGGGGTGAGGAGAGAGGGGGTGGAGAGAGGGGGAGGAGAGGAGGAGGAGGAAGGTGAGATGGGGGAGACATTGGGGAGGGGAGGGAGGAGAGGGGGAAAGATAAAGAGCTATGGATGGGGAGAGCGAGGAGTGCGCAAGGGGAGAGAGGGGTAGGTGGTGCGAGAGGTGGGGATGCGAGAGTGGGGATGGGAAGGGGAGAGAGGGATAGGGGAAGGAAGAGGGGGAGAGATGGGTGAGGAAGGGGGAGAGAAGGGGAAGAGTGGGGAGGGAGAGGGGAAGGGGGAGGGGTGGAAGGGGAGGGGGATGGGGGAGAGAGGGGGGGGTAGGATGGGGGAGGGAGTGGAGGCGGTAGAGAGGCAGGAGATGGGAGAAGAGGGTAAGGAGAGAGGGGTGAGGAGGGGGGTGTGGAGAGAGGGGTGAGGAGAGAGTGGGGAGGAGAGGAGGGTGATGAGAGAGGGGTGAGGAGAATAGGGAATGGGGGAAGAGAGGAGAGAAGGGAGAGGATTGAGGAGAGAGGGGTGAGGACAGAGGGTGATGAGATGGTGAGGTGAGGAGAGAGGGGTGAGGAGAGAGGTGTGAGGAGAGAGGGGTGAGGAGGGGGAGAGAGGGGAGAGGGGTGGAGGGGGGGAGGGAAGAGGAGGGGGATGGGAGAGAGAGGGGATGAGGATGTGGGAGGGAGGGGAGGAGAGCAGGGAAGATGAAGGGGAGGGGGTAGGGGGAAGGGGTGGTAAAGGGTGAAGGGGGAGAGGGGTGGGGGAGTGGGGTAGAGAAGAGCGAGGATGGGGGGGGAAAGGGGAGAGAGGGGTAGTGGTGCGAGAGGTGGGAGAGGGGATGCGAGAGTGGGGATGGAAGGGGGAGAGAGGGATAGAGGAAGGAAGAGGAGGAGAGATGGGTGAGGAAGGGGGGAGAGAAGGGGAAGAGTGGGGAGGAGAGGGGGAGGGGGTGGGGGTGGAAGAGGAGAGGGATGGGGAGAGAGGGGGAGGGGGAGGTAGGAGGGGGGAGGATTGGAGACAGGAGAGAGGCAGGAGATGGGTAGAGGGACAAGGAGAGAGGGGTGAGGAGAGAGGGGTGATGAGGAAGGGGTGAGGAGAGGGGTGGTGGAGTGGTGAGGAGAGAGTGGGGAGGGAGAATGGTGTATTAGAGGGGTGAGGAGAGAGGGTGATTCTTCTGTAGGGAATGGGGATAGGGTAGAGAAGGGGAGAGGAGTGAGGAGAGAGGGTGAGGAGAGAGGGTGAGGAAAGATGAGGAGAGGGGGATGAGAGGGTGATTCTCTTGGTGAGGGGGGGTGAGGGGTTGAGGAGAGAGGGGTGAGGAGGGGGTCGAGACAGGGAGGGGTGGAAGGGGGAGGGAAGGGGAGGGGGATAGGAGCGAGAGGGGGATGAGGATGTGGGAGGGGAAGGGAGGAGAGCAGGGAGGGTGAAGGGGAGACAGGGTAGAGGGATGGGGTGGTAGAGGTGAAGGGGGAGAGGGGTGGGGAGTGGGGTAGAGAAGTGTGGGGAGGGGAAGGGGAGGGGAGAGGAGAGGGGGAGAGGGGAGGGAAGAGAGGAAGATGGGTAGAGGGGGAGGGGACAGAGGGGGAGGGGGGAGAGAAGGGAGGGGAAGAGGGGGAGGGGAGAGGAGAAGGGGGAGAGGAGAGGGGAGGGGAGAGGGGAGGGGAGAGGGGGAGGGGAGAGGTGGAGAGAGATTGTAGGTGGAGAGAGAGGAGGGAGAGAATGGAAGGGGAGAGAGTGGAGGGGGAGAGAGAGAAGGGGGAGTAGGGAAAGGCAGGGGGTGGAAGGGAGGGAGGGGAGGGGGAGAGAGAGATTAGAGGGGAGAGAGAGAGAGAGTAGAGGGAGAGAGGGTAGAGAGGGGGGAGGGGGAGAGAGACGAGGGGTTGAGTGCGGGGAGGGAGGAAAGGTGGTGGGGGAGAGAAGAGGCGGGGAGAGGTGGAGAGGGGAGGGTGGAGAGAGGGAGGAGAGTAAGAGATGGAGGGGGTAGAAGGGGGCAGAGTGGGGGAGGGGGGAGGGAGAAGGATGGAAGGAGAGAGGATGGTATAGGTGGGGGGAGAGGGGGGTAAGGGGGGTGGAGAGAGATTGGAGGGGGAGAGAGGAGAAGGAGAGAGTGTGGAGGGGGAGAGAGAAGAGGGAAGAGAGAGGAGGGAGGAGAGAGGAGAGGAGGAGGAGGAGGGGAGAGAGAGAAGGGGGGGGGGGGGGGGGAAAGGCAGGGGGGGTGAAGGGAGGGAGTGAGGGGGAGAGAGAGTAGAGGGGAGAAAGGTAGTAGAGGGGGAAGAGAGAATAGAGGGAGAGAGAGTAGAGGCGAGAGGGAGGTGGAAGGGGGAGAGAGGAGGGGTGAGTGGGGGGAGGGAGGAGGGGAGGGAGAGAAGAGGGGTTTCTCTCTAGTGGAGGGGGAGAGAAGAGGAGGGGAGGTGGAGGGGGAGAGAAGAAGAGAGGGAAAAGTGGAGGTGGAGGGGAGAAGAGGAGAGGGATGGAGGCGTGGGGAGTGGATGGAGAGGGGGGGTGAGGGAGAGGGGCTTATTGGCTTCTCTTCATTCTAGGGATGGGGTTTCCTTAGATGTAAGGGGATGGAGGAGGAGGGGTTGGGACCTGTGAGGAGAGAGGGGTCTTCTTTTCCTTTGAGGAGAATAGGGAATGGAGGGGAGAGATTTGAGAGGGATGAGGAGAGAGGGTGTGAGGAGAGTTTACGGGTGAGGGAGAGAGGGGGTCGGAGGCTGAGGTGTAAAGATACCACGAAACCTACACCCAACATGCAAAATCCACCTTACGACTCATTTGGTAGCTCTCGTGCCTATGACTCAGAAGATTATGGGCTTCTGTGTTACTACAGAGATTATAGTACAAAATGTATGCTGGTCCTTGGATGTATTAATGTGAGATAGGGTATTAAAACTTTGTCTGTTCTCTCTCAGATGGAGAACCATATGGTCCCATAGCCAGTATCAACCATGTTCTGAAGAAGGATCTGAACTCGAAACTACCTAAAGTTATCCAGAGATGCTGAAGATAGACACAAAATGCTGGAGTAACTCAGCAGAACAGTCAGCATCTCTGGATACAAGGGATGGGAGACCCTTCTCGACACAAAACGTCACCATTCCTTCTATCCAGAGATTCTGAGTTACTCCCGCATTTTGTGTCTATCTTCAGTGTAAACTAGCATCTGCAGTTCCTTCCTGCACATTTCCCCAGAGATGCTGCCTAATCCGCTGAGATACTCCAGCACTTTGAGTTATAAATCAACATCTGCAGTTCCTTGTGTCTCAATAATATAGATTATCTCAATATGTGGGAACATACTCTGCCCAAGTTGGCGGTCAACTTTCCCATTTTAGTTCTTCAATGGCTAGGATGGAAAAGGTTATATATAAATTAACCTCTTTCTTTCTGCTGCACCCGCTGAGTTTCTCCAGCACTTTTGTCTACTATAAATTAACCTCTTTCTTTCTTGAAGGTATAAATGGGTTTGTACCGTCAATATCTCACATCACATCCCCATCACCGATGGCAACAGTGACAGTGTCATTTCTGCACTGTCCTCTGCATTGAAATGTCCTAATGTTATTCCAGAAATAGTGTGTTTCTTTTTCAGAGTGTTTCCGACATTTGCGGTTTTCTTCTTGTTTAAATTTTCCAGCATTGGCAAGTTTTTTTTTGTTTCCTATTCCCTCGAACTGTTCCAGGCAACCAAAGACGAATCCCACTGAAAACTGAAAAGTAACCCTCAACTTAAGCCTGTGACATGTGATAACAAGTAATTACATTGGAAGTACAGTGCTGCTGAGCTCGTAACAAAACAAATGCAGGGACAGTGTTGCTTCACTCCTGCAGAATGACAGTAAGTATATGAAAGCCTGAAAAAGAAAGCAAACGTTGAAGGCTCAACATTTATCTTCAAGGGAACCTGCAAGATGCTGCCCTAAATAAAAATAATACGCATTAAAAGTGTATTCTACGCATTGTGTGCATCATAAGAAATTTGCTGCAGGCGTAGGTGTGGAATGTACATGAGCAATAGCTGAATTTCATTGAAGTACTTTAATATTTTTGCCACTTCAGAATAGAAAGCTTCTTTCTCATTTTTTTAATTTCCTAACAGTAGTAATTATTCTTCTGCTGGTTAAAAAAACCCAGTATCTTTAAAAAAAATGGCAAATGGGGAATGCAAATGAGAAGTTGATACGCATTCACAGCGCAGTCATCAAATCATTGCAACATCAAGGGTCTGTTTCTAAGGAGTTGTTTCCCATACAATGGTAAATTACAATGCCCTCCATAATGTTTGACCCACCATTTATTTATTTGCCTCTGTACTCCTCAATTTGAGATTTGTAATAGAAAAAAATGACATGTGATTAAAGTGCACATTGTCAGATTTTAATAAAGTAGGAATGTTACAACATTTTCAGATTAAAAAAAATCAAGTTTGTAATTTATCCCATCCGATAAAGCATAAAAAGAAGTTTAATTTGATACCTAATTTACATTCATATCTTCAGTATTAAAAAAGTTATGGTCATTTTCATACTCTGAAATTAGCATCTTTCTTGTTCCCTATTGCTTTTCCATTGACTTAACACAAAAGCTGTGATCAAGGACAGTCAAATGCCCATAACTTTCTTAAAAATTTAGAGAACTTAATTACATTTACAGTTTCATAGATTGAATCATTCTGAAACAAATATGAAACATTTTACTTGGATGACCTGAAATTAAAGCATATAATTAGTTAGTTACCTAATTGTAGCTAATTACAAAATTGACCGTTGTGACGGAAATAGTAATAAATTAAAAAATGTGATATTCTCAAGATCAGAACATTAATATTATTGTATTATATGCTGTAAGTCCGTAACAGATAGGTAAATAAATTACAATTTCTAGCAATAGACCAAGTCTTTAGGGAGAAGATCAGTTGCTAGCTGGTACATTCGCATATCATAATCAGTAGCATCATCACACTCCTCAGATTGTAACAAATAAGCAACTCTGTACCTCTTGTTTTTCCTCAACTTTTCTATTTTGGCATTGTAAACTACAGGTTTTTGCTCTTCAAACCATACATGATATGCCTTTCTGCCCACTACTTTCCCATTAAGAATGTCCTGTAGATCATCACATTTGGAGTAGTCCAAATTCGGGTAATCTCTGCGAATGCTGTCTAAATCAGTCTCTTTTGCTGGGCATTTGGATTGACAATTTCGCATTTCTTCTTCGGAGACATCTGTTTAAAATGTAAAGGAAAAAACACACTGAACAGCATTAACAGAAACAAGTTATTATTTGCAGTTTTAGAAAAAAAGGTAGAAATTATATAGTTAAACACTAAAAAAATAGAAAATACCCAACAAAAAATTCATATTCATCAGTTACATCATCAAATCAATTAAATTAATCTAATCAATTAAATTAATCTAATTTAACTTCAATTACTAGATCTAAACATCTATCATTTCTTAAGAAAAGGCTAAACATTTTAAATAGCCTAAGTATTCAAATAATCTCGAAACATTCACTCTCAATATAATCAAAATTATTATTTTTTGCACAATACATGTGACTAAAACTGTTGTGGATATTTAGTATAAACATATTGATAGACAATAACACAAAATATAGATGATTTATGACATGATTGTCCAAAAAAACGAGGATTTAAGTCATCGTGCGAGTGGGTGTTTCTGGAATGTGATCGATTAGAATGTTGCTGTAGCCGTGAATTTTAAGCCCATATCGGCAGGCAAGACACTGCCGATTTGTATGGAAACTAAATAACATTTTTGCATCGTAAAATTAGACCAAAGCCACCTCAAGAAGCAAAATGATATGTGAAATACACGACTTACCGTTTGTTTTGTCCTGATATTGTGACCGTGGCGTTGAAGGCGTTGAGGGAGTTAAAAGTCGCATTTTACTTTAATCCTCAGAGGGCGGTGGAAGCAGGTTCTCTGGATGCTTTCGAGAGAGAGCTGGATAGGGCTCTTAAAGATAGGAGAGTGAGGGGATATGGGGAAAATGCAGGAACGGGGTACTGATTGGGGATGATCAGCCATGATCACATTGAATGGCGGTGCTGGCTCGAAGGGCCAAATGGCCTACTCCTGCACCTATTGTCTATTGTCTATAATCCAACGATTAAATTGTCCAGAGATTTTTTTTTTTTATAAATCGGGAACGGAGTCTGATCGATTTTCTTCACCGACTAGTAGCCCGAGGAAATCCTTCTCCGACAAGCGATACAAACCTGCATTTTTAATCCCATCCCCAAAGGATGGGTCGCACACAACTGCAGTGGGCAGATGTGTTAGCACGCTGGAAGGTAGGTTTTTTACATCGGTAAATAAACACCATATTTACACATTATGGTTTACAATATGTAGAAATGACAGCGAGTGTTGATAATAGTCTCCCATTTCAGGGACAAACCATTATTGTTTGGGACACAACAATGTCATGTAATTCAAAGTAGTCATGTTTAGTAGTTTGTTGCATATTATTTGCATGCAATGACTGCTTGAATCTGTGATTCATGGACATTATCAGTTGCCTGTCTTCTTCTGGAGATGCTCTGCCAGGCTGTTATTTGCAACCCTTCTATGCTGAGTTTTGAGGTCTAGTCCTTCCGTTTCTCTGCAGCCATATAAAAGGCAATGCTCAATTGGGTTCAGATGACGGTGATTGCTACTCAAGGATTTGACCATTTCGGCTTTGAAAACTCCTTTGCTGTGCTAGCAGTCTGTGGGAATATTGCCATGCTGTAGAAAGAACCGCGGTCAATGTTTTGAGGCATTTGTTGAATGAGCAGATGTGAAGTGGTCCTATTTACACTTCAGATTCATTATGCTACTTATTCAGCAGTTGTATCATCAATGAAGATGAGTGAGCCAGACTTCAGGCAGCCATACATGCCAGGCCATAAACCCCCCCACCTTGTTTCACAGATGAGGTGGTATGCTTTGGAATCTTGGACAGTTCCTTCTTCTCCATACTTTGCACTTGACATCACTCTGAGGTGTTAAATCTTCATCTCCTCTGTCCACAAGACTTTTTACCCGCATGTGCTGCTCTTTTAAGTACTTCTTGGCAAAACTATAATTTGGCATCCTATTTTTGCGGCTCACAATGGTTTGCATCTTGCCGTGAGCCTTGTATATTGTTATTAAATTCTTCTACGGAAGCGGGTCATTGACAAATCCACACCTGTCTCATGAAGAGTGTTCTGATTCTGTCGGACAGGTGCTTGGTTTCTTTCTTTAATTATAGAAAGAATTCTTCTGTCATCAGTGTGGAGGTCCTTTCCTTGGCCTGCCCAGTCCCTTTGCAATTAGTAAGTCACCGTGCTTCTCTTCTTCTTAATGATGTTCCAAACAGTTGATTTTGGTAAGCCTTAAGGTTTAAGCTGAGGTCTCTAACTGGTTTTATTCTGTTTCGGCGGTCCGACATAATGGCTTGCTTTTGACTTTCATTGGCGCAACTTTTTCGGGTCCGCCTCAACAGCAAGAAAAGTTTCCAAAGGCGCTGATGAAAGACTGGAGGAAAGCCAGGTGCTGTGTGCTCCTCTTATAACCTGCATTAGGAGCATTTACACAAACCCGAGCAATTACAAACGCCTGTGAAGTCCAGTGATCAACACATTATGGTGCCGTTGGAAAATGGGGGGATATGTATAAACACCACTGTAATTTCAAACATGGTAACCAAAAGTTTAAAATTGTCCTCTTAATAACAATCTGACAATGTGCACTTTAAACACAAGGGACTTTCTTTCTATTACCTAATCTCAAATTGCGGAGTCAGGAGGCAAAAAATTAAATGTATGGGTCTTGCCAAACATGTAAGGAGGGCATGTACTAATGCAATAGTAATGCACATTATGGAGGGCCAAATGTTTTTTTCCATTCATAAACCATTGTTAGTTTAGAGGTTACAGCACGGAAACTACAGGCCCACAGATGTTCCGCGTCGACCAGCGAACAGCCCATACGATCTGCACTATCCTGCACACTAGGGACAATTTGCAATTTGATATCAAGGCCAAATTAACCTCCAAACCTGAACATCTCTAGAGTGTGGGAAGAATCGGTGCACCGAAAGAAAACCCACACTTACATGGTTGACGTACAAACTCCGTATAGACCAGCACCATTGTCAGCATCGAAACCCGGGTCTCTGGCGCCTGGTGTCCTCTGTTTGCTGCAACCTTATTGCATTAATTAGGTGCCTTGTAATCTATATAACTTAAATGTCTCATTTCTGACCTTCCTGTTAGCACATTCGTTATATTGGACTTTAGAAAAATAGCTCATAGTTATTATCGTTATATTATGGCATCTTATCCAGTCCTCCCAAGTTCTGAGCACGGCCCAAGGATTTTTCCATTGTATTAAAATAAAAAATCTAGAAGTTATTCAGTGTTTAAAAAACCCTGAGATCTCTACACAACTGTCAATCACCCGCGATGTGAGGAATGCCCCTTCTGGGGGTGTGAGGGGGGCAGGACTATAAATCCCCGGATGCTGGATATCACATCAGTTCACTGCACTCGAATTGTTGAGGGCCGATAGGCCACGTACTGTCATTCTAAGCTGATGAATCAAACTGAAACTACGAGTCTGTAATTATACTTACAATTATGATTTGTTAGCCCGTAATGACAATAACCTGACTTGTTCGGCCTGCTGCCTGGCCCTGTGCTTGATGAAACTGCAATGTTGTATTAGGTCCGATCTGTGTTGGAAGGAATAAATGCTTTTATTAGGTCCGACTAGTGTTTGGTTCAAAACGACCCGAGTTATTTTGTGACTTGCACTCACGAGCGACAGGTTGCGCAGGATAGCGTATTCCACACAAAGTGTAGAGTCACGTGATGGCTGGACAGTTTGCCGCTCTGACTGTGGATGCCCCAAAGGGAGAGGCCACGTCAGCCATGTGAGCATTCAAGACTCAGTTTACTGCCGTATATATGGTGTGTGTGTACTGAGTCAGTGAGTGTGTGTGAGTGTGTGTGTTGTGTGCATGCGCGTGTGCGTGTGCTGTGTGCGTCGTGCGTTGTGGTCAGTGTGAGCTGCCAGCTCCTGAAGAATGTCATACTAGCCCTCTGCGATACCCGTCCCTTCAGCCACAACACCATGCCAGTACTCCAGAAAGCACGCCTCCCCCCACCCCCCCCCCCCCCCCCCCCTCCCCCCCTCTCTCCCACTGGCCAGCAATATTGGAATTGGTGGAGCAGGTGGATATTGCGATGGGGACCCAGTCCTCCGTGTGTTGCAGGGATCACGGATTCCCAATTTGTACTAGTGTACACTGTAGTGCGATTCACCGTTTTGAAATTTGTGAGGGTGGGTCCATGCTCTGCGTCTGTTGCATTTTGGTACCGACATTCCTTCCAATGTAGTGATTCCTGTAATTTGCAGACAAGATAAGTTTATGAGTTAATGAGTTTCTGAGTCTAATTTATCGTCACATATACTGAGGTACAGTGAAAAGCTTTTGTTGCGTGTTAACCAGTCCGCAGAAAGATATTACATGATTACAATTGAGCCATTCACAGTATACAGATACATTATAAAGGGAATAACGTGAATGACATTTAGTGCAAGCTAACGCCATTATACTCTGATCAAAGAAAGTCCAAGTGTGTCCAATGAGATAGATAGAAGTTCAGGACTGCTCTCTAGTTCTTGGTAGGATGATTCAGTCACCTGATAACAGCTGGACAGAGACCATCCCTGAATCTGGAAGTGTGTGATTTGAGGGGAAAAGAGGAAGCAGCCAATATCTCCATGCAGCAATAATTCCCTATGATCTTGCTTTAAATTTCACTTGTGTCAGCCCTGCTAATCTATGCAGTCTCTTATTTTGGTCTGCTTAGAGATTCTATGTTGTCATCATGTGGGTGTGCATCATTGTCTTGTCCTTTTCTGAGACTGTTTCTTCTGAATAGTTTGTCTGAGGAAAAGACATTTTAACAGGTTTGCTGCTGTTTGACAGACCAACGTGCATGTGAATTAATGGGGAAAGCATTTTAAATAACCTAATTTGGTATGTAAATTACATTTAATTAGTATAATTCATAATGTGCTAATAGCATAATAATTATGCTTTAAAAATTTCATAAAATAGATTTGCAGTTCCTGATATATAGAAGTCTAATTTCTAACAGACTTAGCTTGGTTTGCAAATTGTTCAATTATCATAACATTAATATATTCACTCCAAGAATATAACAAAAACATGCCTTAAGGTTCAGAACAAGAAGTGTTGTGTAATTTGCATTCAGCTTAGGTTTGATGTGGAAGTGCGTTGGTGTTGGTTGATCTTTGGACAGAGGTGATTTTCTTTTTGGTTTGACAATCCTTTCACATAGTTATTTTATACCTAACATCAAATAAACCATTGCAAGTATTTCTGACTCCTATAGCATACTAAGTGTAAGAATCAATCTCTAACTGCATGGTTGAATAGATTCCCAGAATAACAAGAGAGTCCAAGACACTTGATCTAAAAATATCTGATGATGTGTGGTAGATTGTCACAGATCAATAGACACAAGGAACTGCAGATGCTGATTTACAAAAAAAAGCCACAAAGCCAGGCAGCATCTTGAGAGAACATGGATAGGTGATGTTTCGGGTTAGGGCCCTTCTTTGAACTGATTATAGTGGTGCGGGGGGTGGGTTGGAGGGAGGAAAGCTGGAAGAGAGGTGCGGGTAGGACAAAGTCTGGCAAGTGATTGGTGGATATAGGTTAGAGGAGGGTGTGGTGGGGGTGGGTGGGGGGGGGGGGGGGGGATGGGGGTGATTGGGCATGTGGTTGGACAAAGGCCAGAGATGATTTGACAAAAAGTTGAGATAAGGATAGAAGAGATGCGAAATGTGAAGCAAGAGGAAGGAATATAGGAAGGGGACGGGGGGGAAGAAGACGAGGAGCTAGGTGTGTGCATCCAGATGCGGCGCAGGGAAGAGAAGGGGGAAAAATGGTGGGAGAGGGTGAGGGAAGGAGTGTTTGAAGAATGGTCTCGACCCGAAACGTCACCCATTCCTTCTCTCCAGAGATGCTGCCTGTCCCGCGGAGTTACTCCTGCATTTTGTGTCTACCTTCGATTTAACCAAGCATCTGCAGTTCTTTCCTACACACAGTGTTTGAAGGTTAGTTACCTAAAATTGGAGAATTCATTGTTCATTTCTGATGCTAGCTGTTAGCTGATCAACAAGCTGCTCTTAGGTTTACTCCAGAGGGCTAATATTACTGATGTTCTCTGCTGGAAATGAACCCTGATCACTGGGAAATGACAGAGGAGGTGGCATGCTCAATCCACTCTATTCTATAATCAGGTGACTCAAATCCACAAATTGCTAATCCACATGCGCTCTCAATCATTGAGGCTTGCTAGAAGCAGGCTGCATTTGGAAAATAAGCCTATACCTGCTATACCACAAGATTAACATTGCATGCCATAGACATTACATATATGGCAGGGGCCGTGGAATGTTTTTGAAAGTGGGGGGGCTGAGCGATCACTGATCACTGGTACCCGGGGTAGGGTCGCACAATTATTATTTTTTGTTGTTGCTTGACATCCAAAAACTGGGGGATAATACAGGCCATCCCCCAACTCAAAAAGTGGGGGGATCTCTCTCTCTCTCTCTCTCTCTCTCTCTCTCTCTCTCTCTCTCTCTCTCTCTCTCTCTCTCTCTCTCTCCTCTCTCTCTCTCTCTCTCTCTCTCTCTCTCTCTCTCTCTCTCTCTCTCTCTCTCTCTCTCTCTCTCTCTCTCTCTCTCTCTCTCTCTCTCTCTCTCTCTCTCTCTCTCTCTCTCTCTCTCTCTCTCTCTCTCTCTCTCCTTCCCTTCCTAGTCACAGCGCTTTGTTCACTGCCCCATATCTCGACTGTGAACCGCGCTGTGATTCGCCGTTGAGCTGAGGGGAGGGAGGGTTTTGGGGGGGCAGTCTGTTTCTGCCACGGCTGGTCGTGGTTTTGCCCAAAGATCATAATCTTTGGTTTTGCTGCGCTCACTGCGTGCTTGTTCTGAGATTCTGGATGTCGGAGGTCCTCAGAAGAAGAGAAAAATATGCCTGCAGGGTGGATAATTTCGGGCTATGAAGCATGTCTCGCCAAAACAGTGGAGGGGCTGCAGCCCCCACAGCACCCCCTGTTCTGCGGCCGATGTATGGAGTCATTGGTGCCTTATAAAATGTATTTTGAGTATTAAAATTCCATTGTCAATGTATTATGAGTATTAACATTTGCTGGTAGGGTTTTAGATAGATGTTTGGAATCCATTTGATGACATCAGCTGTTGCAGCAAGGAGATCACCAAATACTCTTGAAAAACAACAAATTTCCAAGGTGGTCAATTGTTTGTTTAGTTTAGAAATACAATGTGGAAACAGGCCCTTTGGCCCACCGAGTCCATGCCAACCAGCGATATCCATGCACTAACACTATTCTACACACTAGGAACAATTCCACAATTTTACCAAAGCCAATTAACCTACAAAACCTGTATATTTTTGGTGCTGTCTGTACAGAGTTTGTATGTTCTCCCTGTGACCACGTGGCTTTCCCCCTGGTGCTCCAAAGAGAAACACCTCCTTTCAGAGGTCGTGACCTCTGCTGGTGTGGCACAACGGATCATCCAGAAAGGCTCTGGAAGCAAGAATGCCGGAAATTCGATGATGGATCTGTACCCAAATATTATATCACAAACAAGCCAGAAATTTAATACCACTTCCAAGGAGGCATAAGATGTCTGCTTCCTATGATTTTAATAGAAGGGATTGGCTGCAAAAGCTTCAGGCAATAATTTATTCATCTAAAACAAAATAATCCTTAAAATCTTTGTTTTTAACATCTCAAATTACATGGTAATTTAGATTATTAAAGGTCTTTCAAAAATATTTTCAAGCTTTAATGTGTTTTAAATGATTTTAGATCCAAGCTATTTTTCAAGATTTTAAATTTCTTATGTTATATTATTTTCATATTATCCTGCAGCCGAGAAAGATGCCAGCTCGCATAGCAATTCCATTAATCACATCATCTAGTCTCTCTCGTATGTCCAAGTACTTCTCCCTGACTGATCTGTCACACACCTATATAGAGAGAATTTACATTAGCCAATTTACATTAGTGATTACCAGCATGATTTTATCATGTGGAAGGAAACTAGATCACCCAGAGACAAGTTCCATACAGTTTTTAGACTTCACTTTAGACGTTAGCGATAAAGCATGTTAACAGGCACTGGTAACAACCAGTGATCCCCATACAGTAGCACTATCTAACACGCAAGGGACAAATTACAATTTTATCAGAGCCAATCAACCTACAATGATGGAGATAGACATAAAATGCTGGAGTAACTCAGTGGGTCAGGCAGCATCTCTGAAAAAAGGGAAGAGTGACTTTTCGAATCGAGACCCTTCTTGAATAGACAATAGGTGCAGGAGTAGGCCATTCGGCCCTTCGAGCCAGCACCGCCATTCAATGTGATCATGGCTGATCATCCCCAATCAGTACCCCGTTTCTGCCTTCTATTCATGTACCCTGACTCCACCATTTTTGAGAGCCCTATCTAGCTCTCTCTTAGAAAGCATCCAGAGAACCTGCCTCCACCGCCCTCTGAGGCAGAGAAGGTTTCACCCTGAAACGAGTCTGAAGAAAGGTCTCGACCCGAAACGTCACCTATTCCTTTTCTTTTGAGATGCTGCCTAACCCGCTGAGTTACTCCAGCATTGTGTGAATATTTTCGGTGTAAACCAGCATCTGCAGTTCCTTCCTACACAACCTACAAACCTGCGCGTCTTTAAAATGTGGGAGGAAACCAGAACACCCAGAGAAAACCCATGCGGTTATAAGGAAGGTGTACAAACTCCAATGCCATAGGGATAGGTTGCGTTTCAGGTCAGGACCCTTCTTCAGGCTGATTATAGTATGGGGGAGAGAAAAGTTGAAGAGAGGTGGAGGCAGGACAATTGAGGAGGGATTTTGAATGGCAAGTGGTTGATCAGAGATGAAAGGACAATAGGCTCTGAAATAAGGAGATGACAGAAGTGGCGTGAAATGTGAAGGCAGATGGAGGGGGATTGGGCAGAAGGGGAAAGCGGGACAGGATTGTGGGAGAGATGGGTGTGCTTCTGGCTGGGGCCCAGGGAAGACCAGGGAAAAAAGGCGGTGGAGTTCATAACCTAGAATGGGCAATCCAATGTTCATGCCAATGGGTTGTAAGCTTCCCAAGGAGAATATGAAGTACAGTTCCTCCAGTTTGCATGTAGCCTCGGGCAATGGAGGAGGCCCAGGACAGAAAGGTCAGCATGGGAATGGGAAAGGGAGTTAAAATGGTTACTAATGAGGAGATCCAAAAGGCCTTGGTGGTTGCTGGGGCTGTGCAGCAGTAACTAACTGCATTGCCAGTGTGACATCCCTCAAAGTCTTTGAATGTCTGAAAATGTCAAATAGTGAAAGGCCAGATAGAGCGGATGAGGAGAGAATATTTCCACTAGTGGGAGAGTCTAGGACCAATAGCAAAAGCCTCAGAATAAAAGGAAGTACCTTTAGAAAGGAGATGAGGAGAGATTTCTTTAGTCAGTGGATGGTGAATCTGTGGAATTAATTGCCACAGAAGGCTGTGGCCAAGTCAATGGATATTTTTTAAAGCGGAGATTGACATATTTTTGATTAGTACCGGTGTCGGGATTTATGGGGAGAAGGCAGGAGAATGGGGTTGAGAGGAAAAGATAGACTAGCCATGATTGAATGACAGAATAGACTTGATGGGCCGAATAGCTTAATTCTGTTCTTATAACTTATGAAATTCAAAGATCTGGCATAACCTTCAGGATGCTCCCATTCCCTTTCCTCTCTATATCCTCTGGGAGAAGATACAGGGGTTTGAAGCCCAGACACCCAGACTCAAGGACAGTTTCTTCCATAACTCCTTCCCAGAAGTTATGCCATGTACTTTTACTCTCAACCTTATGTTAATTGGTTATTCCGTTATTGCACTTAAAAACATTTTTTACACTACTTCGGACGGATTGCACGATAATCTTGCACCATTCTGTTTTCTTGCACTCTTGCATTGTATTTCTTGCTGTATTTATCGTCACTGTCTGTGTTTGTTTACTCTATGCGCTTCATGTGGACAAGGAATTTCATTGCATCCATATTGCTCCATACTTCAATAATTTTCATCATTTCTAACATATCATCACATAATCTGTGCTCCTCCTTCAAATGACAATATTTCAAATCTTTTCTCAGATTTATATTTCTTCATACCCACATATTTCTCTCTCACAGTTTACGAGATTGTCTAAATCCCTTGAGGATGTAACAGATCTGTAGCATACTCACATACATCATTTATTCTTTCAGCATACAAATTATACTCTTTGTGATTTCTTTACGGGAATTTTATTTTCTAATCAACCTAATTTGCATAAATAAATTAACTCCAATTAACATAATTCATTAATATATTAGATTACTAACATTTACATTGATATTTGTGTATAAAATTAAATGAATTTAAATCAGAATTTCAATATTACTGCTGCTTTCTTTCCAAATTGTTTTGCAATCAACATACATGCTTCCAGTTATCTGCTGATTATAAGTGCACGAAAAGTATCAAAGCTATTACCTTGAAATAACGTAAGCTATTTTCTAGTCATGGAGGCCACAAAAGTCTTGAAGAAAGTTTTTGCAAAATTTTAACCTGTCTTCAGTAATTAGTTAAGTTTAGTTTAGAGATACAGCGTGGAAACAGGCCCACTGAGTCCGCGCCAATCAGCGATCACTTGTACCCACACACTGGGGACAATTTACAGAAGCCAATCAACCTACAATTCTACATTTCTTTGGGATGTGGGAGGAATCTGGAGCATCCAGGCACTCACAGCGAGAACATGCAAACTCCACACAGACAGCACCCATAGTCAGGATCGAATCCGGGTCTCTGGCGCTGCAAGGCAGCAACTCTACTGCTGTTTCACTATGCAGCAGGAGAGTTAAATGAAGTTCCAGAAAATCTATCCAACCAAAGTTGACATAACACATTTGGCAGTGTTTCCAACATTATACTATGTTGGAAGATATCATGAATGCTGTGTATGCCAGAGCTCAGTAGATTATAATGAAAACAGGAAATATTCAAAATGTGTAAGATGTCTAGGATTCCTAGTGATGTGGTCATATAGATTCAGAATTGGCTTACTGAGAGAAGACAGAAGGTAATGTTGGAAGGGTGTTATTCAGACTGGAGGTCTGTGACCAATGGAGTTCCACAGGATCTGTGCTGTGAGTGTGTGATACAGATCAGGTACAGAAATGTGGCAGAGAAATGGCAAATTAAGTTTAATCAAAGCAAGTGCGAGGTGTTGCACTTTGGGTGTTTGAATATAAGGGAAAAGTATTCAATTACTGGCAAGACCCTCAATGACATTGGTGTACAGAGGGATCTTGGGATCCAAGTCCATAACCTACTGAAAGTGACAACGCTTTTAAGTGTCAACGTTTCAAACCAAATAACTTACATCAGAACCGGTGAAGGGTTTTTGACCTGAATTGACTGGAATTCATCATTAAAGACATATCTTCGTCTTCTTCTTTCGTGTGGCGTGCACAGCCTAAATTTATTGGACAACATGTTCTATTTGATCTTCCGTTTGTGCACGTCGAGTTGATTGCATTAGTCGAAACAGGGCGGACCACGTGAAGGTGGCAATCTTCCACCCCATTAAAGACATATCAATGGATTGTTTCAAAGATCATGACATGATATGTCGTTTTTTGGAGGGAAAACTGTGTTTCGTGTCAGTATTTTTTTGAAGGTGCAATCTGCAAAGAAAATAAGGGAGAATATATGGAATCTATATATCTGCATTTTCAGAAAGCATTTGGAAATGTTCCACAGGGAAGATTGTCACAAACAATAATGGTTGATGGGATTTGGCAAAGGGATTTTGACCTGAAATAACCAGTTTAGTATTTTGAACATTTTTTATTTTTTAATTTCAGACTTCCAACCTCTGTACTTAATTTGATTTACAGATATGGAATGAAGAATGGTTAAAGGACAGCAAGCAGAAAGCTAGAATAGGCAGCCAAATTTTGGCTTATTGTCAGGATTGTTATTGTGCGCGCAGTTACTCTGTTTGCATTAAGGTAAGGGCTTATATTAATTTCTAATTTTCATGTTGATATGAAGATAGGTGGAAAAGCTACAAAGTGAATAAGAAGGGACATAGATGGATTAAATAAGAATGCCTAGTTGGAAAATGCAATATTATATGTGAAATTGCAGTATTATTTCAAAGGAAGAAGCAAACATTTATTTAAAATAGTTAGAAACTAGTGCATATTGGAGTACAAAGTTATCTTAGTGTGGTGGCTCATGAAAAGCAAGTACAGCAAGCTGCTACTGCTAGCATTTAGAAAGAGACCTGCTATATTGGACTTTATAGCATGGAGTCGAAATACAAAATAAAACTTACTGAGATTGTACAATGTTTTAGTGAGTTTTCAGTTGGAGTACAGCATATAGTTTTGCTCTCTCTGTGCTTGTAGAAGGATTGGATTGCCTTGGAGTCAGTGCAGTGTAAATCCGTTAGATTGATTTCTGGAAGGAAAGGGTTATCCGATGAAAATAAATTGAAACTTGCAAGTCTCTGAGAGGGATTTACTGGCTAGTTGGTGAATGGCTTTTTCCTTTAGCTGGAGATCGAGTACTCTGGGATATGTCTCAAGATAAAGGATCAGCCATTTAGGACAAAATGAGGTGAAAAATCTTTACACAAGTCATAAATCTTTTGTGCTCCTTCCTCAGAGTGCGCTGGATATCACTGAGCAGACCCAAGGTAGAAACTGATAGGTTTTTGGACTCGTAGCAAATTCGAGGATGTGGGGATTGAGCAGAACAGTGAATTTAAGGTGTTGGATTAATCATGTCCTGATTGGAAGTTGAAACAGGTTTAAGGGACCAAATATTTTAACTCATCTCATTTTTATGTTCTTCAGCTTTCCTTTCAATTTATGTTTAATTTCATAACCATTCACCAGATTTAATCTATTGTTTTCCAATGAGTTAATGGGTGCTTTGTCTTATTGTCTTTGCCTTAATGTTTTGCATACATCCACTGCACATTAGAAAGGTACTTACTATTTATTATTATCAATGAGGCCTGTTAATATTTTTTTGTTTATATTCTCTAGGTCATTCAAGGTGCAAGCACCTATAGTATGTACAACTACAGCATTCACACTTTAAAAAAAAATATTATTTCCTCTCCTTTTTCCTTTCTATTACAAAATCTGCTCAGGCTCTCCATGTCTTTGAATGCTTTGCTGCAAAGTAAAGGGCCTGTCCCACTTGCATGCGATTGCATGCGTTTGGCGCGACCAAACATGTTCGCTTGAGGCGTACGGGCACCATATGGCCGCGCGGGGCCGGTCCCACTTAGAAGCACGGAGTTGTGCGGGGCTGGTCCCGACATCGCGCGGGGCTCCGAAAATCTGACAGTGTCCGAAATCTTTGCTCGCCAATGGCGTGTCGGCACGCAGGTGCATTGTGGATGTACGCAGCGTCTTGACGGCGTACGCAGCGTCTTGACGGCGTACGCCTAGAGCGTGGCGTTGCGCGATGACATCACCGCCCAGCGTGGCGTTGCGTGATAACGTCACCGCCCGATGCCGTGCGACACCCAAATTCAGTCGGCCCGCCTCCTGCCCAGCTGATTGGTAAGTATGACACAAATGACGTCACGTGCGAACTTAGCATGAACTTCGCATGTACCTAGCGCGTACTTAGCGCGTACTTTGCGCAACTTCGCGTGAACTCCGCTTCCGTTTGGTCGCATCAAACGCATGCAATCACAAGCAAGTGGGACAGGCCCTTAATTTTACTTCGGAGTCACGTGAGTGACTACGTGAAGACCCCGCCAGGACGCATGCGCGACATATCGTCGAACGCATTGCGGAAGCGACAGTCGGGAGGAGCGCCGCTCCTCCAGCGCGAATTTTGAAAAATTACTGAAGGTAAGTCTTACCTTTTCTGGTGAGCGTGGCGACTCGGTGTGATTTCTTTTTCAGGAGGAAGCACCATGGAGTCGCGTAAGGGAGAGCAGCAGCTGATACCGCTGCTGTGGAAGCAGCCAGCAGCGTGCCGTCTCTCCAGAGCTGCAGGTGCTGCCAGCAGCTGCCGGCTTCTCGCCGCTACAGACCGCAGATGCGCCGCGGTCGGCGGCAAAACCACCCGGAAGTCGGACAGGTCCGTTGACTCGGCTGGGTCCGGACCTGAAGACACCCCGTTCACGGATAGCGACGGCGGGCGTCTTTCCCGCGGGAGCGGGTGGGGAGCAGTGCTCCAGCGTGACCTGCTTATGCAGGGGCAGAGTCACAGTGGGTCTCCTCGCAGACCCATGGCAGGATCCTTTCAAGGACTGCCAAATGTCTCACCCTCTTCGCAGGGGAGCATTAGGGGTCAGAGCTGGGCTGACCCTGAAGAAGGGGCAATGGCTGAACAGTCAACTGTGAGGGGTGCCAGAAGAGAGAGCAGCAGAAGATTGTGGGACACATGCTGTATCAACTCAAGAAGGACTGCCTATACAAAGCTGCAAGCCAGTAAAAAATACATGGCTACAAACCAGCTACAGGAGCAAGCCATTAACTTTATGGCTGGGAAGTACATTGCTCCAGAGAACTCCATTTCTCTTAAAGTACCAGCAGTCCATGAACCCACCTGGGGCAACAGGAGCCCATCTATAAGGAGCCAGGAGGTGAAGCTCCAGAGGAAAACTGCTGGCTGCTAAAATCACAGCAGTACCAGGACAACTGATGGGGTTGATTTGCCTGAAGAGTTACGTGATGCTCTAGCAGACTGTGTAATACTCAGTGGAGATTTACAGTTACAGGAAGAGCATCATCAAGAAGTGCGGAATTATGCAAGACAAGTAGCACACAGGCGCCAAAATTGCTGTTGGGGGACCTCCCGAAGCAGGTGAAAGACCTGCATGAGGAAGCCAAGGCTATAGGCCCTGATCAAGGTGCCAAGACCTCTAAAACCCCCTATCAACAGCGGCAGCACCCCTACACACCCACCAGACATCGGTGCTATGGAAGACCATCTGGTGGTGAAAGCTCGAAGGCCGGCCCACCTGCACAGCGGTCTTTCAGACCATGGCCCAGCCCGGCCTTCATGGAAAACGCGCCAACCCCACAACGCAGCAACACAATACCAGAAGAAACAACTGCGGAGACAACCCACACAACACCGGTAACCATGGAGGTAGGTGGGGTCTGGTTGTCTTAAAAAACATTGCATGTCCGATTCATTAAAGTTGGGGGACGGTTGCACTTGTTTCATCATGTGTGCTGCACTTTTACCTCTGAACTTTTACATACTCGGAAGTATTCAGAATTACAAAATTGAATTTGTATACGAACTACCGTCCAGTTCAGCATACGCCTAGCAGGAAGTTCATACTTCACAAAAAGAGAGAACAGCAGGCCATGCTGAACTGTTAAGACTAAACACAAAAGGGATTGAGAAAACAATCAGAGAATTTCAAGAGTTCGTATAAAATATATTTATAAAAAACTAAAAAGATGGTGGTTGCCGTATCATTATAGATTTGACCGAACTAAATACTTCCGTTCAGTATGCCCATTTCAAATTAGACACGTTTGTCACACACAGGGTCATCGTAAATACCTGAAATTTATCTGGATGGGACAGCAATGGCAGTATGCCTTATCCAATGGGTTGTCATCAGCACCCAGGCTATTACAAATTTATTAAAACCAGCTTTAGCATACTTAAAGAAACATAACCATATCGTCATGGCTTACCTTGATGATATTCTCATTGTAGGTGAAAATTGGAGCTGGCTACATTGGTGGTATCAGCCACAACAGAGAGGTTTAAACGTACATCCAGATAAATCAAAATTGGAACCCTCCACTACATGGATTATTTGGGGTTCACTATTGACTCTGTTCATATGTCTATCACCTTGCCACCAAACAAAGTGACAGACTTGATGGGAGTATGCAAAAGCCTCACTGGCATCAGGGAACCATCCATTCGGCAAGGAGCAAGAGTGATTGGGAATTGGTGGCTGCGTTCCCAGCAGCACAATTGGACCACTCCATTATTAAAACCTGGAAGAGGGAAATTTTAGCTCTCAAAAATCATACAGGCCATTTCAATAGGCCTATGCAACTACCAGGGAAAGTAAATTAGAATTAAACTGGTGGATAGAAATGTTCCATATTATCCTAACCCATCACCCATTCTATAGGGTACATTACAGACTGATGCCAGTTGCTAAAGGTTGGGGAGCAACTAATACCACCGCAAGTTGTGGTGGCAGATGAGTGCACAAAAATTATTCTGTTTAAAGCACTAGGAATTAATTATCTAGAAATGCTGGGAGTGTTTCATGGACTCAGGGCCTACTGCTCAGATGAGCACCAATTGCATGTACGGTACAGATTGATACCACACTGGGGGCCTATATATAATCATATGGGTGAAATAAAGTCGATATCATGTGATGAATTGCCTAATAATATCTGGCACTGGTGTCTGGGAGAGAGATTTGGATCTCAACCACTTACCTTCCAGGTAAGCTAAATACAGTGGCAGACATCAGGTCAGTAAATTCAACGACAACATTAAATGGATGTTGGATCGGAAAGTGTTTACAGATATTATAGACCGGTATGGGACACCAGATATCGACCTTTTTTCCATCCGGACTAATTCACCAACTACCAACATATGTTGCTTGGGAACCAGACCCAGGGGCAGCAGCGATGGACGATTTCTCGCTGCATTGGGGGGGGGGGATTTTGTTTTGCTATGCATTTTCCCCTTCTGCCTCATCAGGCGAGTCTTACAATAATTAAACAAGACGCCGCAACGGGTACCATGGTTCCCAACAGTACAAAGATGGTCTCAGAACCCTGCATCTGGAACAACGGCCAAGGAGGTTGGCACACCCCGTGCGGGAAAGTATCCGTGCCATGACTGTATGAACTTGTTGATTTGCAGTTTTCTGAACAGGCCATTTCTGGGATACGGACTCTCTGACAGGACGATCAATGCCATCTCAAACGTCGTGCAGGGAGTCCACGAGAAGACAGTACCTGACATATGTCAGGAAATGGGAAGTGTTCTGCACCAGGACGAACACTACATATGACTCAGCCACCAACACTGAAGTGCTGGAGTTCTGGCCACCCTTCATTTCAATGAAGGATTGAGTTACAGTGCCATTATTGTGCAAGGAGTGCCCTATCTAATATCTGGGCAGAGGGAGTGATCACCTGGCTATAGGATCACACCCACTAGTACCTAAACGAATGAGGGGTATTTGTACTCTATTCCCCCCAGGGCCAGATACACCCATATATGGGACATAGGTAGTACACCATGTTACGAGGATGGACACCAATATCGGGGCTCACTCTGGACAAACTAATATCCTAGATGGGAATGATTATGGCACTTGGATCAGCACAACGGGTCCAGTCCTTACACAAGCTAGAATAGGACGTCATGTCTGTCACAAATGGCAGATAACCTGCTACATACAGGGGTACTTAAACTAGACTGACCCGGTTCCTTTGGCCAATATTAGAGTTCTGGCCTATCCTGCAGATAGTCGGCCCTGCATAGTGACACATACTTTCCAATATATAGTCACCAAGAGGCACGGAGAGAGCTTTCTCATTAGCCATAAATGCCCTCACCTAAGGTCACAGTGCAAACCATATCCAGATGGTTCGGGTGGTATTACGTGCAGTGGTGAATACTAATGTTTCAAATCTCACTCCAACAGGGCTGCATCTACATCGGACGCTAGGATGATGGGAGTTCCTATGGACCACATCCTTGCCACAGCGGGGTGGAGCAATGAACGCATTCAATGCTTTATAATAAACCCGTGGCCGATCCTGAGACGTTTGCAGGGAAAAATTAAGTTCTGTAAAATAAATTACCCAATGTGGGGCATATTATTTTAGGTATGAATAATACCTTTATTGTTTTTTCAGCACAGTGTCGTGTGTGAAATACGTTCATCCTCCGTCCCAGAATGGCAGTGTGTGAGCATGGTCTCGTTCCAGGGCATGAAATCACAGAGCTTTGAAATCTTCACGTAGTCACTCACGTGACTCCGAAGTAAAATAGTAAGATTAAATGAGAACTTACCAGTTTGAAGTTTGATCTTTATTTTATGAGGAGTTACGATGAGGGATTACGTGCCCTCCGCTCCCAAAACCCTCTATTATAAAGTTCAACTGGTATGGAAGTTCTCTCTTATCTTACTATATTTAGTCTACTCTGGTATCTGTGATTTCACACCACTGCTTTGAAGAATGTCGCGCATGCGTCCTGGCGGGGTCTTCATGTAATCCCTCATCGTAACTCCTCATAAAATAAAGATCAAACTTCAAATGGTAAGTTCTCATTTAATCTTACTATTATATTGTTTTTATGTCAATTCAATAGGAGACATCAATTGCCCTTTGAAGTTAATGTTCAAAATATTCACAATTATTATTATAAACATATACTGATTAAAGATCTAAACATGCTTATAATAATTTGTTTTAACAGATTTTTGATTTGCTGTACAGCGTGGATGTATATATCTTTCCTGCTTGTGTACTAACACAGTGAAATTATTTTATCTTACAAATTGTCCTGTAGAGTATTCCCATACCCCTGATCCCCAAATAGCAAGTGCAGACATAGTCTACTCAGCCTGCATGCCAAGAGGCGCTATGGAAAATTTCTCCAGTTTCAAAGTCCACAAACCAGTTCTTTTGAGCAGTGGCTGTTCCAGGCAAGTCCAAGCTGTTGTGGGCCCCCAGCCATCTCCTTCCTTGCCTCTCCTTGGTACCCCAAGAGCACCTCCCGCAGATGACCACAAGGGCATGGTAAGGTAGACCCTGGTTCCCTCTCCTCCACTACCAGCCTCGTTCCTCTCCCGTCATCGTCACGGTCTCTGGTCTTAGGGGGACGAACAGTGGCCAGCATAGCGGCCTCCCCCTTTGGTCCACCAGGTCCAACGAGTAGCGGACCAGCTTGGCGACTTCCTCCTGTAGGCCCCGATCTGCCACACCTTGAGTTTGGCCTCAGGGGGCGGGCTCCCCTCAAGCTCTGATCCACTGAGTCTTCCCTTCCGCTCTGTTCGGCCAAGCATCCGAATCCGCGCCGACCAGCGATCACCCCGCCCACGAGTATTATCCTACACACTAGGGACAATTTACTATTTACAGATGCAAATTAACCTACAAACTTATATGTCTTTGGAGTGTGTGAGGAAACCGGAGCACCCTGAGAAAACCCACATGGTCACAGGAAGAACGAACAAACTCCTTACTGACAGCACCCATAGTCAGGATCGAACCCAGGTCTCTGGAGCTGTAAGGCAGCAACTCTACCGCTGCCTTACACTGCCTGCTGTGGTGTTTGGTGCTGGAAATGAATTTTGAAATGAGTGACAGCATCCCTATTATTTTCCCCTTACTTAAAAAATGATGGCAGGTAATTTGAGCTGAACCTGGTCATTGTATCTTGATCTATGCTGTTGGTTGGCAAGGCTCTGTGCTGGAAATTAGGACAAAACCTGGAACCTGGATCTGCAGTGATTCTTTGATAGGAAAATTCTGGTGAAGAGCTATCAATTGGCATAATGTAATTGAGTTAATGGAGAATTAAGAGGATTTACCAGAAAGACTGAGACTTATTGTTCTGTGTGGTTTACTCGATTATGTGGTAGAAAATGAATGACAATGTTGCAGAGCGAGAAATGTTGCTAGCATAAGCAGAAATAAGTGGGATTCCATATTCAATGATGGTTTAACGATTCACTGATACTTTATTGTCACATGTACATTGGTACTGGGAGTTATCAATTTCCACATTTACTGTAGAAGCTACTGCTATTACTAACTACTTACATACTTCTACAGGTGCACCATGGACAGCATTCCGTCTGGTTACACCACTGCTTGGTTTGGGAACAGCACTGCCCAAAACCATAGGAAATTGCAGAGAATTGTAGATGTAGCCCAATCCGTCATTGAGACCAGAGTCCCCATCATTGACTTAATCTCGACCATGCTGTCTTACTCAGCCAACAAAATCAAAGACTCGTCCCACCATGGTCATTCCTTTATCTTCCCCTGTCAGCAAAAGGCTTGAGAGCTCACGACACCACCCTTGGGAACAGCTTGTTCCCATCTGTTATCAGGCTTCTGAATGGTCTTTCCATAAGCTAGGGCGCTGTCCAATTTACCTCTACCACATTGTGGAATAGAATGTCCATGGAACTGGTGCACTGCAAAGCAGAGAACTATATTCCGCACTCTGTATCTTCACTTTTGTTTCATCTATTGAACGAGTTTGACCTGATTGCATTGTGTATAGTATATCTGATCTGTTTAGATATGCAAAACAAATATTTTCACTGTACCTCGTTACATAGGACAATAACAAACCTAAAGCTATATGCAATAAAAGAGCTGGATGTTCACCATCAGTTCCCATTCTGACATTACTGAAAGAAGCTGACATAAAGTTGCGAATCTGTGGAATTCTCTGCCACAGAAGGCAGTGGAGGCTATTTCACTGGATGTTTTCAGGAGAGAGTTAGATTTAGCTCTTAGGCTAAAGTAATCAAGTGATATGGGGTCCAGCACACTGATGCAATTATAAAGAAAGCACATTAGCGCCCCTACTTCCTGAGAAGATTACGGAGAGTCAGTATGTCAAAGAGGACTCTTTCGATCTTCTACAGATGCACAATAGAGACCATGCTGACTGGTTGCATTGTGGCTTGGTTCGACAACTCGAGCGTCCAGATGCAGAAAAGAATACAGAAAGTTGTGACCACAGCCCAGTCCATCATCGGCTCTGACCTCCCCACCATCGTAGGGATCTATCGCAGTCGCTACCTCAAAAAGGAAGCCAACATCATCAAGGACCCACACCATCCTGGCCACACACTCATCTCTCTGCTACCATCGGGTAGGAGGTACAAGAGCTGGAAAACTGGTACATCCAGATTCAGGAACAGCTTCTTCCCCACAGCCATCAGGCTATTAAACTCGCCAACAAACAGACTCTGAACTGTAACAGACTATTGCACTTTATCTGTTTATTTTACTTCGGAGTCACGTGAGTGACTACGTGAAGAAGGCCGTCCCCACGCATGCGCGTCATTACGTCTGACGCATTGCGCAACGACCGACTGGCAGGCGATTCGCTCCTTCCAGCGGGTAAGTTTAAAAGATCCAGGTAAGTGTTTTTTCAAACAGCTTTGGCTGAAATCGTTGCTCCCGGTCCGGAGTGCATTTATTCAAGAATACTTTAACTGTGGATTGCGTGCAAATATGTCCAAGGTGAAGGTGTCCAAGCCGCGACCAAAGTGGCTGCGGAAGACCACGTGCCTGCGGGCAGCGTGCGACCGCCGAATTCACCTATAGAGCCGCTGGCAGAGCAGCCAGCAGCCACAGACTTGGTGCGGCCAGAAGGCACCTTGGCTACTCCACAGGGGAGAAAAGCCGCGAGAAAGTCTGTAAGGGCCCTGGACTCTGAGGAGTCGGGCCAGGAGGTGGATGAGTTCCCTCCTAAGGACAGCGTTACCGGCAGGCTGGCCCAACTGGAGAGCCTTGTGGAGAGGTTACTCCAGCACGATACGCTCCAGAGGAAAGAGCTATCGGAGCCCGGGAATTTATTGAACCCGATGCAGCAGCGCCTATGTCAAGGCTGCGTGATATCTCCCTGTCAGATGACGGGAGCGTATGAGGTCAGTGCTATGCTGGCCCAGAGTACGGAGGCACAGTTGGGCTAGAGGGACCATCGGGTGGATTGGCCATAGCACTCAGATGTGCGGTCCCAGCCATCACCGGTGAGCCATTGGATACAGAGCTCGCCGAGAATATTAATTATATGGCTTCCCATCCTCTGCAAGAACAGACGATGGAGGAGACCACTGCCAGGTACACTACTCCACAGAACTGTGCCTCACTGAGTGTCCCCATAGTAAACCAATCTATATGGGGGCACATTGGAGGGGGTGTCAGAGCCCAGGAGTTTAAATTGCAGAAAGTACTCTGGCTACTCGCCTCAGGCATCACGGCCTTTGCAAGGTCAGTGGAGGGGCGCCTCTCTCAGAGACTCAGGAGGACGCATTGGCAGTAATGTGCAATGCACATTTTGAAATTAATTGTATCAGGAAAAATGCCATCCGTCCTGCCATTAACCCTAAATTTGCTGGACTTTGTAAACCGGGGACAGTTCAACCACCAGACCTCCTATTCGGAGAAAACCTGAGTAAACAGCAGAAAGGATTGTCTATGGTTATATGTTATATGGTTAAAGAGTCTAAGACTGTTGGGCTCATGAAGGTGCCTCCGAAGGGGTCGTCTTTCCGCAGACTGTACCCCTACCCTCATGTGCATGCCAAACGGTTCAATGGCTATGGTGGACGTGGTGTGGAGCAAACTACACAGAGGCCTTTTTTAGGGCAGGGCCTGAGCTGGGCCATGTTCAAGATGCGGCGCTCTCCAGCAGTCCTACCCCCCAGACCTCGGGGGCAGAAGCAGCGACGTTACCGCCGGTAAATCCTAAGGTAGGTGCGATTGCAATGGATACATTACAAGTTGGGGGAGATTGCAATTTTTCTTACATGAATGACAGTGGATAACATCTAACCCATTTATACTGCATAGTATTCAAGGTTTTCAAATTGAGTTCATTTCCAACTTGCCTCCACCAACTCAGCACACACCTGGTCGTATGTTTGTGTTCTCACAACAGGAGTGTATTAGTGCACAAAAAGAGCTAGACTCTTTGTTCAAAAAAGGTGTAATTGAAAGGGCAAGGCGTGAATCTTATCAATTTGTGTCCAATATCTTTATGAGGCCATGTAGAATTATTCTAGATTTGACAGAGCTTAACACTTTTGTGCAGTATAAACATTTCAAAATGGAAACATTCATTACAGCTAAACAACTGCTTTCCAGGGGATGTTATATGGCAAGAATTGACCTCAAAGATGCTTACTATTCAGTGGCCATTCATGAGCAGCACAGAAATTTTTTGAAGTTTAACTGGATGGATCAGCTCTGGCAGTTTAAAGCTTTGCCTAATGGATTAACTTCGGCTCCCAGACTATTCACAACATTGCTCAAACCAGTACTGGGGTTACTCAGAGCACAAAATCATATTGTCATGACATATTTGGACGACATTTTAGTCATTGGGAGGACTTATGAATTAGCTGAATTATCTGTGTCAGCTATAAACCTCATTTTCGAAAAGATTGGATTCATTATCCATCCAGTTAAGTCTAAATTGGTGCCATCTAAGATAATTGACTATTTGGGTTCACCATTAACTCAGTACACATGTCAGTGACTCTGCCTCAGGGCAAGTAATTAGACTTAATTGAAGCCTACAGGAAACTCATTGTTGATAATCATCCTTCTATTAGACATCTGGCCCGGGTAATTGGAAAATTAGTGGCAGCAATCCCAGCCGCTCAATTCAGGCCTTTGCACTACCAAATTTTACAGCGTGCAAAGGAACAGGCACTTAAGCTTCAGAGAAGTCATTTCGATAGACTCATGCAGCTATCAGAGAAGTCATTTCGATAGACCCATGCAGAGCAGCACTGAATATTGGCTATCATCCCTTGTAACTGAGTTACAAGGGATGATAGCCAATATTCAGTGCTGCTCTGGTACTACTCTAGTCAATACACCATCAGTTATCCTGCAGACTGATGCCAGTGCACTAGGTTGGGGTGCTACTGATACTGTCTCAAGCTGAGGTGGCAGATGGGATCTGCAGGAAGCATCCATGCTTCAATCACACGGCATTAACTATTTAGAGTTGTTGGGTGCACTCTATGGGTTAAAGGCTTTTTGTACCAACAGGCATCATGTGCATGTCCAACTTCAGATTGACAATACTACTGCGTAGCGTACATTAATCACATGGGTGGCAGTAAGTCTGTATCCTGTGATAGGTTTTCCAATCTTCTCTGGCACTGGTGTATTGCAAGAAATATCTGGGTTTCAGCTATCTATTTACAGGAAGGTATAACACGGTGGCAGACACCAGGTCACGAGAGTTCAATGATAACAAAGAATGGATGTTAAATCACGAAGTGTTCAATGATATTGTCCTTCGTTATGGTGTACCAGACATTGATCTGTTTGCTTCCAGGCTTAATCATCAGTTACCAATTTATGTGTCATGGGAGCCAGACCCAGGGGCAGTAGCAGTGGATGCATTCTCGCTACATTGGGGTGGTAAATTTGTGTATGTATTTCCCCCCATTCTGCCTCATTACCCGATGTGTGGCAAAGATCCAGCAAGATTCCGCCACTGGCGTTTTGGCAGTGCCAGACTGGCCTACTCAGCATTGGTTCCCTCTGATTCTAGCTTTAATCACACAGCCTTTTATGGTAGTGCCCAAGAGCATAAATCTGCTGGTACACCCAGTGACAGGGGAAAGCCACCCTCTTCATGACCGTATACATTTGTTGATTTGCAGATTCTGAGGAGACTGTTCCTGGGGCCTCAGGCTTTCAGAGCGTACCATTAATGTCATCACTGTGGCCTGGAGGAAGAGCACTCAGAAACAATACATTTCTCACATAAGGGAGATGTACTGTTCCCGCTCTCACATTTCATACCACACAGCTACAATCACTGATGTCTTGGAGTTTCTATCATCACTCTATCATGATAGCAAACTGAGTTATAGTGCCATTAATAGTGCCCACAGTGTTTTGTCCAATTATTTACAGCTGGGGTCAGCACTTCACACGGTAGGGTCCCACCCTTTAATAACTAAATATATGAAGGGCGTTTTTAATTCCACTCCACCTAGACCCAGGTACACTCATATATGGGATGTCAGCGTGGTCCTCACGCTGCTCCGTCAGTGGGCACCAGTTTCATCTCTGTCCCTACACCATCTGACATTGAAAGAGGTTATGCTCATGGCCCTGGCTTCAGCACAACGGGTCCAAACACTACATAAACTCAGACTGGACAGTATGAGTTCGTACGGCAATAATGTCACCTTTTTCGTTAGGGATTTCGTCAAACAGAGCAGGCCAGGGGTACTAGGGCTCGAGTTTCATGGCATATCCTTCAGATCCACGAGTGTGTGCTGTATCGTCTATAACCTATTACATTAAGGTCACTAGGAGCTTGAGAGGCTCGGAACTCTCCTTTTTTGTCAGCTACACCAAACCTCACAAACAGGTTACGGTGCAGACCATCTCTAGATGGATCAAACAGGTTCTGGCGTGTGCAGGAGTGGACACTGACATTTTTAAACCTCATTCCACCAGGGCTGCATCGACGTCAGCAGCAAGGGACATGGACGTTCCTCTTGACCAAATTCTGGCGGCTGTGGGGTGGTCGAATGAGAGGTTTTATAATAAGCCTGTCGCCAGATCCGGGGGTTTTGCTGACTCTGTTTTAAGTTCTGTTTCACAGTTTCCCCCGGGTGAGAGGGGTCACTGTTTGATTTTCTTTCTGTTATTAAACCATTACTATTATTAAAACATGTCATGTTTGAATACATTAATTTTCTCACTCGTCCTTGTCAATTGATGCAGCTGTGACACGTGGACTCGTTTCTCGGCATGAAATCACAGACCTTCAAAGTCTTCACTCACGTGACTCCGAAGTAAAATAGTAAGATTAAACGAGAACGTACCAGTTTGAAGTTTGATTGTTATTTTATGGGGAGTTACGATGAGGGATTACGTGCCCTCCGCTCCCTACCCTCGTAACTTAACGATCATCTGGTAGTTCTAGTCATCTGTAATCTTACTATGTTAGTTCAACAACTGTTATCTGTGACTTCACACCGTTGCTTTGAAGGTTGACGCGCATGCGTGGGGACGACCTTCTTCACGTAATCCCTCATCGTAACTCCTCATACAATAACGATCAAACTTCAAACTGGTAAGTTCTCGTTTAATCTTACTATTCATGTGTATATTGAATTGAACTGAACTGTTCTGTATTTATGCTTACAATATCCTGTTGTGCTGCAGCAAGCAAGAAATTAATTGTCCTATCTGGGACACATGACAATAAACTCTCTTGACTTCACTTGACTTGAAAAGCAGGAGCGGGGTACTGATTTTAGATGATCAGCCATGATCATATTGAATGGCGGTGCTGGCTCGAAGGGCCGAATGGCCTACTCCTGAACCTATTTTTCTATGTTTGCTATTTAAATAGTGCTTGCATTGTGAAGGGGATTCATACTGGGCAGGCTGAAGATGATTTGATAAACGTAGGATATTCAATCATCTTCCTTTCCTTCTTAATATCTGCTGGATCTCAAAGGCTGGATGGAAATGGTTTACTGAGCATTTGTGGAGTAATGGGCAGGGCAATTACTGAGTAAACTTAGTGTAATATGAAGGAACTGCAGGTGCTAGTTTATACCAAAGATAGACACAAATTGCTGAAGTAACTCAGTGGGTCAGGCAAAATATCTGGAGAAAATGGATTGGTGACGTTTTGGATCGGGACATTTCTGCAGACTGAGTAAGCTTGTTGGGCCTGTAAAAATGAATGATTGAATGATTGAATGAATGAATGAATAAATGAATAAATGAATGAATGAATGATGAATAAGTTTATTGGCCAAGTATATTCACATACAAGGAATTTGCCTTGGTGTTCTGCCCAAAAGTGACAACATGGCATACAGTGACAGTTAGGAATGACACATAAAACATCAAACATTAATAATAAAACATTATCGATTAAACATGTGAATTAAATAAAATACCAGAGCAAAAGGAGGCTACAGATTTTTGGTTTTGAGTAGAGCTGCGACGTGGGAAAAAAGCTGTTTTTATGTCTGGCTGTGGCAGCTTTGCCAGTCTGGATTCGCCTTCCACAGAGAAATGATTGAGAGAGTTTGGGGCCAGGGTGAGAGGGGTCGGAGATGATCTTGCCCACTCTCTTCCTGGCCATTGCAGTGTACAGTTCATCAATGGAGGGAAGGTTGCAGCCAATAACCTTTGCAGCTGATCGGACGATTCACTGCTGCCCCCGGATGTCGTGCTTGGTGGCTGAGTCAAACCAGACCATGATGGAGAAGGTGAGGGCAGACTCTACAATGGCCGTATAGAATTGGACCATCATTGCCTGTGGCAGATTGTGCTTCCTCAGCTGCCAGCAGGAAGTACATCCTCCGTTGTGCCTTTTTGACTGTGGAGTCAATGGTGGCCCCCTACTTAAGGTCTTTGGAGATGATGTTCCCAGGAACTTAAAAGACTCCACAGATGTGACTGTGGTGTTGTTGATGGTGAGTGGCGTGAGGAGAGGGGAGGGGGAGCTCTCCTAAAGTCCACAATCAATTCCACTGTCTAAAGAGCATTGAGCTCCAGGCAATGGCACCAGGACGCCAACTGTGTCACTTCCTGTCTGCAGGCAGATTCCTCCCCATCCTGGATCAGTCCAATCAGGGTTGTGCCATCCGCAAACTTGAGAAGCTTGACAGAGGAGTCAGTGGAGGTACAGTCATTGGTGTAGAGAGAGTAGAGAAGAGGGGAGAGTACACAGCCTTGCGGTGCTCCTATGCTGAGGGTCTGCGGGTCCGAGATGCGCTATCCCAGCCTCACATGCTGCTTCCTGTCTGTCAAGAAGCTGATGATCCACTGACAGAGGGGCTTAGGCACAGTCAACTTGGAGAGTTTCGGGTGTAGTAGCTCTGGCACAATGTGTTGAATGCAGAGCTAAAATCAACAAACAAAATCCTTGCATAGGTCCCCTGGTGGTCTAGGTGCTGGAGGATGAAGTGCAGGCCCAGGTTGACTGCACCATCCACAGATCTATTGGCCTGGTATGCAAACTGCAGAGGGTCCAGCAGGCGATTCGTGATATTTTTCAGCTTGGCCACAAAAATAATCCTTATTCTCCCATGTCACAATGATGCTTCTTGTCTCCTCTTCCTTGTCAGATTTACCCACTCTACAAAATCCAACTACTTGTCTTTAGACATTAAAGGCTGCATATGGTAACAGTGCCATGTCTTGCAAGTGTGGAAATAATTTGTTCACTCCTTCAATCAAGTCAAGTAATCAAAATGTTGAAAGATTCATGTTGTGCATATAATGTGCATGTAACTATTCTATACTCAATGGATTCTATTCAGAAATTACCCTACTTCCATTAAGTAAAGTTGCTGCTGTTTAAGATTTCTTTTCATTGCTCTTTAATCAAACCCTTTTGTTTGAGTAATGTTTTTGCCTGTGTTTGCTCGTAACCAGATGCAGATGTGGTCTTCCCTTCAACTTACTCATTGCCAGACCGTTGTCCATAGGCTTTCCGAATATAGAAACACTGTTAAAAGGAAGACATAAAGCTTCCTTAAAATACTTCTGCAAAGACGGGCTGATGTCCACCTTTATTCTGTCTCCATTAAAATCCAAAAAGTCTCCATCATATGTCTCCATCATATTCAAAAACATGTGCTGGAGAAAAGGTCCTGAAATAATGTTATCAATGTTGAAGTCCTTTCAATCTGAACCAATAAGAAAATGTAACACATTTCATTATTGAATTGCGTCGACCAAAACAATGCAATAATTATTAAGCAGCAAAACAAAAATATTAAGAGCAAGTCTCACTTTTGAGTTATAAGATTTGCTTAGCTGCAATTTAATAAAACCTGTGTTACTGGTTATCAGTACCCAAGGAACATTCGCCATATTCCTTGGATAAAGGATTGAAAAAAGAATGCAGGAAGGATTAAAACTCTTTAAAATGCAGCCAAACAAAAATTGCAAATGTGGCTGATGTTGATTCTCTCCTACTCTTGGGCCAGCATATGCAGTGTAGCATTGTTTGATTCCAGGGGCTGTGATAATGCAATAAATGAAATAAAAGATTCAATTTAATTTTTGTTAAAGCAGACAGCACTACAAAATTAATTCTTCCCAGTTTAAAAAACTGGGACAGCAATTTCTTAGTGAATCCACCTGCAGCGTTCAAATTATAATGTGCGTTCAGTAGATTACAGGTCACTCACGCCAATCTGGAGGATATTATTTTCCTTTCTTTGCTCTTGCTCTTCACATTCAGACAGCATTATTGATGAAGACCTCAGGAAAAAAATAGCAAAGCCCATGACACGCCGATGGCCTTTCCTCAGTGTAATTATGCCTACTCTTGATAACGCCACAGACATGCCTTATTGGTATTGGCACTGGCTGGTTTCCTCTTCAAAGACAAGGATTGTTTCTGGGAGGAAAGGAGGGGGGGTGGTGTGGTGGTTTTGGGGGGGGGGCGTTGATTGGTGGGGGGGGGGGGGGGGGTTGATGGCCTTCAAATTATCCGAGCAGAGTAACAGAAAGCAGAGTAATTTTTATTTTAACTCATTTTATTTCTAAATTTATTCTCTGGTGATGACTGCCCCAGCAGTCAAGCCAATTGTTATCTGTGAACTTGATTATGTTTAGGCCCAGTCTCTCATTTTGAGAAAGACATAGTTAATGAGGAGAGAAATGAAAAGTGCATTGAGTCAAAGTGTGTTTGTGGTAATTTGTGACACATTGAAGCCAGTCGGCGCTTTATTTATTCCACCTTCTACAATCACGGTTCTTTGAAAGGGAAGAAATAAAGAGTAGATAAGCAAATTCACTGGAAGACTGTTAGCACTGTGGCAGTTAATGAAACTATCTGTATCTTTTCTGCTATTGTTGGCAGTAATTGGAGTAGTGTTCTTCCATAGAACGAAATGCCAGCAAAGCCCTTCTGAACAAAACATCTTTCCCCATTATTTCACAACACATTTTTCATTGCTGCTTTTATTCTCTGTGTGTGTCTTTTTAACTGGATCTTTTCTGCTTCAGTAAATAATAGATCATTAAACAACCTGCAAGAACTCTGAAAGCAAACACATGATAGTAAGAAGGTGATTGGAAGATGCTAATTAGGAGAAAAATCATTTCCCTTATAGCATTAATGTTGAGAATATCTGTTTGAAGCACCTGGAGCAGACAGCATATTCCTCACATCCGGAAAGTAATATATTTTACTCATTAAATATATAACAAATTTTGGGCTTTCATTGGCAGTGATTTAGACTTTAGACTTTAGAGATACAGCATGGAAACAGGGCCTGCCACCCTCCAAGTCCGCAACAACCAGCGATCACCCATATATTAGTTTGATCCTGCACACTAGGGACAATCTACAGAACACAAACCCTGCATGTCTTTGGGATGAGGGAGGAAACAGAAGCACCCAGGGAATACCCACACAGTCACAGGGAGAACGCCCAAACTGCACACAGACAGCACCCAGGGTCAGGATGGAACCCCGGGTCTCTGGTGCTGTGAGGCAGCAGCTCTACCAGCGGTGCCACCTTGCTGTCTCACTGATCTTGATTTCACTGAAAATAAAAAAATGTGAAGGGATATAAATCAGCCAATTGATTTAATCACATATTTTACACTGTTGCATAAAATCAAGATCTGATCTATTGTTGGTATTTTATAATCATAATTTAATTGTCGTATATGATGATCATCACAGTTGATGGAGTTTAGTTTAGTTTAGTTTAGAGATATAACCCGGAAACAGGCCCTTCAGTCCATCGAGTCCGCACCGACCAGTGATCCCCACGCATTAACACTATCCGACACACGCAAGGGACAATTTACATTTATAAGCCAATTAACCTATAAACCTGTACGTCTTTGGAGCATGGGAGAAAACCCACACGGTTCACGTGGAGAGCATACAAACCCCATACAGACTGCATCTGTAGTCGGGATCGAACCCGGAGCTCTGGTGCTGTAAGCGCTGTAAAGTAGCAACTCTACCGCTATGCCACTGTGCCGTCCTAGAGTTCATTTCATCCTTTCTAGACATAAATGCAATTAAACGCTAGTAAGAAAGAAAGGAGCCCAAACCTAGTAGGAGAGTCATTCTATTAATAATCAGCAAAATACACACAGATAGTACAATTGCTCTTCTGAGTTATCATATTCATTAATTCGGGCTAAGTAACTAACTAACTAATACGATTATTCAAATAGCTATGGCATAAAGTCAAACATCAAAGAACATAATCAGAATAAACATTTCAGAATTCATCTTGTCCAGCAAAAATATCACTGAACACACATATTCTTTGATAAATAATTTGTTTTCATTAATATGGGGAAGCACAGTGGCGTAGCGGTAGAGTTGCTGTCTTACTGCACAGGTTCGATCCTGACTACTGTGTCGACTGTACAGAGACCCCCCCCCCCTGATTGTGTGGGTTTCCCTGGGTGCTCCAGTTTACTTCCACATTACAAAGACGTACAGGTTTGTAGGTTACTTGCCTTTGGTAAAAATTGTAAATTGTCCCTAGTGTGTAGGAGAGTGCTTGTGTATGCGGATTTCTATTCGGTGCGGACTCGGTGGGCAAAGGGCTTGTTTCTGCACTGTATCTCTAAACTAAACTAAAAACTGAAACTGAACTATGACTGGGATACATAAGACACTGTGGTGTTTATTTATTTTCTGTTTGACAACTGGCATTCTAATTCAATAAAGTTATGACTTTGACGAACAACATTCCAAGTAATCCTATTATATACCTGTATTGTTGTGGAAGGGGTAATGTAACAACAGTGATGCAGCAATTAGAGCCGCATTACATTTATGAGCATTGCTGATGATAATTGCTGCAGCAATTCTAAAATATTAGAAGACAAAACATCTCATAAAACACACACCAACTTTCAATGCTCAACAGATTGCTAAGTTATACTCCAATACATTTCCTTGCTGCCAATTTGATTTATAAGCACTGTTTCTAATGTTATCATTTGCTTGGATCTGCTTTTCAAGACTGTTTCTTTGTCATGCATGCCTGTTGTGCGAATTGTTTTGCTTCATGTAACAATGCGTTACACAACTTCATGCTTTTCATCTTTACTTCTTCCATAACAGCCTTAATAACTCAATGGTACAGCTCGTAAGCCTCTGATCGCAGCACCAGAGATCCAGAGTCAATCCTGATTGTACAGAGTTTGCATATTCTCCCAGTGACCATATAGGCTTTCTCCAGGTGCTTGCTTTTTTATTCACATTCCAAAAACTTGCAAGTGGACAGGTTAACCTAGAGGATGTTGATGGGAATTTGGGAGGTGGAACAAAAACAGGTTAAATGGAGAAATAGTAACAATAGGTGGCTAATGGTTGGCATGGATTATTGAGCTGATATTTCTGTGCTGCATAGCTATATATCTCTACTACAATGCTAGCACTGGGTAGACACTTACATGCAGTTATTGTTTAGTTTAGTTCAGAGATACAGCATGGAAATAGGCCCTTCGGCCCAGTGAGCCCGCACTGACCAGCGATCCCTGCACACTTACACTATCCTACACACACTAGGGACAATTTACAATTATACCAAACCAATTAACCTACAAACCTGCACATCTTTGGGGTGTGGGTGGAAACAAAGATCTCGGAGAAAAGCCACACAGTCACGGGGAGCACGTACGAACTCCGTATAGACAGCAACCGTAGTCAGGATCGAACCCAGCTCTTCGACGCTGCAAGCGCTGTGAGGCAGCAACTCTACAGCCGCACCACAGTATCGCCCATCTGTTGTATACAAATGCAGAAAGAAAATAAATCATAGAGCTATATGCGTAAAAGTCATAATTGTTCATTACATATCCATTTTTTTAATAATGCAAGGGACTAGAATGGAAAAGAAGTAGGAAAACCATCTTACAAGGTAGAGGAAGGAAGAATGAAAGATAATGTTTTGGGTCCCGATGAGGAGAAGTACGTGGATATGCACATTTAATGTCCTGGGGTCACTTGGTGCAATGGTTCGTTTATTGTTATATGTGTAAAGTGCTAATACAGTGAAATTATTTTCATTCCAAACAGGCCAGTAGACTATTGCCATACCCCTGATCCAATTCCAGAATAAAATTATTATGAGGTGGCAGCTTCAGATACAAATTTTCCTGCAAAACCTTTAACTCCCAAGATGTTTTGCAGGCAACACAATCGCCTCATTCAGTTGCATCTAATGGAACTTAAACTATATTATATTCATTGCATTCTATTTTTAGCTTGCATGCAATTTCCATCCCAAGATTTTATATAAAGTAGGTGATAATATTGAGGGTGGCACCATGGTAGAGTTGCTGCCTTGCTGCACCAGAAACCCGGGTTCGATCCTGACTATGGGTGCTGTCTGTATGGAGTTTGTATTGTCTCTCCGTGACCGTGTGGAATTTCGCTCCACATTCCAAAGATGTGCAGGTTTATGTTAATCGGCTACTGTAATTTGCCCCTAGTGTGTGGTATGCAAAACTGGGATGACATAGAACTAGTGTATGGGTGATCGTGGGTTGGCATGGACTAGGTGGGCCAAATGTTTCCATGCAGTATATTTAAACCAAACTGAACAAAATATAATTTTACAAAGTTTTCTTAATTCTGGGACTATTTTCTTTAGAAAGTTGCATGTAATACGACAATTTTCAGAATTACTCAGAAAAGAAACCAGGGAATAATCAATTGGCCTGGCCTATTATCTGTAGCATCGGTAATTGGTGATAGTTTAAATAAACACCTTAACAATTTTCAACTGATGACAAAGAGTTGACATGGGTTTGTAAAGGCAGATCATGCTTGACAAATCAGATTAAAATATTTAGAAGAACAACTGAACTAGTGGATAGGGAAATGTTTATGGGTGTCATTGAGAAGAGTTTCAGAGTAATTTTAATGAAAACCCTCTTAAAACGCTGTAGCTACAGCTGAAGTTTATTTGAATTGAGGGCAAAAATTGGACATAGTTAGGAAATTGAGTAAGTATTAAGAGACAGGCATTAGGGATACTGGGCAGGTATTCAAATTGGCAGGACGTAACTAATGGCATCTCACGGGGATCTGTGTTGTTGTCTTAACTATTTTCTGTGGATTATTAACTATTCAGGTGCTGAGCCACAGATTTCAATGAAGGTATCCATCTGAAAATGACAGATCTGAGTATTTTCTAAATCGCATTAAGTTGAAAGATCATATAAGCTTTGGGGCTGTCAGTAAATAGATTGTTAAAGTGTCATGGACAGGTATAAATATGAAGATAAATGATAAAGAAATGAAGACCAAATGCGAGATGATGCACTTTAGGAAGTCAAATATTGGTGCATCATAGACAGTGAATGTTAGGACAGGAAAGAGTGCTGATGAGCAGAGACACATTGGGTTGTCCCCAGCAGATAGCAACACAGGTAGACAGGGCAGTGAAGAAGGGAGGTAGCATGCTTGCCTTCAAAGATCAGGGCATCAAATATAAGAATTGCATTATTTTACAACTTTACAAAACACTGGTTAGGCCGCCCTTACAAAGACTAGCCCTAATTAACTGTTATCTTTCTAAATGCATGTATATCAGCCCTCAGAATCCTCTACACTAACTTGTCTACTACTGATGTTATGTCTCCTGGCCTACAGTTTCCAGGTTTTTCTTTGCAGCCCTCCGTAAATTGAGACATAACATTGCCCACCCTCCAGTCATCCAGCAGCTTCCGGTTTGAAGAAGGATCCTGACCAAAATATCGTCTGTCCAATTCCTCTACTGATGCTGCCTCACCCACTGAGTTCCTCCAGTATTTTGTGTTTTACTCAAGATTCCAGCATCTGCAGTTCCTTATGTATCCACAGAACTTAATGGGCCTGTCCCACTTAGGCGACGTTTTAGTCGAGTGCAGGAGACTATGCCATCGCCACATGGTCGCCAGATGTTCGCGGGTGCTTGCCAGGAGTCGCCTTCATGGTCGTGAGGAGTTCCTGCATTCTGGGAACTAGTCACAGCCTCATTATGGTGTAATGTTAATGTCCGCCGAGCTTCACAGCCGTGTATCTCTGGCTTCTTAAAAGTTGTCTCCACTCCTTCTTCTCCCCTTCCACTTCTCCCCCCCTTTCCCCCCCTCTCCCCCCCTCTTTTAAAGGACTTCCCGTATACTGTGCTTTAGCCGTCTTAATTACAGCGCCAACCTTCCTGTTCATTGCGGTGTGTGTCTTTATCACCTTGGCTTTGCACCGTGCGAATTTCACTCAGACAGCGCTCCCCCCGCTTGCCCCGTCGCCCGCCTGCATAATGGGCTGGTGAAAGAAGCAATGTGTGTGTGTGTGTTCCACTCTGACAGTCGCCGTTCCAGTTGCCGATTTTTCAGGAAACAACTGGCAACTTGACAGTCGCCGGCAGTCGCCTGAAAAATCGCCTAAGTGGGACAGGCCCATAAGGAAGTACAGTTTTCTGGAATGATGCACGGACTTCAAATATACAAACATGAGGAGAAGGTATATGAAAAGAGACCACCTGATATCTTGTATGTTCATTTGTGCATTGATAACAATATGCATCAGGTGCACAGTTATTTTTCCAGAAAATGTATCCTACTCTCTAGAGAATAAATTGAATGGGGGGGAAAAAAAAGGATTTGTGTTAGAGAAATGTTGATTTTATTTCCAAATAAATAGGTATTTGGAAAATAGGGCAGAGTATATACCAAACAATTACGGAGATTTATGTCAGAGTCTGCGCAAAATGGAGTAAGAAATAAAGCTGAAATAAATATAACCAAAGCAAATGTTAATGTTAAAAGGGCTGAATGATAATTAGAAAAGATAAAAGCACTAAATAAATAATCAATAAAATGAATCAATAATGATCTGCTTTATTTTCTTTTTCCATTGTTTTCTGTCCTTGAAAAGGTTCATAAACGTTGTAGCAAATGCTGATGGGGGAATGGGAATAATGCCTGCTTCAGCAGGGGATGCAACAACATAGGTTGCAGGAAGGAGGGAAATTAATGTTGAAACAGATTCTGGATGACAAGACAAATAAGATCTTTTCTCATCCTATATTTAGCAATGTTACAAAATTTTGAGATTTTAAAAATCAAGTCTGCAATTTATCCCATCAGATAAAGCATAAAAAGAAGTTTAATTTGACACCTAATACATTATCATATCTTCATTATTAAAAGAGTTACGGCCATTTTCATACTCTGAAATTAGCATCTTGTTCCCCATTGCCTTTCCATTGACTGAACTCAAAAGCTGTGATCGAGGACAGTCAAAAGCCCATAACTTTCTTAAAAATTAAGAGAACTCAATGAAATTTTCAGTTATTATAGATTGAAGCATTCTGAAACAAATATGAAACAATCTTACTTGGATGACCTGAAATTAAAGCATATAATTAGTTAGTTACCTAATTGTAGCTAATTACAAAATTCAATTACTAGATCTAAACATCTATCCATTTCTTTTTCCATTGTTTTCTGTTCTTGAAAAGGCTTATAAACATTGTAGCATTGTAGTTTATCTGAAAAGATAACCATTTTTAAATTGCCTAAGTGTCCAAATAACATTCATACAATAATTCACAATATAACATGATTTTTAAATCTCATTTTCATGAATTTATAAGCCAAATGGAAGGAATTTAGAGTTTAATTCCAGTAAATTAATGGCCATATAAATCAACTTGCGAGTGGGTTTTAATGGAACGCGGTGGATTGGAACGTTGCGGTTTGCGGTGAATTTAACCCACAGTCGGCAGGAAAAATACTGCCGGCTCGTATATATTTTTTGTCCCCTTTTCGCAACATGAAAATTTGATTAAAGGCATCCTAAGAACCACGTTTTTATGTAAAAATAAACTGTACCTTCTTTTATCCCCTACGTAAAATCCTTCCCGTTGTCGGCATTCACGGCTTTAGAAGATGATTTTTAAATTACTCTTGCTAATAAATGATCTAGCGTAGTTTAAAAAGACCTTCATAAAACAAATGTTGGAGCCATTTCTCTTTAGCAACGAAATCCCCTGAGATGGATCGATTTGAACTGTCTGGAGAAAAACAGCATTTTAAACCCGCCCCCTCTGAAAGACTCCAAAGTCGTGCACACGGGGAGTGGCAGAACTGCAGTACCGCTGAAGGTAAGTTTTGTAACATACCTACTATATTATAAGAAATTACTTGTTGAGATATGCACCTATCTTTTTAATTGAAATTGATACATGCCTTCCACATATCTTATATTTTTCATCAACCAGTTTTTTAATTAGCTCGCCAATAAAATACACAACACGATGAAAACTAAATGTTGACAGTAATTTTACCCTGGCGTAATATTCAATTAAATACAATAGGGTTAATTCAAAAGAATGTAAACATCACATAAGTCTGCTGGAAGCATCGGGCCAGTTAGGCCTAATGGCTATCTCGTGTGCTGTTACTGAAGCCAATTAACCCAATAACCTGTACATCTTTGGAGGAAACCAGAGCACCCAGATAAAATCCACTTGGTCACAGGGAGACATACAAACTCCATTCAGATAGCACTCGTAGTCAGATCACACCCGGGTCTCTGGCACTGTAAGGCAGCAAATCTACATCTGCACCACTGTGTTGCCTGGAAATCCTTATGGTATTCTAATGGTGTTAAAAATGTTATTAATATAATTAGGGATTCATAGATTGAATTTTGATACCAGCAAGAGTCAGTGATAGTTCCACAATACTATATGAGGTTTGAGAGATCCCTCCTGTCCTTGTACATGAAGGCATGGTGGTGGTGCATGGCTCCTGCAACACAGGTTCAATCCTGACCTCAGCTCTTGCTTATGTGGTGTTTGCATCTTTTTCCCGTTGGGGTGTGCACATTTATCCCAAGTACTCCGGTTTCATAGAACAGAAAATAGAATGTAGAACGATACAATACAGGAACAGGCCTTTTGAACATGACATCAAAACCAACTCTTATCTGCCCACACATAATTCATGTACCTCCATTCTCTGTGTATCAATGTGCCTGTCCAAAAGCCACTTAAATGCCTCTATTCTATCTGCCTCCACCACCGCCCCAGGAAATGCATTCCAGGCACCCACCATCCATCTATATTACTAAAAGTAAGATCTTGACCACTTCCTGTTTTTCTGTTTTGTGATTTTAGAAAAAACGCTGCCACTTACGGCTGTGATTTTTGGCCATCTTACTCAGATTCCGCCGCCGCTGTGCAGGACAAGAGGATTTTTCCCATCGATGAAAAATAAAAGAATTATTAACGTTTAAAAAATGTTGAGATTCTCTCTGCTGCCCCTGCTGGTGGGAGGGGGAGCTATAAAACCCAGAAGTGTTGTCATTCAGTCTCTGCAAGATGGAGGAAGCGAGAGAGTCACGTCTTTCTGAGCTGTGAATAACACTGAACACATGTCTACTCAACTGTGAGTGCCCTTAATATGGTTTGAAAATGAAAATGTGGTTGCTTTTGCAAAGCTGCACTGCAAATGGTTGTTGGTGGGGGTTGCTTTGAAATGCTGCACTGCAAATGGTTGTTGGTGGGGGCTGATTTGTAATGCTGCACTGCAAATGGTTGTTGGTGGGGGGTTGCTTTGAAATGCTGCACTGCAAATGGTTGTTGGTGGGGGGTTGCTTTGAAATGCTGCACTGCAAATGGTGGTTGGTGGGGGGTTGCTTTGAAATGCTGCACTGCAAATGGTTGTTGGTGGGGGATTGCTTTGAAATGCTGCACTGCAAATGGTGGTTGGTGGGGGGTTGCTTTGAAATGCTGCACTGCAAATGGTTGTTGGTAGAAACTTGACAACTTCCTGTTTGCACTGTATTTTGATTTTAGATAAAATGCTACCACTTACGGTTCTGATTTTTGGCCATTTTACTCAGTCCCTCTCCGCTCATCAGGTGCAGAGGATACTTCCCATCAATGAAAAATAAAAGTGTTATTAGTGTTTAAAAAAATGTTGAGAATTTCTCTCCTGTCAATCACACCATGAAGGCCACGCCCCTTCCGGTGGGTGGGGGAGGGTCTATAAACCTGGAAGTGTGGGTGTGGCTCAGTCTCTGCAAGATGGGGGGGGAGAGGCCACGACTGTCTGAGCAGTGAATCAACTGAACATACTGAATGTCTACTGAACTGTGAGTGTGGTGTTTATGTGGTGTTTTGTGTGGTTTTATGGTGGTTTCACCCTGCTTGAAATGGTATGAAACTGCATTTAAATGTGGTGGCCTTGCACCCTGCATGAAATGGTATTAAACTGCATTTGAATTGGTGGCCTTGCACCCTGCATGAAATGGTACGAAACTGCACTTCAATTTGGTTGTCTTGCACCCTGCTTGAAGTGATATGAAACTGCACTTCAATTTGGTGGCCTTGCACCCTGCTTGAAATGGCATGAAACAGCTCTAGCATTTGGTGGCCTTGCACCCTGCTTGAAGTGGCATGAAACTGCACTTGAATTTGGTGGCCTTGCACCCTGTTTGAAGTGGCATGAAACTGCACTTGATTTGGTGGCCTTGCACCCTGCTTGAAGTGGCATGAAACTGCATTTTAATTTGGTGGCCTTGCACCCTGCTTGAAATGGAATTTCAAAGAATAGCCATGAGTCAACTGCTAGCCCACCAGCCGTGAGTGAGCTGGCAGCACATCAGGCTTGATTGGCTGAGCTGCCACCCCAAGAATCCATTTGGCACACAATGTCCATAATAGCCCTCTGGAAACCAGTCCCTTCAGCCCACAATACCCATACTAGCGCTCCAGAAAGCCCCCCCCACTGGCCACCAATATTGGAATTGGTGGAGAGGTGGAATATTGCGTTGGGGGACCAGCCCTCCCATGTGAACATGGGTCCCACTTAGTCTAGTATTACTTACATTTCTTGCCAGAAAGCTATGCCCTCTGGTATATGATATTTTCATTCTGGGAAAAAGGTTCTGACTATTTACCTTATTTCTGATAATTCTATATATTTCTATCAGGTCTACTCTTAAATATATGGTTTCCTACCATATCCCAAAGTTGCGCTGGAAGGTTAATTGGCTGATGTCTGTCATCCCTAGTGTAGGTTGACTGCGGGACAATTGTTGGGGATGTAATAGAGGGAAGGTTACAGGGAAATAAGATAAGAGGGAGGATGGAACCAAAGTTATTGCTCTGAAAGTCGGCATCGACTCAATGGGTTGAATAAACTCCTTCTGTGTTGTGAGATGATATGCAAAGATGAAAACTCCCTGCTCTGAATGAGGGATTGGTGGATTGCCTGTAAAGGCTCTGACAGTGACTCCAACAAGTATTCACCTTCAATACATGTATATATTCTTGCAACCTCAAGTCAAGCCAAGTTCAATTATCATATGCACAAGTATGGTGAGGTACAATTACAATGAAAATCTTGCTTGCAGCAACATCACAAGCATGTAAATGCAGACAAGGCACAGCACATAAATAATACATAAATTATATAAGACAGTGGAGAGAAAAAGACTGTGCAAAATAAGGCATTAGTGCAACAACACAATTAGAGACGAGTCTGTGGCACTGCATGAAATGGTTTGTTGTGTCCCTTTGCTGAGGTAGGATGTGGGTTGCGCAAGTCGTTTCAAGAGTCTGATGGTTACAGAATTGAGCTGATTCGGAACCTAGTGCTGTGGGACTTCAGGTTTCTGCAGTGAGAAGAGGCATGAAGGGGATCCTAGATGATAGATGCTGCCTTCCTGAGGCAGTGCCTCATGCAGATGCTTTCGTGCTTTTGATGGTGGGGGGAGGGGTGGGGGAGGCGGGGGGGGGGGGGGGGGCTGTGGGTGGGAACTCTAGGTGTTAAAATGATGGTCATAATTTATCTATGAAAACCTAGGATTAGCAACATAAAGAATTTTGTCAAGTTTAGACACTCTGAAAATATGATGGTAGGAGGTAAAACTGTCGATTAATGAGTGTAGTATAGAAATTGATTATGATCTAATGCTTCTCTGTGATGCAGTACATACTGAGGAAGAAGTTAAAACGAATTATATTAATTTATTGCTCTTTCGTGCTGAGTGGAATTATTAAAGAGGATTCCCCCAACATTTGAATTTTCTACGGCATGATTCAATAGACGTTAGAACTTTAGAGATACAGCAAGAAAGCAGTCCCTTCGGCCCATCGACTCCGTGCCAACCAGTCATCACCCTGTACACTAGCATTATCCTACACACCAGAGACAGTTTACAGAAGCCAATTAACCTACAATCCTGTACTTCTTTGGAGTGTGGGAGGAAAACGGTGCTCCGGAAGAAAGTCTACGTGGTCATGGGGAGAACGTACAAACTTCATACAAACAGCATCCAAAATCAGGATGGAACCCAGGTCCCTGACGCTATAAGGCAGCAACTACACTATGGCACCATCGTGCCGCTCCGAGATGAATATCTCATCAATATTACATCAGCATTCTGACAGATTTCACTCAGAGCTTTTGGGTATTGTTGACGTGAAGAAATCAGCTTTAGCTCAGAATGGACAAGCTAGCTGGCAAGTTCTTAATTGGGCAAGACTGCAGATTAGAGTCACCAAGAAAACCACGGCAAGTATGAGGGATTCCCCTCAGGCCACATCAAGAGATCCACATTAGACTAGTGTCTTGGTGATATTCAGCACGGAAACAGGCCCTTCAACCCAACTCGTCCAATTTGCCATCTAAGATTCCCCATCTAAGCTAGTACCACCAGACAGAGACAGGTGTGGACAATATCATGATGTTGGTGGACGACCATTCAGAACAAATTGAGGCAAGCACTGGAGTCATGCAACTCCAATGGGGTTTTGTTCATTGATACTTATGGTTATCAAGACAATGGTGAGAGATGTTGTGGTGGCAGCAACAATGGTGGATGAAACTTCACCATCACAGCAGCCACGCAGCAGAAGTATCTTGCCAAGCCGTGGCCATAACCCGACATCAGGCCTGGTTCACCCTCCACGGAACGAGGATCCCACCATGAGAGGGATGCTGCCAGGCCCAGCCCCTGCTCACCCTGGGGACCGCCGAGGAGGGAGTGGGAACAGAGGGCCGGTAAGCAGGCCGGCTGTGGGAGGCTGTGCAGTGCACCTCCCCAGTGGAGTGGGTGGCCGGAGGCCCTGCAGCAGCCTGGGGCTCGGATGGATCGGGTGCACCCCCATGAGGCCAAGCAGGTGGACCGGACATGACCTGCAATTGCACGGAGTGATGGAGAAGCAGTGGAGGACACCATTGGTTATGCGTGGCCAGGCCAACCCTGCAACGCTGCCAGGACCATGGGCCTTCATAATCAGGTTACGAAACTGCACATAACAATTGGGACTTGAAAATGGTACCAAATCTGGCGACTCATATACTCAGTATACTATTTCTACACACTTATACTGTATCTAATATGTGGTATGTATAGTAATACCTGTAATGAACTGCATGGAAAGATTAATTTCACTGTACCTCTGTACATGTAACAATTAAGTTACATTGAACCATTGAACCATCTTATTCATGCCCAGCAAAATATCAAAAAATACACACTGTCTTCCTTTTCACATGTCTCCCTATATTTTTATTATATAAATGTATTTATTAATAATCCATCATTTAAGCCTTCTAGTATTGATAAATCATTCACATATGATGGGTGACTTCAATCTACATATAGATTGGGTGAATCAAATGGGCAGGGGTGCTGAGGAAGAGGATTTATTGGAATCTATGCGGGATAGTTTTCTAAACCAACATGTAGAGGAACCAACGAGAGAGCAGGCTATTCTAGACTGGGTATTGAGTAATGAGGAAAGGTTATTTAGCAGTCTTGTTGTGCATGGCCCGTTGGGCAAGAGTGACCATAATATGGTTGAGTTCTTCATTAGGATGGAGAGTGACGTAATTAAGTCAGAAACAAGGGTTCTGAACTTAAACAAAGGTAACTTTGAAGGTATGAGACGTGAATGGCCAGGATAGACTGGCAAGTGATTCTTAAAGGGTTGACAGTGGATGTGCCATTGAAGGTATTTAAAGACTGCATGGATGAACTACAACAATTGTTCATCCCAGTTTGGCAAAAGAATAAATCAGGGAAGGTAGTGCATCCATGGATAACAAGGGAAATCAGGGATAGTGTAAAAACAAAAGATGAAGCATACAAATTAGCCAGAAAAAGCAGCCAACCAGAGGACTGGGAGAAATTCAGAGTCCAGCAGAGGAGGACAAAGGGCTTAATTGGGAAAGGGAAAATAGATTATGAAAGAAAACTGGCAGGGAACATAAAAACTGACTGCAAAAGTATTTATAGATATGTGAAGAGAAAGAGATTAATTAAAACAAATGTAGGTCCCTTGCAGTCAGAAACAGGTGAATTGATCATGGGGAAGAAGGACATGGCAGACCAATTGAATAACTACTTTGGTTCTGTCTTCACTAAGGAAGACATAAATAATCTGCCGGAAATAGCAGGGGACCGGGGGTCAAATAAGATGGAGGAACTGAGTGAAATCCAGGTTAGCCGGGAAGTGGTGTTGGGTAAATTGAATGGATTAAAGGCCGATAAAAGCCCAGGGCCAGATAGTCTGCACCCCAGAGTACTCAAGGAAGTAGCCACAGAAATAGTGGATGTATTAGTGATAATTTTTCAAAACTCCTTAGATTCTGGAGTAGTTCCTGAGGATTGGAGGGTAGCTAATGTAACCCAACTTTTTAAAAAAGGAGGGAGAAAGAAAACGGGGAATTACAGACCAGTTAGTCTAACATCGGTTGTTTCGAAACCGCTAGAGTCAGTTATTAAAGATGGGATAGCAGTACATTTGGAAAGTGGTGAAATCATTAGACAAAGTCAGCATGGATTTACGAAAGGTAAATCATGTCTGACGAATCTTATAGAATTTTTCGAGGATGGAACTAGCAGAGTGGATAAGGGAGAACCAGTGGATGTGTTATATCTAGACTTTCAGAAGGCCTTTGACAAGGTCTCACATAAGAGATTAGTATAAAAACTTAAAGCACACGGTATTGGGGGTTCAGTATTGATGTGGATAGAACTGGCTGGCAGACAGGAAGCAAAGGGTAAGAGTAAACGGGTCTTTTTCAGAATGGCAGGCAGTGACTAGTGGGGTACCGCAAGGCTCAGTGCTGGGACCCCAGCTATTTACAATATATATTTATGATTTGGACGAGGGAATTGAATGTAACATCTCCAAGTTTGTGGATGACACTAAGTTGGGGGGTAGTGTTAGGTGTGAGGTGGATGCTAGGAGGCTGCAAGGTGACTTGGATAGGCTGGGTGAGTGGGCAAATGCATGGCAGATGCAGTATAATGTGGACAAATGTGAGGTTATCCACTTTGGTGGCAAAAACAGGAGGGTAGACTATATTTGAATGGTGACAAATTAGGAAAAGGGGAGATGCAACGAGACCTGGGTGTCATGGTACACCAATCATTGAAAGTAGGCATGCAGGTGCAGCAGGCAGTGAAGAAAGAAAATGGTATGTTAGCATTCATAGTGAAAGGATTTGAGTATAGGAGCAGGGAGGTTCTACTGCAGTTGTACAGGGTTTTGGTGAGACCACACCTTGGTTCTTGGTTACTTGGTTACTTGGTCCTCCAAAATATTCCAACTGGAATTTAAACTGGAGGTGGTGAAGGGAGGGGTTTAGCCAGAGAGGGTTATTGGGTAGAAAGTGCCAATTTAAATTGGCTGGGACCACAAATTTGATCGAATGCCCTCATCTGCTCCTAATTGGTTTGGGGCTGGTGTAGTTCTTGTGATCAATGTCTAGCTGACCATTTAACATTTTGTAAAAACAGGTCAAACAGTGAGCTTCGCGTCTGTCTTGGAGAGGGTTCCACCCCAGAGAATTCAGAAGTTTGGTGACAATCGCTTCTCTCTCGTAGGTGTTAGGAGTATTGCGTACAGTTTTGGTCTCCAAATCTGAGGAAAGACATTCTTGCCATAGAGGGGGTACAGAGAAGGTTCACCAGACTGATTCCTGGGATGTCAGGACTTTCATATGAGGAAAGACTGGATAGACTTGGCTTGTACTCACTAGAATTTAGAAGACTGAGGGGGGATCTTATAGAAACTTACAAAATTCTTAGGGAGGTTGGATAGGCTAGATGCAGGAAGATTGTTCCCGATGTTGGGGAGGTCCAGAACAAGGGGTCACAATCTAAGGATAAGGGGGAATTCCTTTAGGACCGAGATGAGGAAAACATTTTTCACACAGAGTGTGGTGAGTCTCTGGAATTCTCTGCCACAGAAGGTAGTTGAGGCCAGTTCAATGGCTATATTTAAGAGGGAGTTAGATGTGGCCCTTGTGGCTAAAGGGATCAGGGGGTATGGAGAGAAGGCAGGTACAGGATACTGAGTTGGATGATCAGCCGTGATCATATCGAATGGCGGTGCAGGCTCGAAGGGCCGAATGGCCTACTCCTGCACCTATTTTCTATGTTTCTATGTTTCTATATTGGGAAAGTATAGGAATTAATAATTATATGGAATATAGAATATATATAAATGTATTTATTTTCTGATAACATTTTGTTTTAATTTCACCCGCTACCATTTTTCAAACCAAGTTCACTTTAGTGCCATCTTTCCATTGTTATTGGACACCACAAACTCATTCAACCAATGAGTAATGTTCGACATTAGTTATAACTATTATTTAAGAATTATTATACACTAGTTAAGGTTGATTGCTCCATGGAGCACATAATTGTAAGTACATATCAGATTACAATACAAATCATTTATTATGCAGCTGCACATCTTATCTCAACAAAGTAAAACAAATTCTTACAGACCCTTGAGAGGAGGTTACATGCCCATTACATTTTGGTGTTAATAAAATGAAAATTATACACATGACCTATATGCCATCTGAAAGGAGATGTGTCGGGCAAGTTATTTTACAAAGTGAGTGGTAGGAGCCTCAAACATACTGCTAGGGATGGTGAAAACAGATATAACAGTCTTGTTTAAGTGGCTTTTAGATATGAACATGAATATACAGTGAATGGAGAGATAGGGTTAAGGTGTAGATAGGGGGCTTAGTTAGATCGGCATTCTGTTTGGACATGATGGGCTGAAGGGCCTCTTCCTGGGTTGTATTGTTCTATGTGTGTTATTACTATACTATGGAAACAAGTCTGATTTTTATCAAAATTGTAGGAACTCGAGGTTATAGGTAATGCCTATTATCTGGAGAATGTCTTCTCTGTGCACATACGTTTTGTTGCAACTGTAATCATTTCTGGGGTCAATCCTCACTATTTGTTGCTGATGTCTGATTTAATGTCAGTCATTAGAATGACTTCAATAAACTGCTTAGAGTGGAAGATTACTTGGGCAAAATGTGTTATCTGTATATGACACATGACTCAATAGGTTGCAATTTAGACTTGTAACCCCTAGAGACCAGCAGATGAGTGGAGTTTGTGCATTCTCCCTGTGACCGCGTGGGTTTTCTCAGGGTGCTCCGGTTTCCTCCCACACCCCAATGACGTACAGGTTTGAGGGTTAATTGGCTTCTGTACATTGTCCCTGGTGTGCAGGGTAGAACAAGTGAACGGGTCAACATGGACTCAGTGGGCCGAAGGGTCTGTTTTCATACTGTTCCTCTAAAACAAAAAAAACTTTTAATTTAAAAAAGTTTTCTTGGCACACGTAGTGACATTGCAGGACATTGTTAATTCAAGTTGTGCAGCTATTATCCACAATACGAATTGTATATTTGATGCGTAATGCAAATATTTTTAAGCATTTAGAGATGCAGAATTGCGTTGATCTTCAACCCATAGTCAGAATCGAACGCAGATCTCTAGTGCAGTAAGGCAGCAGCTCTACCACTGCATCACAATGCTGCTCTTTACAAGTTTGCAGATGACAAATGATAGGTACTATTACAAGGTTTAAGAAACATTTGGACAGGTAGATGGGTAGGATAAGTTTAGAGCTCACCCCATCCACAGTCAGTTTGGTCGAGGAAAAACTTTCAGCATGCTGAAAAATTTTCAGCGAGTAAAAATTGGTCACCATGGTTCTTTTGACAGTGGAGTGGGGTCGCTAGGCAAAAATTGGTCGGCATGGTTCTTTCGTAGTGCAGTGGAGTGGGGTCCCTAGGCAGCCGAGGTAGCAATCTCCTTTGCTGACCGGGCATTTTAATTGGGTCATTTGTCGGTGGGGCCGCTGCAAGCCGGCGCCCTGTCAGCAGCATGTCCGTTTTTTTTCTACTTTTTTTTTTAGTATGTTTTAAAGTATGTTTTTAATGTTTCTTTGTGAGTCTTGTGTGGGGGGTGGTGTGTGTGGGGGGTGAGGGGAAAGCCGTTTTGGTCGCCTCCTCCACGGAGAGGCGACTTTTTCCAGGTCGCCTCCCCTGCGGCCTAACATCGAGGATTTGGCGGCCTTTCCCGGAGACGTGCCCGGGGCTTCAGCGGCGGGCGCAGTGTGGACTCTCGGTGTGGAGCGGGCGAGCCTCGCTGGGGCTCACCAGAGGGGAGCGCTCTGTTTTTCTGGCCCGCGGCGTCCGCAGCCTGGGATCCCTTGTGGAGGACCCGGGAGAAGAAGAAGCCACTACTGCCGGCCCGCGGTCAACTTCTACCGCGGGTCCGGAATGGACTTACCATCACCTCTGGAGGGGAGCTTCAACCGCCGGCCCTGCGGTCTGCGGTGCTTCTGGCTGCGGTGCTGCGGGAACTTTAAATCTTCGACGGCCAGCCTGCAGCCTACACCAACCTAAAGCCGAGGTCTCCGGTGTGGAAGAGCCGACTCTGGACTTACCTGGACTTTTACCCGTCTGCACATCTGGACCCCCGCAGCGACGGCTGCAGAGGGTTGAGGTCCCGACCACGGGGGAAAATGGAGGAGGACTGGCCAAATTTTGTGCCTTCCACCACAGTGATGAATGCTGTGGTGGATGTTTGTGTTAAATGTTAATTGTGTATTGTGTGTTCTTTATCATTGCACCGCTGCTGGCAAATTCATTTCACTTGCACTTTATGTGCAATGTGACGAATAAAACCGTATTGTATTGTATTGTATTGTATTGGAGTTTTCAGGACCAAGGAAAACTGACCGGTAATGTTAAATGCCCGCTAAACTTTATTATAAGTTGTCTGGCTTCTTAAAAGTGTCTCCACTCCTTCTCCTCCCCTTCTCTCCCCCTCTCTTCCCCCCCCCTCTCCCTCCCTCTCCCCCTACCCCTCTCCCTCTCTCTCCCCCTCTCTCTTCGTCTCTCCCCCTCACTCCCCCTCTCTCACCCTTCTGCGCTCTCTAAAGGACTTACCGTACATTGTGGCAGGACCTCTTTTACCTTCCTGTCCATCGCAGGTATGAATTTCAGACAGCACTCCCCCGCTTTCCCTGGCCCCTGCCTTTGCGATGTGTTTGTGTGTGTGTGTGCAGCCGTCGATCCAGCTTGTGGTTTCCTCGCTGATGGTCGATCCAGCTCGAGCTTGAAGGTCGAAGACAGTCGCTGAAAAGTCGCGTTAGTGGGACAGGCCCTTATCAAGTCAGGTCAAGTTTATTTGTCACATACACATAGAAAATGTGTAGTGAAATGAAAGTGGCAATGCCTGCGGATTATGAAAAAAACTACAGAACAGAATAGAACAGAATCAGTATTTACATAATAGAAAAAACCCAGCAATTTTAAAAAGACACAACACAACAGTAAATTAGTCCCTGGTGAGATAAGCGTTTACAGTCCTAATGGCCTGTGGGAAGAAACTCCGTCTCATCCTCTCTGTTTTCACAGCATGGCAGCGGTGGAATTTGCCTGACAGTAGCAGCTGGAACAGTCCGTTGCTGGGGTGGTAGGGGTCCCCCATAATGTTGCTGGTTCTGGATCTGCACCTTCCGATGTATAGTTCCTGCAGGGGGGCAAGTGTAGTTCCCATAGTGTGTTCGGCTGAACGCACTACTCTCTGCAGAGCCTTCTTGTCCTGGGCAGAGCAGTTCCCAAACCAGATTGTGATATTGCCGGACAAGATGCTTCCTCAGCTGCCTGAGGTGGTAAAGGCGCTGCTTTGCCTTACTCACCAGCTGCAAAGTGTGTTGTCCATGTCAGATACTCTGTGATGTGGACTCCCAGAGTAAGTCCAGGACCCAGGCACACAGAGGAGTGTTAAGCCCCAGTTCCAGCAGCTTCCCAGCAAGTCTGGTGGGGACTATCGTATTGAAGGCTGAACTGAAGTCAATGAACAGCATCCTCACATAGCCCCCTTTCTGGCTGTCAAGGTGAGAGAGAGTGGTGTGCAGAACCTGGGAGATCGCATCGTCCGTGGATCTTTTCGGACGGTATGCGAACCGTAGTGGGTCCATGTTGCGAGGGAGGAAGGCGCAGATGTGGTTCTTGAAGCTTTTCATGACTACCGAGGTGAGGGCCACCGGTCGGTAGTCATTCAGACAAGCTGGGGAGGCATTCTTTGGTACGGGTACAATGATGGATCTTTTGAAGCAGGCAGGGACCACAGACTTGGCCAGGGAGAGGTTGAATATTGTGGTGAGCACTGGAATTAGCTGAGTAGCACAAGACTTAAGTACTCGCCCAGATATACTATCTGGGCCTACAGCTTTCCTCGTGTTCACGCACCACTTGCCAAATCTTGCCAACCTAAGAAAGACTAATTTGTTCATTACCACTTCTCTGGTGATTGTAATGTGCCTGAGTTGTTCTCTTACTTTTAATTCACAAAGACTCCTCAAATTCAGTGTCAAACTCATTAATTTTACATTATGAATTCCCTAAACTCACTCTCTGTAGGACCAGTGCATACTTTATTAACCCCTTTTCTTTTTTTGAATATAAGTAGAAACTCTCATTAGTTCAGTTTAGTTTAGCTAGTTTAGTTTGATTTAGTTTAGTATAGTTTAGGATTAGTTCCCCTTGAATGTTTGACACTGCTTCTCGATTGACTGATCCCATAACTAAATTTGTCCGCTAAGTCTCGCTGTCTCTGCTTTCACGCCCTCAGAATTGCCCTTATTTAATTTTAAAATATTAGTCATGGGCTCATTCTTCTCTTCTTCAAACAATGTAAAATTCAGTCACATTACGATCCCTGCTATCTCGAGGCGGTTCTTCTACGAGAACTTTAATTAATCCCATTTTATAGCACAATACCAGGCCCAGTGTTGCCGACCAGTTCTCTGGCAAACTCCAGAATGAGCAGAATGGTGCCATCCTATTCAGGCGTTTCACATTATTATCACTCCAGTAATGCTTTTAACGCCTAGATTTACTGGCCTTGGTACCGTCAGAGATATAATACTCAGAGATCCCATCCAAACTTACTTCAGAAACTTTTACACCTGTGTGTGCTGAAGCATCATTAACAAACAAGTGCATTCACAAGACTGAGCTGTGGCAAAATGTTTGTGAGTTATATTGCAGTACAAGTTGGGAGGAGGCAGATTAAGCAATGAAATTAAATGAGAGGTGATGATGATGAACCCACATGTGTCTTTGTATACTGGTACATTCTTAGAGACTTGTTAATTGAATTATTTCCAGAATACTGCAATAATGTTTATGAAAAGTTTTTGCTTAACGCAGAGAAAGCAGTGTTCAAGGTTTAGTTTAGTTTAGTTTATTGTGATGTGCACCAAAGTACAGTGAATAGCTTTTCTTGTATGCTAATCAGTCAGCGTGAGGACAATAAATGGTTACAATCGAGCCATCGACAGTGTACAGACACATGATAAAGGGAATAACGTGAGTCACAATTAGTTCAAAATAAAGTCCAGTAAAGTCTGATCAAGTCTACAGATGATTCATTCAAGTGAGTCTTAACCATCTCTGAATTAATACAATGTGACTCAGTGGTGCAGCGGTAGAATTGCTGCCTTCCAGTGCCAGAGACCTGGGTTCGATCCTAACTCTGGTTGATGTCTGTGTGGAGTTTGAACATTCTCCCTGTGACCACATGTGTTTTCTCCGGGTGCTCTGGTTTCTCCCACACCAAAGACGTACAGGTTTGTAGGTTAATTGACCGGTAAAAATTGTAAATTGTCCCGGGTGTAGGGTAGTGTTAATGTAAGGGGTGATCACTGTTCTGTGTGGAATTGATGGGCCGAAGGATCTGTTTCCACACTGAATCTCTAAAGTCTAAATTCCGATACCGGACCCGCTGCCTGTGAGCAGCGTAGCCATGCTGGTAGGGCGTAAGGCTACTGCAAAATCAAATAGGCCCATTGACCCAGAGTCGGGCCTATAAGTTTTACCCTCACAAGGAGGGACCGTTTGCTCATGGCTCTCCCAAGTCGAGGTCTTATTACAAAAGATGCTCGACAGGGACGCACTCCGTGAGGAGGAGTGGTGCCCACGCCAGGCTAGTGGAGAGCCTGTGCTAGCAGCGCCTGCAATAGGGCTGCAAGGCTACCCAACTTTTGAAGAGGAGGGTATACCGGCTCAGCAGTTCACTGACGCCAAATCAGTGGCTGGGGAGAGCCACAAGGGAGTGGAACTAGAAGTCATTCCGAATATAGCGGAGAAATTTGCAGTCCCCAGAGAGGCAGGGGAGCCGTTAGGGGAAGAATTGGCAGCAGCCATTCAATATATGCTCTCACATCAGCTGCAAGAATAGGCTATGGACGAGGCGGCTGAAAAGTATGAAGCCCCAATTAATTGTGGTTTGCTAAAAGTACCGATGGTAAAGCATCTCATATGGGCACAGTTGGGGGTTTCAGCAAGATCCCAAGAACTGAAGTTTAAAAAAGTATTGAAATTGCTTTCAGCAGGGCTTACGGCATTTGCTACTACTGTAGATAAGGGGCATATGACAGAAGCCCACCAGGATGCGCTGGGACTCCTGTGTAGTGCATATTTTGAGATTAACAACATAAGGAGAAGTGCTATACGCCCAGTCATAAACCCTAAACTGGCATCGTTGTGTAAGCCGACCAGTGTACAACCGCCTAACCTTTTGTTTGGCGGGGATCTCGCCAAGCGAGTTAAAGAACTCCATGAGGACGCAAGAACTATGGGCCTCATCAAGCCGAGTGGCAAACTAGGAAAAAGGATTTTTCCTTATCAGCAGGGTACCATCACGGACGCCAGGGAAGGGACCAGCCACTCAGCTTTGCAAACTTGGAGCTGGCAGCCTGCCACAGGCATGAGGGGAAGGATGGCTTTCCCTACAAAGTCTAAATTCCGATATTTAAAAAAACTATCTTTCTCTGTATCTTCCCTCAATCATCCACCTTCCACAACTATTAAGGACAGATACTGCCAGAAATTCACCACCCTCTGTGAGAAGTTCCTACATACTTCAGTTTTAAATAATTGCCTCCTTATCTTGTAACTTTGTCCCCTTGACATGAACCCTGAAATTCACCCTCAGGACTTTACATGTTTCAATAAGCATCTTCTTTATTCATTTAAAAAGGAGAGAGCTAACCTTTTGAGCTGCTACTGATCCCATATCTGGATTTAGCCCAGTGAATCTCTTTTGGATTGCTCCTCATGGCTGTGTATTCTTTCTTAATTAAAGGGGATCAAATCTGTGCACAGTACTCCAGGTGTGGCATCAACAGTATTCTATACAATAGTAACAATACTTATTTATGCTCAAACTCCAATCCCCCACTTGCTTTCCTAATCATTTGCTGCCTGTCAACATTTTGCTATTTGTGCAAAAGGATATGTCATTCCTCTCATCCAGGCCAATAAGTTCAAATTCATAAGTTCTAGGAGCAGAATTAAGCCATTTTACCCATCATGTTTACTCCGCCTTTCAATCATGGCTGATTTATATTTCACTCTCAATCCCATTTTCCTGCCTTCTCCCCATAATCCGTGACAGCCATACTAATAAAGAATAGGTCAATCTTCACCTTAAAAATATCTATTAACTTGGACTCCACAGCCGTCTGTCAGAATGAATTCCACAGATTCAACACCCTCTGACTTATAAAATTCCTCCTCATCTCCTTTCTAAACGTACATACTTTTATTCTGAGGCTATGACCTCTAGTCCTATACTTTCCCACTACTGAAAACATCCTCCCCGCATCCACTCTATCCAGCCTTTCTCTATTCGGTAAATATCAATACCTGTGTGTTGTCCTGGTATTTGTTGAAAACCTGGGTCCATTGGTAATGAAAATACAAATTGACCAACAAAGGCAAAGAGTTTTGTTTGCTATCCATGGCTCAATTGTGAATTATCTTACAATTTCCATCAAGCAGGACATTGTGAAGGAGAATCTTTGAATTGTGAAGCTTGTGGGGTAGAAGGAGAGGACCAGGGGGACTGTCCTTGCTCTGAACAGGAGAAGAGTAGATGAGAGCAGGGATTCGGGACTTACATGAGGTAATGTCATGGGCTCTCTCCATGGTTCTGGAAAAGACAACTCTGAAGCACCTGTCTGGAAAATCTCATCACCAGACCAATTGTGATGACAGAGGAGGTCTGGGAGAATGGAGTAGTGTCTATTGGGCATAGTGGCTGTAGGTCTAGTCTATGATTCTCCACTTCTGAAGCAGTATGAGAAACCAGACGTCATATCTGATCTGTATTCCGTGTCCTAGAAATTCACAATAATTTCCAACAAGGCTGATTAAACAAGATTTTACTTTGGAGTCACGTGAGTGACTACGTGAAGAACCCCATCCAGCCGCAGGTGCATCCATTACGTCAGACGCATAGGTGCAGGCGACCGGTTGGAGCAGCAGAGCTCCTCCAAGCGGTAAGTTTAAAACACAAGGTAAGTTTCAAACTTTTTCTTGCGCTCACTTTCTGTTTTAGCGGTAGGGTGTAGACCGTTAAAATGATGCAGAGAGTGAAGAAGGTGGCGGCGAGGCGATCCGCAGGGAAAAGGTTCGAGGACCGTGATAGTGTGGTTAGCGGATGCCCGCCTAGGTCACCAAGTCCGTCGCCAGCAATGGAGTTAGTGATACCGGACCCGCTGCCTGTGAGCAGCGTAGCCATGCTGGTAGGGCGTAAGGCTACTGCAAAATCAAATAGGCCCATTGACCCAGAGTCGGGCCTATAAGTTTTACCCTCACAAGGAGGGACCGTATGCTCACGGCTCTCCCAAGTCGAGGTCTTATTACAAAAGATGCTCGACAGGGACGCACTCCATGAGGAGGAGTGGTGCCCACGCCAGGCTAGTGGAGAGCCTGTGCTAGCAGCGCCTGCCATAGGGCTGCAAGAAAACCCAACTTTTGAAGAGGAGGGTATACCGGCTCAGCAGTTCACTGACGCCAAATCAGTGGCTGGGGAGAGCCACAAGGGAGTGGAACTAGAAGTCATTCCGAATATAGCGGAGAAATTTGCAGTCCCCAGAGAGGCAGGGGAGCCATAAGGGGAAGAATTGGCAGCAGCCATTCAATATATGCTCTCACATCAGCTGCAAGAATAGGCTATGGACGAGGCGGCTGAAAAGTATGAAGCCCCAATTAATTGTGGTTTGCTAAAAGTACCGATGGTAAAGCATCTCATATGGGCACAGTTGGGGGTTTCAGCAAGATCCCAAGAACTGAAGTTTAAAAAAGTATTGAAATTGCTTTCAGCAGGGCTTACGGCATTTGCTACTACTGTAGATAAGGGGCATATGACAGAAGCCCACCAGGATGCGCTGGGACTCCTGTGTAGTGCATATTTTGAGATTAACAACATAAGGAGAAGTGCTATACGCCCAGTCATAAACCCTAAACTGGCATCGTTGTGTAAGCCGACCAGTGTACAACCGCCTAACCTTTTGCTTGGCGGGGATCTCGCCAAGCGAGTTAAAGACCTCCATGAGGACACAAGAACTATGGGCCTCATCAAGCCGAGTGGCAAACTAGGAAAAATGATTTTTCCTTATCAGCAGGGTACCATCACGGACGCCAGGGAAGGGACCAGCCACTCAGCTTTGCAAACTTGGAGCTGGCAGCCTGCCACAGGCATGAGGGGAAGGATGGCTTTCCCTACAAAGGGCCGGGGGCAACAAGGGCATGCCGGTGAGAAATTGTGCTCCTAAGGAATATAAATCAAGTGAAATAGATGTTCAAATTGGGGGGCAGATTACACTTGTTTCTCAAACAATGGCAGGAGATAACATCAGATTCATTTATACTGAGCAGTATAGAGGGGGTTAAAATTGAATTTTACTCTACTGTGTGTCCACCTAATCAGCATGTTCCAAGTCGGAAACTTATATTTTCAGAAGAAGAGAATGTGCACATACAAGCAGAACTTAACACATTACACAAAAAAAGGGGTTATTGAGAAGTCAGTTCATCAAAACTGTCAGTTTTGGTCAAGTATTTTTCCTAGGTCTAAAAAGACTGGGGGTTGTAGAATCATTCTGGACCTGACGAGCTTGAACTCCTTTGTTCGCTATAGGCATTTCAATATGGAAACTTTTTCTACGGCTAAACACCTGGTTTCCAAAGGGAATTATATGGTCAGCATTGATTTAAAGGATGCATATTACTCAGTGTCTATTTATTGCGATGATAGGAGATATTTGAAATTTATCTGGATGAGTCAGTTGTGGCAATTCAAAGCATTGCCTAATGGGTTAATTTCAGCTCCTAGATTATTTACCAAATTGTTGAAATCTGTTCTAGGATTACTCCGAGCTCAGGGGCATGTTGTAATGGCCTATTTAGACAATATTTTAATTGTCCGGAAGACTCGGACTGTAGCTGAATCATCTGTTTCAATTGTTAAACTCACTTTTGAACATTTGAGGTTCGTCATTCATCCAGATAAATCCAAATTATCATCAGTTCAAATCATTGATTATTTGGCCTTTACCATTAATTCAGATCACATGTTAGTAACTTTGCCCAGGGACAAATGACAGCAGGATTGTGTTATCCTCCTTGGTGGCTGCTTTTCCAGCTGTGCAGTTTGGACCTCTGCATTATCAACAATTACAACGAGCAAAAGAACAGGACACATGCGCGTCATTTTTATAGGCCTATGCAATTGTCAGCAGAGACAATTTCAGAAATTCAATGGTGGATCATTAATGTCTCAAAAGGTTCCAGGGAAGTTTTGGTTGAACCACCTTCCATAATCTTACAGACGGATGTTAGTGCACTAGGTTGGGGTGCTATAGATATGTCTTCCAGTTGTGGAGGCAGATGGAATACTGATGAGACATCCCTTCTTCAATTAAGAGGGATCAATTATTTAGAGCTTTTGGGAACCTGGTATGGGCTTAAAGCTTATTGCTCTGCCAGGAGTGACTTGCATGTGCAGGTTCAGATTGACAACACTACAGCAGTGGCATATGTAAACCACATGGGTGGAGTCAAGTCACAGTCTTGTGATAGACTGGGTAATGGGGTGGAAGATTGCAACCTTCACGTGGTTCACCCTGTTTCGACTAATGCAATCAACTCGACGTGCACAAATAGAAGATCAAATAGAACAAGTTGTCCAACAACATTAGGCTGTGCACGCCACACGAAAGAAGAAGAAGACTGGCTAATCAGATCTGTGGCTGGTGCATTGACAAAAACATCTGGCTTTCAGCAATATATTTGCCAGGTAGATTCAACACAGTAGCTGACACTAGGTCATCCCAATTCAATGATAACATAGAGTGGATGTTAAATCAGGACATATTTAATCAAGTGGTTGCTCAGTATGGAATGCCAGATATTGACTTGTTTGCATCTAGACTAAACCATCACTTGCCCAGATATGTTTCATGGGAACCAGATCCTGGTGCAGCAGCGGTGGATACATTCTCGCTGCATTGGGGTGGAATGTTTGTATATGCATTTCCCCCATTCTGTCTCATCAGTCGATGCTTGCAAAAAATCAAGCAGGACTCCACTTCAGGAGTATTGGTGGTGCCAGATTGGCCTATTGGCCATGGTTCCCTCTCGTATTGCAAATGGCTAGTCAGCCTCTTATGATTATTCCCAAACATAAAAATCTACTGGTGAACCCAGTAACTGGCGATCAACATCCTTTACATGATCGTATTGATCTGTTGATTTGCAGATTTTAAGGAGGCCTTACCTGGGGAGAGGACTACCTGATCATACCGTGGATGTTCTCACATCGGCCTGCAGGGATAGTACTCACAAGCAGTACATCAACTCGATAAGGAAGTGGGAGGTATTCTGTCTACAGCAGAATATCTCATATCAGACTGCAGGCATCCCAGACGTACTGGAGTTTTTGTCCACTCTTCACTTCGAACAAAAATTAAGCAATAGTGCGATTAATACAGCCAGAAATGCTCTGTCTTCTTATTTACCCATGAGTTCGGAGTTACATTCAGTAGGGACACATCCGTTGGTCTCTCGATTTATGAAGGGAGTTTTTAATTCTAATCCTGCTAAACCCAGGTATTCCGGTATTTGGAATGTGAGCGAAGTCCTCATGCTTTTTCACCAGTGGACTACTGTTGCAAGCCTATCTCTAGCCAAACTAACCATGAGGTGGTCATGCTTATGGCGTTGGTATCAGCCCAACGTGTGCAAACATTGCAGAAGCTACGACTAGACAGAATGCAGGTTTCGGCAGATGCCATTATGTTTTATGTTTATGATCTGCTCAAACATAGTAGAATAGGCATGACAGGATGTAAGATTGTTTTTTCAGCATACCCAACAGATGCTTGGCTGTGTGTAGTGTCATATTTATCTCATTACATTGAGGCTACCAGAGTCCTATGAGGAACAAAGTCTGCATTACTTATTAGCCACAAAAAAACACAGAATAAGGTGTCGTTGCAAACAATTTCAAGGTGGCTAAAGCAGGTTCTGGGAAGTGCTGGGATTGATACTTTTAAATTCAAATCTCATTCCACCAGGGCGGCATCAACTTCCGCGGCAAGGGCGATGGACTATAGACTATATCCTCACTGCCGCAGGATGGTCCAATGAACTGACCTTCCAGAAATTCTATCATAAGCCGATTCCAAGGCTGGAAGTGTTTGCTGAAACTGTTTTGAGTTCTGTACAGTTTCCCCAGAGATAGAGGGGTTGCTATTGTTTCTTTTGTAAATAAACCGTTAATTCATTTAACAATGTTATGATTGATGCATTATTGATTATTTAACGATTTGAGTCAATCAATGCAGTGTGAACGCCGGATTTGGGTCTGCAGCATGAAATCACAGAGCTTTGAAATCTTCACGTAGTCACTCACGTGACTCCGAAGTAAAATAGTAAGATTAAATGAGAACTTACCAGTTTGAAGTTTTATCTTTATTTTATGAGAAGTTACGATGAGGGACTATGTGCCCTCCGCTCCCAACCCTCATAAATATCATCTGGTAGTTCTATTCTCTGTTATCTTACTATTATACTTCAGTCATTATTACCTGTGATTTCACTCCGCTGCTTTGAGGATTGACGCACCTGCGACTGGACGGGGTTCTTCACGTAGTCCCTCATCGTACCTCCTCATAAAATAAAGATCAAACTTCAAACTGGTAAGTTCTCATTTAATCTTACTATTTTAGACTTTAGAGATACAGCACGGAAACAGGCCCTTTGGCCCACCGAGTCCATGCTAACCAGCGATCACCCAATACACTTGCACTATTCTACTCAATAGCGACAATCCACAATTTTTACCGGAGCCAATTAACCTACAGACTTGTATATCTTTGAAGTGTGGGAGGAAAACTGGAGCACCCAAAGAAAACCCATGCAGTCACAGGGAGAACCTACAAACTCCACACAGACTGCACCCGTAGTAAGGATCGAATCCAGGTCTCTGGTGCTGTAAGGCAGCAATTCTACTGCTGCGCTACTGTACGCTCTTTGGTGATTAATATTGATTAATTTCCACTAATTGCTTAATTGTTTGTGTATGTCTGACCATAATCAATTCATCAACAATCACAGCAATGTTTGCATCTATATATCGGTAATTAAATGAATCAAGACATTTATTCAAGGCCAAGACTGACAGATTTTTGTACTCTATGGGAAAGTTAAGGGTGTTGGACAACAGATGGGAAGATTAAGCTGAGGCTTAGATAAAATCAGTCACAAGCTGACTGGTTGGTGGAATAGGGTAACATGGGCAATGCCTGATATTGCTCGAAAGTTCTTAAATTTCAATGTATGTTTTAAATTGCTATATTTTCCATTATTGCTGCTGGAGATATTTGTACTATTTAGCTTCACTCTTCATCTTGCTCATCAGTCCGCATGTTATCCAAGCTTCTACCTTTTGGCTTTCTGTTATCAGGAACCAACTACCTTGACATTATTCTCTTCATCTAAACGAATACAATGTGATAATTTCTGTGTAAATCTTAGCTAATTGTCCTACCAGTGCTGTAAGAGCTGCTACCTCACAGCCCCAGAGACCTGGGTTTGATCCTGACCTTAGGAGCTGTCTGTGTGGAGTTTGCACGTTAACCCTGTGACCGCGTGGCTTTTCACCAGATGCTCCACTTGCCTCCCACACCCCAAAGATGTCTTGATTTGTGGGTTAATTGCCCTCTGTAAAACTCCCCTAATGTGTCAGCAGTGGATGAGAAAGTGGGATAGCATAGAACTGGTTTGAATCGCTGGTCCCATTTCCATGCTGATTCTTTAAATTAGATGACAGATGATATGGTCTAATAATTTAATTGCACAGTCAATTGTTTAGATTTCCAGATAGAATTTCCTGTTTGGTTAGTGCTTTAACTTGTCATTATTAGTGATTGCCCAAACCCATTCCCTTCTCTCCTCTCCACTTTCTCCTTTCCTTCTCTCCACTCGCATCTCTCGCCTCTCCCAAAAGGCTTGCTACCTTTGGCCTTGCTTTTCTTTTCACAGTTTTAACATTTGATCTGCTTTAAGCTGTATTATCTGTGTTGTGTGATCTCCAATACATCAGTAGCAGCTCTCCCCAATGCTCGCACTTTACCTGAGAAGCACTTGCGTGGCTCAGCCTTAATGTCAGAGCTGCTGCCTTTCCTGCTCTGTATGACAAAACACAGCTCCAACACTGACATTACACATTGGCTGAAACTCTTTATCCTTTCTGGTAATTTCCATTCTGCATTCAACCTGATTAGGTTACGCTTCTGATGCATCACATAGAGGTAATCCTTTAAAATAAAATTCAACTTTATATCACAGTAACCATCGGGGCTTCAAGTTGACCAGTTCCATTGCAACATTGACATTCGCCCAACAAAACAGAAGATTATCCTGGTGTGCACTATGGCCAAAGAGCAGGTCAAATCAAATCCAGTCAATTATCATCCAATCAATCTACTCGCATCATCAGCAAAGTGATAGAGGTGGTGTTGACACTGCTATAAAAAAAACACTTAATCACCAAGAGCTAGGTTCTGGATTTCATTATAGTTTATCGTTCAATCATCAACAGAAGAACAGAATTCAAGAAATGAAGTGAGAATCAGGGCAGCATTGATGACGCATGCTGTCAAGAAATCTTGTTAAACTTGAAGATGACAAGAATTTTGGAGATAGCTCGTCACTCGCTAGAATGCATCTCAAGGAAATATGGCTATGGTTGTCAACCCCAAGAAATCACTGCAGGAATTCCTCAGTGCAGTGTCCTCAATTCGACTCTTTTGCAGTTCTTCATCAATTACTGTTCACTATCAAAGATAAGAGGTTCACTGATAATTCCACAATTTAGCTTCCACTCTCCATTTCATAGCTAAATGCCAATCCATCCTTTTACGATTCAAGCCTTGGACAGCATTGCTCTGATATGTGTAAGAATAATTTAGTTCAGTTTAGTTTATAAACACAGCATGGAAACAGGCCTTTCAGCCCACCAAGTCCACACTGACCAGTAATCACCCATACACCAGCACTATCCTAAACACTAGGGAGAATTTACAGAAGCCAATTAACCTACAAACCCACGCGTCGCTCGAATGTGGGAAGAAACTGGAGCACCTGGGAAAAACCTACACAGTCACAGGGAGAACATACAAACTTCGTGCAGACAGCACGTAGTGAGGATTGAACCCGGGTCTCTGGTGCCGTAAGGCAGCAACTCTATCACTGTGCCACTGTGCCACCCCTTGTTCTTCTTGTTTCTCTCTTCATGGCCATTTCTAGTTAGGGAGAACCGTATCATTTGTTGTTGATATCAGTAGATTCATAAAATCCAGATACCCACATCATCATTACCTGGGGATGGGGAGGATGAGGGTGGCGCTATTGACCTGAAACATCACTCAATCTTCCATATCAATGCTATTGTCACAACCAAAGCTTTCTGCAGAAAATGATTCACCTCATTAATACCTAACATCTTTGCCACATCAGCAAGGCACTAGTCAAGAATGTGCAGAGATTCACTCCACTTATGTGGAGGAGTGTAGCTCCAACAACACTCAGAAGATTCGGCAATCCTTGGACCAAGCAACTCGCTTAATTGTGACCTTATTCACCACTGAAGCATTCATACCCTTAACAATATATACCATCACTAACTTAGCAGTAACCTAGCATGGCTTATTTGATGGTGGTTCCCAAACTCAAATCCTAAGCAGCAATAGATAAAATGGGTGCACGGGGAAATCACCACCTCAAAGTTCCTTTCCACAAGCAATAACTGACGTATTGCCATTCCTAAATCTCCTTGAGAAGGTGGTAAATGCCGACATTGCTTGCAATGCCTATGTACCTAGAATAATTAAGAAAATAAGCCTATGCCAGAGGAGATTAAATGAAAGCACGAAGTACTGGAGGTACTCAGCGGGCCAAGCAATATCTGTGTAGGAAATTAAAGGATAGACTGATGCTGGTTTACAAAAAGACACCAAGTGATAGTTTCAGGTTGGGACCCTTATGCAGACTGATGTCTGAAATGCAGGGCCGGATTTAGATGAAGAGAAGCCCTGGGCTATTCCAATTGTGAGGCCCCTCCCAATCCCCCACCCCAGGATGAGAGGAAGAGTCCACCAAATTGACATCGATGTGCAGCCGAGCGTGGCCAATGAGATAAGTCTGCAAAGCTGCGCTTTTTATTTATTGCCAGTGCTAGTGTTGAGTTATCGGCTTAAAACACCATTATTCTGAAATGGCGGCAAGGAAAATTGCTGAAGTGTTGTTTAGAGACTACAATGCGTTGTGACAGCTTATGTCAGAAAGGCCTATGACAGTGTCAAAAATATTATACAACAGGCCCATACGAAGCTTTTCAACTAGCGGGGTGGCATGGCAGGATTACAAACAATTTATGTGAAATAAGTGCTCACAGCACATATCATAAGCGGGAAGCTCAAAGACCCTTGTGGCCGCTGTCCAGGGGCTGCTTAAGGGCCCTAGAAGCTCTGGGGTTTTAGATACCCTCTGGTGCAGTCTGGGCCTTATTTTGGAGCATTTTTGCACCAAATTTATGACCAATATTTCTGAAATAATTTTGGTTGAGTCAAGAGTAATGAGTGGTTGGAATGATTGGGGTCATTATTGTAAACATTTTTTTAAATCAAGAATTGAAGCTGTCCATGTTTTAATAATCAAGTTGTACTCTAAAATGTTATGTAAAATGTTATAAAGGAGCATGCAAACACTGCAAATATAATACTGTAAGTTTTTGCAGTAAATAAAACCTTTTTTTAGAAAATGTTTTGTGTGTTGACCTACTGTTCGACTGTGTTAGTGTGTGCACATTAAAAATATGATGCAAAGTGAAAGTCGCAAACTATGGAATACATATTTTCAGTATTATTATCAAGGAAAAAAAAGCTGTTCCAATTGTTTGATATTATTCATATGGAGGATAAAATATAATTGCTCTAAAACCTATCTTAATTTTGCAATCTCAATAAAGATAATCCCCCTTTCCCTCTCCCCCTTCCCCCTCCTTCTCCCTCCACCTCTCTCTCCCTCCCCATCTCTGTCTCCCCCTCCCCCCTTCCCCTCTCTCTCCCGCCTCTGTCTCATCCCCTTCCCTCTTTCCCCCTCTCACAGCCCCCCCCCCCCTCTCTCTCCTTCCCTCCCCCTCTCTCTCCCTCCCACGCAGCGAGGCTCCGATTTTGCGCTGCACACACCACAGCTCCACCCCCCCCTCCCCCGGCCCGGAGAAACAGCACTTCCGCAACGCAATATTCCACTACTTACCTGGAGTAGACACCTAGGATCTTTGGTAGACATGAGGCATCAAGGTGATTGTGTGGAATGCAAATGGAGATCTGAACCCACCAGGACCCACTGCGCATGCGAGGAGAGACCGCGTCATTTTGTGTCGCTACTGCGTCACCAGCTTCCCCCAACTGCGCAGGCTTGGATGGTCGCAATTTTATTCACCAAAACATCCAGCAGGCCAGAACCAGAATTTCGGGTAGTTTCCATTAAAGTGGAAACGCTGATAGCGCTCCAATTTTTATTTTCTCAGGGTTTGTTTTACTCTGGGGAAAAAACACCTTGACTGGAGGCCCCCTAGATTTTGAGGCCCTAGGCCTCTGCCTATGAAGCCTATAGGTAAATCCAGCCCTGCTGAGGCCCCCCTAGATCTCAAAACCCTAAGCTTGTGAAGCTTATACGGAAATCCAGCCCTGCTGAAATGATTTCTGACCAGTTGACTTACTCCAGTATTTTGTGTCTCTTTTTTGTAAAGAAGCGTCTGTAGATCCTTGTGCCTGGAATAATTGATATATCTATTGCAGAAGCTGCCTGACTTTCAGGGGAAAACCAGGTGAAACCAGGTCCTGCCGTCAATTTGTAGCCCAAAATGTAAAGATGTAAATTGTGTAAAAATATTGAGACTAACCTATTAAGAAATGACCAAAATGTAAAGGTGCAAATATGGTGCAAATTACAGGATGGCCTAGTAAGCAAAGATGTATTTAGGTACCATGGAGGCGGAATATTTAAAGTAATGAAAGAAAATGATGGATATACTCAGCAGGTCAGATAACATCAATGGAGAAAGAATAGAGTTAATGCCGAAAGGTTCATGAACTTTATTCAGAATTGGGAAAAGTGAAAGATGGATCAAGCTGTGTGTACAAAGGCAGGTCAAAGCCAGGCCCGTTTTCAGGGATGGAGAAGGTGGTTGCAGAAAGGAACAAACGAAAATGTCTCTGATTAGGTGGAAATTTGAGGACATTGGTGTTGGCACCAAACCTGCCTGATTTAAGATAGACAAAAAGGAGTAGATGATGTTTCGGGTCAAGACCCTTCTTCAGACTGTGAGTCAGGGAAGAGGGAAATTAGAGTTATGAAGAGAAACAAAGAACAAATGAATGAAATGTATGCATAAGAACAAATCAAAGCCAGCAATGGTGATCAAGGAAATGTGGAGCCCACAATAGTCTATTTTTGGCTCTGGAGAAAGTGATAACAAGTGAAACTAAACAGCGTGACAGTGAAATTAGTAGAGGTAGGGTGAGGGGGGGAGGGGGGGGGGGGAGACAGAAAGAGAAGGAAAGCAAGGGTTACTTGATGTTAGAGAAATCAATATATTACTGCTGAGTTGTTAGCTGCCCAAGGCTTTGATTTGTCCTTTTGCATATCTTTCATTCATTTGTTCTTTGGACCTCTTCTTATCTTTAATTTCCTCTCCCCTGACTCTCATTCTGAAGAAGGGTCTCGACTCGAAACATCACCTATTCCTTTTCTCCAGAGATTGTGCCTGAACTGTTGAGTTACTCCAACATTTTGTGTCTATCATCGGTGTAAACCAGCATCTGCAGTTATTTTGTCTGTCCTGATTCAATGTCAGTGAAGATAGATATTCAGCAGGGAATATGGTTTGTAATGTTAGCCAGAAGACCTTTACAATTTTCCATCACAAACACAAGCCCATTGAGGTCTATTAGTCTATTGCCAGTATTTTAACGGAGATCATCTGCTATTATTCTGATCTGCATTAGCTGGACAAGCCACCAAGTCATTAGGGAAGTTTATGTATTGCAATTTATGTTAACATTCATGGAAATGAAAGGGAAATTGTAGTCACGTTTCACATTGCTTCTCCAAATGCTTTGACATTGTTCACATAAATTTAAAACAGATTATTTCATTTGTGATTCTGCTGACTTCATCATGTTATGAAATGATCACTGTTAGTCAGTGAAATGGACTTGTGCCACGGATGCAGTGATTATCTTTGAACGATAGCTGCTAAAGATATGTTTGTTTTAGTTTTATCAGTATAAAATGTTATAATACTTTGCCAATTTGCTGTTGCTATTCAGTGAGTACAGGCATGCTTCATTCATGAAGCTGGTGGGATAACATTCCACACAGATCTTAGGAGTTTGACACAACATTATGAAACTCCGTCAAAAATGTCATCCTTCTGGCCAACATTTAAGGAGTTTGTTCGTTGTGGGGATCCTATTAATAGCTAAAGACAAGGGGAAATAAGGTTGGGGGGGTGGGAGGGGAGTGTGTAGTGCTGCTAGTTAGATGCAACACCCATGTTTCTACTTATATAAAGAATAGAAGTCAGATGCATATGCCTTCACATCCTGAGATGAGTAGGATCTTCTATAAGGAGATATTCACTGGCGTTTGAGTGTTGAACTATTTCAAGGACAAGATTCGAAGATGGACTGTCTGTGGAGGTGCTGAGAGGTTGATTCCACTGGGCTGGAGAGTCTAGAACGAGGGGAACAGTGTCAGGACAAAGGGTCAGCCACTTAGTATGACTCAGGTAATGTGAAATTTCTTCATTGAGATTAGTGGAATTCTCTCACCAGATGGATGTGGATGCTCAGTGCTTGAAGACACTCAAGGCTGCAAACCACAGACTTGGGTAAGATCTCTTTGTGGGGATCCTATTAATGGCTAACGAGAGGCAGAGATAAAGAGCAGAGGGTATGTGGTGTTGTTTGTTAGATTCTACAGACCCCTACGCCCTTGCTTCCCTGTGCCCCATCTGATGCACCCCCATTTCTCCCACTATCCCTCCCCCCTTCCCCATCCCTCGTCCACCTTTATCCCTGCTACTACAATCGGTCTGAAGAAAGGTCACAACGCAAAGTGTCAACTATCCATGTTCACCGGAGATGCTGTCGGACCCGTTGAGTCACTCCAGCACTTTGTGTAATTTATGTTGTCAGTTAATTAGACAAAACTTTTCACTGTACACGTGACAATAAATAAACTAAGTGAAACTAAATAAACTAAACTAAACTAAACAAGTAGTGAAGGTGAATTTGAAGCCTATGTACAACTTTGAACACTTCCTGCCCCCGGAAACACTGGGACACAACAGTCATGGAAAACTGAAAATGACAGGCTTTTTAACTTATTTTTAAATATCACTAATATTTATAGAAAGCCGATATTGGAAAAAGGATTTAGCAAAGCAGTACGACATTCTGTTATTACAATACAATCGGAATCATTGGTGATCATTTTCCAATGCTCAATAGATTCTGGATCTGTTCCTGTGGATTGGAGGATAGCTAATGTTATCCTTCTTTTCAAGAAAGGAGCGAGAGAGAGAAAACGGGGAATTACAGACCAGTTAGCCTGACTTTCCCTGGTGGGAAAGATGCTGGAGTCACTTATTAAAGAGGTAATAATGGAGCATTTGGATAGCAGTAAAAGGATTAGTCAAAGTCAACATGGATTTATGAAAGTGAAATCATGCTTGACTAATCTTCTGGAATATTTTGAGGATGTGACAAGTAAAATGGATGAAGGGGTGCCAGTGGATGTAGTGTATCTAGACTTTCAGAAAGACTTTGATAAGGTCCCACACAGGAGACTGGTGACTAAAATTAGAGCACATGGTATTGGAGGTAGGGTGTTGACATGGATAGAAAATTGGTTGGCAGACCGGAAGCAAAGAGTAGGAGTGAACAGGTCCTTTTCAGAATGGCAGGCAGTGGCGAGTGGAGTGCCGCAAGGCTCGGTGTTGGGGCCACAACTGTTTACCATATATATGAATGATTTGGAAGAGGGAATTAGGAGCAACACTAGCAAATTTGCGAATGACACAAAGCTGGGTGGCAGTGTGAACTGTGAAGAGGATGTTAGAAGGTTGCAGGGGGACCTGGACAGGTTGAGTGAGTGGGCAGATGCGTGGCAGATGCAGTATAATATAGATAAATGTGAGGTTATCCACTTTGGCGGCAAAAACAAGGGGGCAGATTATTATCTCAATGGGGTTAGGTTAGGTAAGGGGGAGGTACAGCGAGACCTGGGTGTCCTTGTACACCGGTCACTGAAAGTTGGCGTGCAGGTACAGCAGGCAGTGAAGAAAGCTAATGGAATGTTGGCCTTCATAACAAGAGGATTTCAGTATAGGAGTAAAGAGGTTCTTCTGCAGTTGTATAGGGCTCTGGTGAGATCACATCTGGAGTATTGTGTACAGTTTAGGTCTCCTAATTTGAGGAAGGACATCCTTGTGATTGAGGCAGTGCAGCGTAGGTTCACGAGATTGATCCCTGGGATGGCGGGACTGTCATATGAGGAAAGATTGAAAAGACTAGGCTTGTATTCACTGGAGTTTAGAAGGATGAGGGGGATCTTATAGAAACATATAAAATTATAAAAGGACTGGACAAGCTAGATGCAGGAAAAATGTTCCCAATGTTGGGTGAGGTCAGAACCAGGGGCCACAGTCTGACGTGAGAAAAACTTTTTACCCCAGAGAGTTGTGAATTTATGGAATTCCCTGCCACAGAGGGCAGTGGAGGCCAAATCACTGGATGGATTTAAGAGAGAGTTGGATAGAGCTCTAGGGGCTAGTGGAGTCATATAACATATAACCATATAACAATTACAGCATGGAAACAGGCCCTCTCGGCCCTTCCAGTCCGTGCCGACCATTTGTTTTCCCCTAGTCCCATCTACCTGCACTCAGACCATACCCCTCCATTCCCTTCACGTCCATATACCTATACACTTTACTCTTAAATGTTAAAATCGATCCTGCCTCCACCACTTCTACTGGAAGCTCATTCCACACAGCCACCACCCTCTGAGTAAAGAAGTTCCCCCTCACGTTACCCCGAAACTTCTGTCCCTTAATTCTCATGTCATGCCCTCTTGTTTGAATCTTCCCTACCCTCAATGGGAAAAACGTATCCACGTCAACTCTGTCTATCCCTTTCATCATTTTAAAGACCTCAATCAAGTCCCCCCTTAACCTTCTGCGCTCCAAAGAATAAAGACCTAACTTGTTCAACCTTTTTCTGTAAATAGTTGCTGGAACCCTGGCAACATTCTAGTAAATCTCCTCTGTACTCTCTCTATTTTGTTGACATCCTTCCTATAACTAGGCGACCAAAATTGTACACCATACTCCAGAATTGGTCTTACCAATGCCTTGTACAATTTTAACATTACTTCCCTACTCCTATATTCAATGCTCTGATTTATAAAGGCCAGCACACCAAAGGCTTTCTTTACCACCCTATCTACATGCGATTCCACCTTCAGGGAACTATGCACAGTTATTCCTAGATCCCTCTGTTCCACGGCATTCCTCAATTCCCTACCATTTACCATGTACTTCCTATTTTGATTTGTCCTGCCAAGATGTAGCACTTCACACTTAACAGCATTAAACTCCATCTGCCATCTTTCAGCCCACTTTTCCAAATGGCCCAAATCTCTCTGTAGACTTTGAAAATCTACTTCATTATCCACAACACCACCTATCTTAGTATCATCTGCATACTTACTTATCCAATTTTCCACCCCATCATCCAGATCATTGATGTACATGACAAACAACAGTGGACCCAACACAGATCCCTGAGGCACCCCGCTGGTCACCGGCTTCCAACCTGACAAACAGCCATCCACCATTACTCTCTGACATCTCCCATTCAGCCACTGTTGAATCCATCTTGCTACTCCACCATTAACACCCAAAGATTGAACCTTCAAAATGGGAAATGGGAAAACTGATTCAGTTAGCACGGTGATGAGGGTGAACCCTCTTCCTACCTTCATTCCGAGGCTGGAAACAAAGAAAATGTTCTATCAAGCCAGGTTCCTTGATACTATGGCAGGGTTGGTGGCACAGTGGCACAATACTGCCTCACAGTGCCAGAGACCCAGGTTCAATCCTGTCCTTGGGAGCTGTTTATGTGGAGTTTGCATGTTCTCACTATGACCTTGTGCATTTCCTCAGGTTTTCCCTTACTTCCCAAAGATATGTGAGCTGGTAGGTTAATTGGCCACTGTAAATTGTCCCTTGTGTGGAGGTGAGTGGTAAAATCTGGGGGAATTGATGACAATATGGAGAGAAAGATGGATTTGATTAGTATAAATGGGTGGTTGATGGTCGGCGAAGACTCAGTGGGCCAAAGGGCCTGTTTCCATGCTGTATCTCTCTCCGATGCAAACATTTTGTTTCCAATTTGAATGCCATGACGATTCAGGAAAGCTTATGCAAGGAAGAGTAATGTTTCTGCTTATCAAACGCCTTGTTTTATGATTAGAGATTCTTTACTTTTCTTGTAATTATACACTGCAGACACAGTGAAGTCTTGATCACTTAATTATGAATTGTACTATTTAACCTTTAATCATGATGGTGATTACTAATAATACAGGTTTAGTTGTGTATCTCATAAATATGTATACAGTATTGTTCCATGGATACTTAAAGAAGCAGAGAGTACGAATGGAGCAACTTCTTGAGTTAACAGTCAGTTATAATTGTGATATTAGTTGCATTAATGGAGTTAAATGTGTTTCTGGATCAGGTTGTGAATGTAGACAGTAGTTTAATCTTTTAATCTTGGACATTATTCTATCTGTTCAGATGACTAACATTCAGCTGGGTGTTACAATAGAAATGTAAATCTATAGAAAGCTATCAAGTAATGAAATAAAAGGCAGAGGAAAACTTTATGAGCATTTAAATTCTAATCTACCAATATTGTCAACGTTAACCTTTAAATTTTAGTGGTAGCCCTCTAGTTTCTGCCATTCAAGAAATAGTTATAGAGTCACAGGGTCATACAGCATGGAAACAGGCTCTTTGGCCCAATTTCCCCACACCGGTCATGATCAGGATTTCAAAAGATGTAGTGCAAAATAGCATCCCAAAAAATGTTGAAACACTGCAGATGCTGGTTTACAAAAAATGACATAAAGTGCTGCAATAACTCAGCAGGCCAGGCAGCATCTCTGGAGAATGGATATATTCTATACATAGTCTCCATGGACAAATTATCCATGTTCTCCAGAGATGCTGCCTGACCCACTGAGCTGCTCTAGCACTTTATGCCCCTTTTTTAGAAAAATAATAAAAATTAGGAGTTTAAACAGATATAGCAATGCATTCTTTTAAAAACGAGCATTGTCATATATATATATATATATATATATATATATATATATATATATATATATATATATATATGTATATGTATATATATATATATATATATGTATATGTAATTTAAAAGAGCTACTCTAATCCTCAACAAGGTCACTTTTCAAATTATCTCACTTGTACTGCAATAAATCACGTGAAGAAAGACAGTTCATGAATCACAAAACCATAAATGGATAGCAGCCCAGCACAATGCACAAGCAACCAAGATCATATACCTCAGGGGATCCTCACCTAACAGACATTACAGAACTGTTAACTATTAACAGTTTACCATACAATCAGTTTTGTATGTCACAATTTGAAATAATAAATTATGCTTTTTCAGCTTTTCCAGTTAACAGCAATTAGTCACTGAATGCCATCAAGCTCACAAAATAATTTATTTTTCAATCTGTGGCAGATACAGACAGATGGCAAGGCTTCTTAGAGAATTATGTGGTCAAGTGGAGCAGGTTGCAGCAAATGAATTCAGCGGTTCTCACCTAAATCGTGCCTCACGTGACAAAATAAGTAGCGAAGAAGGAAACAAGCGCTAGAAGTGAAATAAAATGAAGCTTGCTGATGGAACATTGGCAAGTAGGTCGAGCACAGTGAAAATAGTAGGATTTTCACTGGCAAATGTAATTTAATTTAATAAGTTACCCATTTTCGGACAGGGGTAAGGCTAAAAGCAACCATGACAATCCATAGTTATTGAATAAAAAGTGTTCTTCATGTCAGTGATACTTTGGAAGTGACTATTCCCTAGTTACATAATGTAACTGTCTGAAGATCATTTAAAGCTTTTATAGTAATGCAAAACAAATAACATACATATGAACTAAATATGCACCAAAATAATTTTATTAAAAATTTTATAGACAGAATGCTTTGCGTGCTATTAAGCTTTCTTGCAATAATTTTGTAATGAAAATTAACGATTACTTATGTGTTAATTAGAGATATCAATTATAATTAAATAGTTCCCAACGTAATCAGAAGATTGCAGCGGGTATATTTTGAAAGGTTTGACAGATTTCCCGTAAATTATTTCTTGCTGGTTTGCAAGATATTAGTCTGGGGTTTTTTATGCTCATTACTTGGCATATCTCACACTGTCAATGTCTGGTGAAGGTGTGAAAGGAGAGAATAACAACGCTCCTAAACTGCTGATATGTCTGCAGATCAAATGGCTACTTCATTTCCTGTCATCTCTGTGTGCTGGCTGCCAGTATCATCGGTTGTAGGGAGTACAATTAGGCAGATCTTCGCTCTGGGTTCAGCATTGCAGTTTGTTGGGAGTATCTCTTCCGCCGTTCAGGGCCAGATCGGACAATACCTCATTGAAATTTTAATAAAACCTTGCATTTCCATTTTGAGAAAATTAAATTCCCAAAAGCTTAATATGCAAGTTTAATCGGTAGTAAGGAAGGCAAATTCAATGTTAGCATTTATTTCATGAGGACTAGAGTATAAATTCAAGGATGTAATGCTGCGACTTTATAAGGCACTGGTCAGACTGCATATGGAGTGTTGTGAGCAGATTTGAGCCTCGTTTCTGAGGATGGATGTGTTGACATTGGAGACAGTCCCGAGGAGGTTTACGAGAATGTATGATGAGCGCTTGAAGGTTCTGGGCCTGTACTCTCAGGAATTTAGAAGGATGAGGGGAGACCTCATTGAAACTTACTGGAAAGTGAAAGGCCTTGACGGAGTGGATGTGCAGAGGATGTTACCACTCGTGGGAGAGTCTAGGACCAGAGGGCACAGCTTCAAATAAAAGGACACACCTTTAGAAAGGAGATGAGGAGGATTGTTTTTAATCAGAAGGAATTCATTGCCATCAATTGCTGTTGCCAAGTCATTAGGTATTTTTAAGGTGGAGATTGACAGATTCTTGATTAGAGATCCTGCCTGGCCCACCGAGTTACCCCAGCACTTCTCTTTGTTCATGCTGGACAGCATCAAAATGGATGTCAGTTAATTGATAATGTGGGAGATTGATTAGGTGGTATCAGAGGAATCACTGATGAATCTGTGCCTAATCGCTAGGCAGAAAATATTAAAAATGACATTATACTCATCACTAATTCTTCTCTCATTTCAGTTATTCTATTTTCCTGTGAATTATCTGATAATTGATGCATCTGGACCTGACTCAGTTCATCTTCCATCTAGCCATCTTTTGCAAGCTTGAGCTCATCCAAAACTCGTACTTTTTTTAGTTTAGATATACAGCACAGAAACAGTCCCTTCGGCCCACTGAGTCCACACCAACCAGCGATCACCCCGTACACAGCACTATGCTACATACTAGGGACAATTTACAATCTTTACCAAAGCCAATTAACCTACAAACCTGTACGTCTTTGGAGTGTGGGAGGAAACCAGAGCACCCGGAGAAAACCCACACAGTCACAAGGAGAGCATACAAACTCCGTACAGAGAGCACCCATAGTCAGAATAAAACCAGGGTCTCTGGTGCTGTAAGGCAGCAACACTACCACTGTGCCACCATGCCACCCCTTCCATTCATATTTCAATTTGCTTTATCCATCCCTGTGGAGACGGACCTACATTGGTACTTAGTTTTGCCTTGGTTTTAAAATTCTCACTTTTGTTTTCAAATCTCAATGATTTCACTCCTCCAGCTCTGGAATTCTCTTTGATTTCCTCTTTCCTCCCAATTCTGTCCTCTAGCACATCCAAGACTTTCTTACTTCTGTCATTTGGAGAAGATGCCTCAGTTACCTGAACTCGAGCGCCCGAAATTCCCAGAACCCAGAAATTCCTTTCTTAAAGCTCCTTCTCTAACTCTCTCTGTTCTCCTTGAAGATACCCTATCCCCTTAGCCAAGCTTTTACTAATCCTAAAGATAGACAGAAAGCTGGAGTAACTCAGCAGGACAGGCAGCATCTCTGGAGAGAAGGAATGGGTAACATTTTGGTCCGAGACTCTTCTTCATTAATCCTATCTCGATATCCCCTTATAAAAGTCCACTACCGATTTTCTAGCACCCTTGGTTCCAAACCGTGCTGGATAATTCATTTTGCCAGACCCCATTCACATCATAATGGTATAACAACACATCTCTGCCCCACTGATTATATCCCTCCCGTGTCTCGAATGCATCAGGTATTCTAGAAACTTAAAAATATTAAATGTAAATTAGAAGTCCTTATGCATGACAGACTACTGCCACTTGGACCTTACTTGGAAGCCATGAATATAACCTAAGTATTGCACAAAACCGAGGGATCACCACCAACAACTGCAGATGTAAACAAATAACTCTTTCAGAACGGAGGGAAATGTCCTGAAAGAGCTTGCACTAAACACAATGCCATCTGTGGCCGCCCAGGGAATGTTTAAGTGCACTCATAATTTTGTCTGCATTAAAGGAGGTGCCGGGCAATCGTTGGTGGATCTGGATAATGTTTCGTTAATTTTATCTTGCAACTCTCCATAAACCAAATTAGGAGATGTTACAAAGTTTTCAGTGTTAAATAAAGCCAGTTAATGGTGAGATTTTCTTTTTTTTTATTATAAATACTTTTATTGAAGGAAAGATACAATACATTTGATGTAATGCATTACATTTCCCTGCATTTTGTTTTTTATATATAACAACAAAATGACCCTCACCCATCCTTCCTGAACACTACTTGGCAGCTGATGTGTTCACAATACAACATATCACAAATATAAATGCACATTTTTACAGCAATACCTCTACATTCTTCTAAGGCGCAGGCCCATACATACCCACAACATGTCAGATGATTCAGAATACACTCATTCATTATGCATCAACCGTCCTGTGTGGTAATCAACATTTGTGTAAACAAAAATAAGTAAATAAATAAAAGTAAAACATAATTAAAGGCAGATCCCCAACTACAATCAAGTGGGTAGTTATTTTAGACTCTCAAAGTATGACAAAAAAGGTTCCCATTTCGAATAAAACTTTTTCACAGACCCCCTCAATGTAAATTTGATCTTTTCTAATTTTAGAAAAAAAAACATTACATCCTCCAGCCAAGCAGCAGCAGATGGAGGAGTGGTACATTTCCAGACCAGCAAAATTCTCCTATAGGCCAAAAGGGATGTGAATGCAATGATGTCAGACTGGTTTGCATTTAAACCCAAAGTTTCATCTGTTACACCGAATACAGCTACAAGCGGGCAAAGCCTCACCATCACCCCAAGGGTGGACAGTACGACATATTGGATGTAAATCAAAGGGTTTTCATGCAGGGAGGAATAATGCTTAAAGCTGTGGGGTAGAGACCAGGATTAACAAAACTGTGGACCGCCAAGCAGGCAACCAGTCTGTATCTCCGTCGTGGGGAAGCCAGAATAATATCTTTTGGATATTGGATGCCCAGTAATAATGAATAAAGCTAGAAGGCCCAGTTCACCTACTTTCACAACATTTTGATGCACTTATTAACCCTTGGAACCATGTTTTTTTTTTTTTTTGTTTTTGTTTTCAATTTAATTTTTTTAATTTATTTATTAGAAGTAAGTACATTACATTTTAATGGTACCTTTTTACAGGTTCCCAGAAATTATTAAAACATTCTTTGGATGCAACTTCTTTTTTTTTTAGAAAGAAATGATTAAAAGAAACAAGTAGTGAAGTCGTGAGTATAATAGTCTAGTGGTGTAGTGTAAAAAAAGAAATAAGTGAGGAAGATGACAGAAAAGCTGCAGATTCTCCAACGCCACAAATCCGATGTTTTTTTAATATTCCATAATCCCATTCTCTCCACTCAAACCCAGAAATTTTAAATTTCCGATGCTACAACAACCATGAAATCCACAAGGTCAATAAATGGAGACCTTAGCGTTAAGAATTGGTCCTTTTTTTCTATTAAGGAGAGTCTCATTTCTTCCAAATGCCACTATTTTCCAACATATTACCATCCACATTAATTGTTGGGATGTTGCGTATAGTAGCCTTTTTCCTCCAGATTTTAGCATGAGTTTTTTCGCTATTATTAAACTGTTATTTAAAAAATGAGATATGGGATATTTAATTTGTTTCCATACTCCAAAGATAATCTTTTCATGCTAGGTCCATGTATCTAAATAAACTAGTGAATATAATGCAAATATTTGCACACAAATTCTTTGAAGTTTTGTGCAAGAGAATGTGCGAAAATTGCATTATGGAGAGAAAGGCAACTTATCACAGAAGAAATATTGAATAAAATTTATTCAACCTAACTTTGAATAATATATCTCTTGTAATATTTTTAAAATTGAATTAAATTATGTCTTGTGTTAATTGAACATTTAATGTACATATTATCAAATACCTCTCCCATGTTTCTATGAAATTTTTTATCATAATCTCTGTTCCTACAGTCTTCTCTAATTGCCTCTGTTGATGGCAATTCTCTATTAAGAATACTGTTATATAATGAAATTTATTTTTGTGAGTCCGCCTAATATTCATTGTTCTTACAGTGGGTCTATCGTTTAAAACTGTAATCTGTATATATTTTTTTATAAAGTCCCACTTATCTGTAAATATTTAAATTATTGGTTATTATTCATTACATTTGTTTAATTTGTTGAAATTATGTTAATAAATGCCCATTTCATACATGTCCAACTTTTTAATTCCCAATCTTTCCCATTGTCTATATGTTTTTATCCATAAAAGATGGTTTAAATACCGGATCCTCTTCCACCTATTGGTTAATGATGATATGTTTCTTAATTTTAAGTTAATTTTATTTGTTTCTAAATTCGATTTTGTATTGTGTATGAATGGATTCTGCGTATATATTTATTATTTAATTTTATCGGGGAGAAGAGGATCGCTCCTAAATCATAAGGAAAACAATCCTCTTGTTTCCAATTCGTATCCATTCCATCTGAGACAGAGGACAATCCAACCAATATAATAATATTCTATAATATGCACTGCCCAATAATAATATAAAAAAATTAGGCGAGTGCAACTCCCCTACACTGTCCTTTAGGTTTCCAATTGAATTTATTTTAATTCTGTGGTCTTTTGAAGTTCCCATATAAAATTTAGTAATATTAGCCTCTAGGTTTTTTTTTAAAATATTTTGCTATATATATTGGTATGGATTGGCATTAAATATATTATTTGTGGTATCACTATCATTTTTTATAGCATTTATTCTGCCAGTAATGATGAGTGCGGGAGCGTTTTGTCCAGAAACTTTGATGTCAGTCGTTTCAATATCGTATTTAACAGGCAAGGACTTAAAATTAGCGTTTAAATAGATTTATATGCATTGCTTGGTAACTTGAATTACCTAAATACTGTTAAATTTTTCCTGTTGAAGATTTTAGTATAGGAAAATTTTAATATGATGATTCGCTTAGTCATGGAGGCTTCGTAGACCATAATTCAGCTTTTATTCTCAATATTATTCTATATCCATGAATAAGGAAGCCAAATTCCTCTATACATCTTTAATAATTTCGGGGATACTCGTTTCAAGAATGTTGAATGTGTATATATATAAGTGCTTTCATCCGCGTATTATAATGAATTTTGTTATTAGAGTCCCGGTCTGGAGTGGTTGTAATCCTGAGATATTCGGATGTTGTTCATGTCCGTTTTCATTGGCCAGTGGCTCCTCGTATCGCATAAGGAGTCGCAAATTAGCTGAGAGGTGTTAATGAAGAACAGTATCCCTATGCGCCTATATTGCCTACAACGTGACAAATTGGGCTAAGTTGTGTAGGACAACATAGTGTATTAGTTAATTGCTTTCTTGCTGTTGGTTTATCCATGATAATAGATGTTCCTTTATGCCCATCTAAGTTGAATTATCTTGCCCAGATATAAGATTTTTGGTATTGACTGTTTAAAGTACTATGCGTAGCAAAACCTTGTACGTGCACATTACCATGATCAAAAGTTGTTGTGCTTCTGATCGCCCAAAGTGTATAGACTGATGTCTTCCTCTTTTCCCCTTTGATAGATGAATACAATTTATATTAATAAAGTCGTTCGTCAAAGATGTTAAGGAGAATTGTCTTTTGGGTGAATAAACCCTGTTTGGTCTGGTCTATCAATTTATTATATATATTTGCTCAATCTTCTTGCTAAGATGACTTAGTATAGCAAAAATTTTTATTGATTCTGTATTTTGAAAAGTGATATGCATCTATATAGAATGACAGATAGATAGATACAAGATAAATTTTATTTTCCCACTGTGAAGGGAAGGCACCAAAGTCAGCTCTATCCCGATTGTTCCCCCACTGTTCACCCATGGTCGGGGCCGCTCCCGAACCCCCCTGGCAGTCGCCGCTACTGGCGGCCCGATGTTCAGGCCCCGCCTCGCCTGGGGTGATTTAAGTCCGAGTGTCGGGAAAATGGTCGGGGGTATGGTTCTTTTATTTTGACGTCGACGGAAAAGTTTCTGTGACCTCGAGTCGGGCCCCTCTAGACCGGTATTTTTAGTCTCATTAGGCGTCCCAATGTGTGCAGTGGCTAAAGTGGTAATTCTATTTTTTGGTAATGTATTGTAATCAAAACAGGGGAGGGAACTGCAGAGATGCTGATTTTTTATACCAAGGATTGTCAACAAAATGCTGCATTTGCAGTGAACTAAACAGGGTCAGGCGCAGGCCGCGCACGAGGTGGAGATGCAGGCTAGTGATGGCCCTCGGCAAAGGGCCCCAGTCAAAATCTCCAGAAGTTCAGCGCCGCCCGCGTTGGAAGAGGTAAGCGTCTCCAAACCAAGAGCTCCATGATAGTTTGGAGTCAGCCGTGCCCAATGCGCTCCGAGAAGCTGCCATATTCAATGGCGACAACAGGGTTGGCTATCTCCACTGTCACTTAAAGCAAAAAAAAAAAAAAAAAAAGATAAAGAACCTGTAACCCCCCCATAACTAAAGAAGACAAAAACACAAATCCCCTACCCCCCCCCCCCCCCCCCCCCCCCCCCCCCCCCCCCCCCCCCCCCCCCCCCCCCAACGACCCCCCCCCCCCCAAGATTATTTGATAAGATATAGACGCTTCTGTGTGTTTTTTCTCCCTGCCGAACCCCCCCTATTTTTTTCCGGTGACTCCAGCGCCACGCGCGCCGCTGTTTGCAGCTCTGGTCCGGTGTTCGCCGCGTCCCTACAGCAGGGAAAAGGCCGTGTATAATCGATCCAGGCATGTAGGGTTCACGCGACGGTGAGGGGCGAGGACGCGATCAGTCAGACAATAGTCACAGTCTCCGGCTCCAAGATATACGAACTAGTGTGAGTTTACTTATCCCCCTTACCCTGGCCCCCTCCCCCACATATAGTAAAGTTAAAGATTTCCCCCAAAAACTGATTTTTTAACGGACTAAAAAATGTTTTGTAAAAAAGATGTGAAAAACGAATAGGCTATGTGAGCTGGAGGCTGCTGTTCTCGTGCAGCGCATCCTAGTTGCAAGACCCGGCATCTTCTAGATCTGTAGGTTTTTCTTTGTATAAGCGTATAATTGTAGATTCTGACTAGTTTCCTGGGTAAATTTCTTTTCGGTAAAAGCATAACTGTATAATTTAGTAATCGTGGGACCATTAACATCCTGAAATGCTTTTATAGAATTATATTATTTAAAACCATCAGGCCCTGGTGTTCTTCCTCTGTGTTTTGTTCTTTTTTATTGTTTTTTCTTATTTTTTCAGTTGCAATCTAGTCTGCCTAATTCCTCTTGTTCTAAGATATCCTATTTTTGGCAGAAGTTAGACTTATCTAAAAATTTATAATGTTGGTTGTCTTCATGTCAGTTTTAGATTGTAATAAATTTTAATTAAAATTGGGGCAGAACCTTTTGTTAAGTGTCTATTTGGGTAGTAGTTAATAGTTCCCGTCTCTGATATATATTTTGACTCATTGTTTTTTTCCTTTTAACCATATAAGTCCATTATAACAATTTTAACTCTAGCACGGAAAAAGTGAATCCCTCTCAGGCCCTTCCAGTCCGTGCCGACCATTTGTTTTCCCCTAGTCCCTACTACCTGACTCAGACATAACCCCACCCATTCCCTTCACATCCGAAATACCTATCGCACTTTACTTTGTAAATAGTCATAAATCGATTCCTGCCTCCGACCGCAGCTCTTGCTGCGAAGCTCATTCCCGCAGCCACCACCACTTCTGAGTAAAGAGAAGTTTCCCACCTCATGTTACCCATAAACCTCCGTCACCGCGCTATTAGCATTGTTTATTTCATGCTCCTGTCTTGTTTGAATCTTCCCTACCCTTTATGGGAAAAGTATCCATGCAAACTCTGTCCATCCCTTTCATCATTTATAAAGACCTCAATCTAGTCCCCCCTTAACCCTATGCAGCTCCCGTAGAATAAGACATAAAGACCTAAACTTGTACAACCTTTTCATTGCTTCGCTTCAATTGTATGCTAGAAGTTTAATGTAGTTTTATCCCGTCATAATTCAAACTGTGCTGTTTTTGAGAGATCGTGAAAAGGAATCTTCTTACGTCTTGCCGGATAATATTCGGATTAACCCGTTATTAGACAAATAATGTTTATTATGTTTGTCTATGCCTGGGTCTTTTGCGTTTTCCTAATTCTGAATAATTTAATATTCTTATTAACATCCATTGTTTGTCTGTTTTTTTTATTTAGAAAACTTTGATTACAAGAAAGTTATCAAGCACCTCGAATGAATGCATTAAAGATTCCCATAATAGAGATGGTGAAATAACCTGGTGTGTTTCGTATTGTTTCAAAACAAAATTTTCATTTGTTGTTTTAAATACTCGTAACTTGTGGAGTCATTAGCTATTTGTGTGTTAAATCTCCAAAATAATTTTGTACCTGGGCATTCCTCAGGTTTTATTGCGTAAAGTAAAAGTCAGCGGGGACCGTGATCAGAAATAATACTATTGTGGTATTTAGGATTAATCGTAAATGGTATTAATTTTGTGTCCACTAAAAAATAATCAATTCTTGAATACGTTTTGTGTACTGTTGAGTAAAACGAATATTCCCTTCCAGTTGGATTAACTATTCTCCATACATCTATTATATTAGTGTTTTTTATATAAGTGTTTAAGAATTCACTAGACTTGGATTTAGCACTACCCTTCCTTAATTTTATTGATTTGTCTGTATGAATCTATAACACAGTTGAAGTCCCCTCCTACTATTACATTTTTTAAATTATACTCATCTATTTTATCAATAATTTTCTTTAAAAATTGGGGATTATCAAAGTTTGGTGTATAAATAATTATCAGAGTCAGTGGAGTGGAATAAATTTCTCCCGCCACTATCGTGTATCTTCCTTCTTTATCTGATATTGTATTCTTTCATATAAACAGTATACCTTTCCGAATAATAATAGCCGTTCCTCTAGCTTTAGCAGTAAATGACGAGTGATACGTTTGGCCTTGGAACCATGTTACCCCATATAAAGGAGGTTATAGATTGGTTAACTGAGTTAAAAAATGACTTGGATAGGAAGACTGGCAAGCACTGGAACAAATAAAGAAATCTGGGAGTACAGTCATCTTCACCGACTGCACTCTCCCAACCATAGTAAGGGGTGAGACTACGCCATCTCTCAAAGTCAGCCTTCATTAGGCTAACTTGAGGCGTATAATTAGCTTCAAACAGAGATGTGAAAGAGCGGGTAATGCGTATTCCTAGTTATCAAAACCATCTTGAGATAAGAGAAAAGGCAAGGATTCCTGTTGGATTTGTAGGGCTAGGTTGATGGGAAAGCATTCGCATTTTTGGAGGTTTAGTTTATAGCCAGAGAAAGTTCAAAACAATTGCAGGGAAGTAGCTGTAATTCCAGATGTGCTCTCACCAGAGCCCTATACAATGCAGAAGAACCTCTTTACTCCTGTACTGAAATCCTCTTGTTATGAAGGCAACATTCATTAACTTTCTTCACTGCTGCTGTAACTGCATGCCAACTTTCAGTGAATGGTGTACAAGGACACCAGGGTCTCGCTGTACCCCCCCCTTACCTAACTCTAACCCCATTGAGATTAATAATCTGCCCCCTTGTTTTTGCCGCCAAAGTGGATAACCTCACCATTTATCTATATTATACTGCATCTGCCACGCATCTACCCACTCACTCGACCTGTCCAGGTCCCCCTGCAACCTCCTAAACATCCTCTTCACAGTTCACACTGCCACCAGCTTTGTGTCATTCGCAAACTTGCTAATGTTGCTCCTAATTCCCTCTTCCAAATCATTAATATATATGGTAACAGTTGCCGGCCCAACACCGACACCTTGCGCGGCACTCCACTCGCCATGCCTGCCATTCTGGAAAGGACCGTTCACTCCTACACTTTGCTTCCGGTCTGCCAACCTAATTTTCTATCCATGTCAAACCTACCCCCAATACCATGTGCTCTAATTTTAGTCACCAGTCTCCCATGCAGGACCTTATCAAAGGCTTTATGAAAGTCTAGATACACTACATCCACTGGCACCCCTTCATCCATTTACTTGTCACATCCTCAACAAAATTCCAGAAGATTAGTCCTGCATAATTTCCTTTAATAAATCATGTTGCCAAGGACTAATCCATTTACTGAATCCAAATGCTCATTATTACCTCTTCAACTGCTTAATTGGACTCCAGCATCTTTCCCACCACGAAGTCAGGCTAATGGTCTGTAATTCAGCCCGTTTTCTCTCTCGCTTCTTTCTTGAAAAGTGCGATAGCATTAGTTATCCTCCAATCCACAGGAATTGATCCTGAATCTATTGAACATTGGAAAATGATCACCAATGCGTCCACTATTTCTAGAGCCACCTCCCTGAGGACCCTGGGATGCAGACCATCAGGCCCAGGGGATTTATCATCCTTCAGTCCCATTAGCCTACCCAATACTATTTCTCTATGTCAATGGGGGCTCGAGGCCCCCGACCGCGGAAGAACAAAGGGAAGAGACTTGAAGTTTATTTCGCCTTCCATCACAGTGAGGAATGTGTAGGAGTCACTGTGGTGATTGTTCATGTTAAAATGTGTTTTTTTGAGTGGTTTGTTGCTTTTAATTGTATGACTGACCTGGCCAATGAAATTCCTCGTATGTAGCAAAACATACTTGGCGAATAAAGAGTGATTCTGATTCTGATTCTGATTGTGTCGGATCCTTGTCTTTTTTGAGAAGAAGTGAAATAGATGCCTTGTGAAAGGGGGGGGGGGGGGGGGGTAAGGAAACCATTTTCCAAAGATTCTTGAAACATTTCTAGAAGAACTAGTATGAGCTTATCCTTAAATTTCTTATAAAATTCTAATGGGTAGCAATCAGGCACCGGGGTCTTACCACTCTGCATCGCCATAAAGGCATTATTAATCTCTTCCTGCCCAAGAGCCTGATCTAGATCTTCTGCCTCTTCAGGTTCAAGAGTGGGTATTTCCAAACCATCTAAAAAACGTTCCATATTTGTTGCATCTGAGGGGAATTCTGAGGTGTAAAGAGAAGTATAAAAGGCTGTTATTATTAATATTATTAATTTAATTTGGATTGCTTGTTATGTTTTGGTGTGTGTCTCTTATCTGAGGAATAAGTTGTGACGCGGCTTGACGCTTCAGCGGGTGAGCCATAGGCCGACTCGCCTTGTCACCATATTCATAATAGAGACCTCAAGTACTGAGAATTAGTTGTTCTGATTGGTTAGTAGATATAAGATTAAATTTTGCTTGTAAATCAGCACGGCTTTTATGTAATTCAGCAGCGGGTGCCTCAAAGTGTTGCCTGTCCAGACCAAGATGGATTGTGACAGGGTTTGCATTTCCTTCTTATGTTCTTTATTGGCGTATGAGGTATAAGATATGATTTGACCTCTCAAGTAAGCTTTTAAAGTTTCCCGAAATAAAGAGCATGATACCAACTCGGTTTTATTAGTATCGAGGAATGTGTCTATGTTAGCCGATACAAAACTGCAGAATTTCTCATTGGAAATCAAAAGGGAGTTGAGTCTCCAAAGAGGTCATTCTCTAATGTTTAAAGGAAAACCTAGGTCCAGTATCAATGGCAAATGATCTGATATTACTATAGAAGTATATTCAATTTTCTTAACCATAGGAATAAAGGAGCTGTCTATAAAGAAGTAGTCTATTCTGGAAAAAGAACAGTGAACATGAGAAAAAAAAAGAGGATTGTCTAGCAATTGGGTTCAAGAATGCCATACCAGAAGATATCCCCTTAGAACTAGACCTATCAAGCAGTGGATCAATAGCACAGTTCAGGTCTCCCGAAAAGATTAGCTGGTGCGTGTTCAGATCGGGTTTTAATGACAAAACCTTATTTGCAAATTAGACATCATCCAAATTAGGGGCATAAACATTCACTAAGACGACAGGTTTTTGAAAAAGAAACCCGGAAACTATAATAAACTGGCCATTAGGGTCACTGACTTTGTCAGATGGTGTAAACTGTATTCTTTTGGCGATTAATATTGCCACACCCCTGGACCAGCTATTAAATCTAGAGTGAAAAATCTGACTAACCCACACTTTACGCAGTCTATTATGATCTTAAGTGAGTTTCTTGTAGAAGTAGTATATCTGTTTTTAATTGCTTTAGATGAGAAAAAAACGTTAGCTCTTTTAACAGGACCATTATGCCCCTTTATGGTCCAAGATATAAACCTCACAGGATGGCCTCCATCAATGTCACAATTAGCCATATTTCAAAATACTTATTTCAAAACTACATTCAGGGCCTGCCAGCCAAAACAATGTGAAGGCTGCATGTGAGAACACACAATGGGGAAAAAAAAGGTGTAGTGCATTTGTGACATTCAAAAAATAAGCTGCCATTACCCAAAACATTTCCCTCATCCCCTTACAATAACAAGAAAGAATATTTAACACCCAAAATCTAGATCTTCTTCCCCAATCGAGGACGATTGCAGGCATTACAAAACAAAAAAACTTCCTAAGTGTTCCGTAACTAAAACTTTAAATCCAATTGAGGGTGGCTCCCTTCTTCGAAAATTGTATGGTTGATTGCTCTACCTTTAAGGTATATATGCTAAAGATAACACAGGTCAAGCAAAGCATTACGAGAAAGAAAGAAATACAAATTTTATCCCAGAGAGCAATTCTAGACTTTACATTTTCACTGGTTGAACGTCCTTGACTCATTTATCAGATTCAGCAGCATGGCAGTTCAGCTCAATCGAGTTCCACAATTACAAAAATTAACAGTTTACCGACACAGGAGGCCATGCCAATCCCTCTGGTGTATCGAATCATGTTTTTTACCTTCATGAGTGACCTGCAGCCGGCAGGATACAGGAGGCCGAACCGAACCCCTTTCTCGTAGAGCAGGGATTTTATCTCCCTAAAAGCTGCACGTTTTCTTCCCAACACCTGGTGCCCACGGAAGGACAGTTTCAGCCTCCGTCTGGTGATGTTGCGATGTTTGTCCTGAAAATAATAAAAGAGAACCAGAAACACTCTTGGTCTAAGGTAGACAAAAATGCTGGAACACAGTGGGTGCAGCAGCATCTATGGAACGAAGGAAATAAGCAATGTTACGGACCGAAACCATTCTTTAGACTGATGTAGGATGGGAGGGGGGGGAATAAGAAAGGAAGAGAAGGAGCCAGAGGGCTGAGGGAGAGCTAAAAGGAGAGGAGACAGTAAGGGCTGCCTGAAATTGGAGAAGTCAATGTTCATGCCGCTGGGGTACAGACTACCCAAGCGAAATATGAGGTGTTGCTCCTCCAATTTCAAGTGGTCCTCACTCTGGCCATGGAGGAGGCACAGGACAGAAAGGTCAGATTCGGAATGGGAGGGGGAGTTGAAGTGCTCAGCCACCGGGAGATCAGGTTGGTTATTGTGGACCGAGCGGAGGTGTTCGGCGAAGCGATCGCCAAGCCTACTCTTGGTCTCATCGATGTAGATCAGCTGATATGAGCAGTGGATGCAATAGATGAGGTTGGATGAGGTGCAGGTGAACCTCTGTTGCACCTGGAACGACTGCTTGGGTCCTTGAATGGAGGTAAAGCGACAAGTGTAGCATTTCTTGCGGTTGCAAGGGAAAGTGCCCGGGGAGGGGATGATTCGGGTGGGAAGGGACGAATTGACCATGGAGTTACAGAGGGAGCGGTCTCTGTGGAAAGCAGACAGGTGAGGAGATGGGTAGATGTGGTGAGTGTTGAGGTCATGTTGGAGGTGGCATAAATGACGACGGATTATTTGTTGTATGTGACTGCTGGTAGGGTGGAAGGTGAGGACTAGGGGGACACTGCCCTTGTTATGAGTGTGGGGGATGGGGAGAGAGATCAGTGTTATGGGGTATCAAAGAAACCCTGGTGAGAGGCTCATCTATGGTAGGAGAGGGGAATCCCCATTCCCTGAAGAATTAGAACATCTCCGATGCCCTAGTGTGAAATATCTCATCCTGGGAGCAGATGTGACATAGACGGAGGAATTGGGAGTAGGGGATGGAGTCCTTACAGGAAGCAGGGTGGGAAGAAGTGTAGTCCAGATAGCCATGGGAGTCAGTGGATGTTGGTCAGAAGTGTATCACCTGCGATGGAGATAGTGAGGTCAAGAAATGGTAGGGAAGTGTCGGAAATAGTACAGGTGTATTTGAGTGCCAGATGGAAATTAGTGGTGAAATGGATGATGTCAGTGAGTTGTGTGTGGGTGCAGGAGGTAGCACCAATGCAATTGTCAATGTAGCGGATGTAGAGGTCGGGGATAGGGCCTTGATACATCTCAAACAAGGATTGTTCGACGTACCCTACAAAGAGGCAGGCATAGCTAGGGCTATGCACGTGCCCATAGCTACGCCTTGTATTTGAAGGAAATGGTAGTAGTCAAACGAAAAGTTATTAAGGGTAAGGACCAGAGTATCTGTAGACGGGGATTGGTTGGGTCTCCAGTCTACCTTCGATTTTCCAGCATCTGCAGTTCCTTTTTAAACACTCTTGGTTTAGATGGCTTGGTATTCGAGACGTTCATTGGTGTAGGTCCAAAGCATGAGAGGTCTTGGGAAGAAATCAGCCCCCAGCACTTCTTCAAAAAACTCGGTCATAAATTTGACAGGGTCCAAACCTTCCAAATTTTTGGGAATCTCGACGACCGTGATCGATTCTTGAGGTCATCTAACTCCCCCTTCAGAAGTGCATTTTCACTCTGTAATGTAGCTATGGTGGCTTCGGTGCTCACCAGTCTGTCACTGCGGTCATTCAGGCCGTCTTCAGCCTTGCAAATGCGTTCATCATGTGTTTCACAGTAGGACTTAAGTTCCTCCAGAGTGGTGTTCACCGGCAACAAAGCATTTTCAAGTTCTCTTTTTAAGGCAGAATTCATCGCTTGTCTCATATCGGCAAGGAGTACTGAACGATGCCTCTCGAGATCCTCTGGTAGCTCAGCTCCAACACCAGGTAGTGGCGCCATGTCTGCAGCATTCCTGTTTGAGACTTTGCCGTCTATTCCCCCAGTTATAGCTCGGCGGTGCATTTTATTTGCCGTTTCGATGTCTAACGATGCCTTGAGTCATACATAATGTTCAATAGTGGGTTACCTCAAGCATATGACAAAGATGAACAGGTAGACTTTGAGCAGAAATCGGGAGGCACGCTCACACACACCTGTTCACTTCATGTCCAACCCAGACGTACGAGATATTCTTATTCAATTCCTATTGCAACACAGCACATTCTCTAAGATTCTTATTCATAATTCTACCTTAACACTCGAGGATCATGAAAAAATACTCATACACTTCTCAGAAGAATCTCAATGCCTTTGTTTATTACAGGTCTTATATAATTTCAATATGTTACCCATACCATTATTGTCCAGGTTTTTTATTTTAAGTGCAGCTGATACAATTGAGGATAATAATTTTCCAAATATTTATAATGGACTCCTTTCAACTTTAAAAATTATTAAATTTGTTCTTACTGTGCAAGATAATTTAGTATTCATGGACTGATTTATGTCAAGAGTCAAGAGTGCTTAATTGTCTTAGGACCGCGCTCTAGTTGTTGATAGATGGTTCAATTGCCTGATAACAGCTGGGAAGAAACCATCCCTGAATCTGGAGGTGTGCGTTTTCACACGATGGGTAGATAGATGTAAAATGGGTGGATGAGTGGATGAATGGATGGATGGAAGAATGAAAGGACATGGATGGATAGATAGATGGGGAAATGGTCAGTGAATGGATTGATATATGAATGGGTTTTCTTTCAAAAGATAAATAGATTTTCAATTTTTATGAAAATTAAGAGAGCTTGAACTTGAGGAGTAAGGAGCATGTACCTCCTAATGAGAACATTCTACTGGAGGCTACCTAGTAAACTCGTGTTCCACTGCTTCACTGCTGTAAAGGTAAATGCACCTCGCTTTACAATCTTACCCATCATCAGAAAGGCATGGGTTTCCAAACTCATTATAGACAATAGACAATAGACAATCGGTGCAGGAGTAGGCCATTTGGTCCTTCAAGCTAGCACCACCATTCAATGTGATCATGGCTGATCATTCACAATCAGTACCCCAATCCTGCCTTCTCCCCATACCCCTTGACTCCGCTATCTTTAAGAGCCCTATCCAGCTCTCTCTTGAAAGTATCCAGAGAAAATTCCACAGACTCTGTGTGAAAAAGTGTTTCCTCATCTCCATTCTAAATGGCTTACCCCTTATTCTTAAACTGTGGCCCCTGGTTCTGGACACCCCAACATCGGGAGCATGTTTCCTGCCTCTAGCGTGTCCAAAACCTTAATAATCTTACTAGACTAAATGGTACCCATTGGGTCCTATGTTCACATGGGAGGGCTGGTCCCCCAACACAATATTCAACCTCTCCACCAATTCCAATATTGGTGGCCAGTGGGGGGCTTTCTGGAGCGCTAGTATGGGTGTTGTGCCACAAGGGACTAGTTTCCAGAGTACTAGGATGGACATTGTGGGCCAAATGGATTCTTGGGCTGGCAGCTCAGTCACTCAGGCCTGGTGGGCTGGCAGCTCAGTCACTCAGGCCTGGTGGGCTGGTAGCTCAGTCACTCAGGCCTGATGGGCTGGCAGCTTAGTCACTCAGGCCTGGTGGGCTGGCAGCTCTGACACTCAGGGCTGGTGGGCTGGCAGCTCATACCTGGTGGGCTGGAAGCTCAGTCACTCAGGCCTGGTGGGTTTGCAACTCAGTCACTCAGGCCTGGCGGGCTAGCAGCTCAGACACTCAGGGCTGGTGGGCTGGCAGCTCAGAAACTGCCAGAAATTCTGCCAAAAACAGGTGAGAGACAGTGAGAGAGAAGGGTTCATCTTTTTCTGCAGATCACAGCAATGAAGAAGGAAAGTCTATCCTGGCCTGGATCTCACAGGGAGCAATGAAGGATGGGAGAAAAATTCTGGGGTGAGGTTAAATACTTGCAAGGGTAATATTTTCTGATGGGCCAAAGGTGCTCTTTAAAGAAAAATCTGCGTGAAATCTCAGTGAAATGCACTTTTTCTGGACTTTTCCTGGCCTGGCACAGGCCTTATAGGCTAAAATGCTCCTCTTGGGCTAATACGGGCATTTTGGGCAAAAGGGACTGGTTTCTCGGCAAATAGGGGCCTTGTGGGCCAAAATTAGTGGTTTCAGGCAGGCCAAACAACTTATTTCATTTAATTTCCATTTCAATTTCAAGCACAGGGCAGGAAAAACAACTAATTTCATTTCCATTTCCATTTCCATTTCAATTTCAATTTCAATTACAAGCACAGGGCAGGCCAAACAAGTCATTTCATTTCATTTCATTTCAATTTCCATTGCAGTTCAAGCACAGGCCAGGTCAAACCGCTCGTTGCATTTTAATTTCATTTCATTTCAATTTCCATTGCAGTTCAAGCACAGGCCAGGTCAAACCGCTCATTGCATTTTCATTTCATTTCCATTTCCATTGCAGTTTCAAGCACAGGGCAGGCCAAACAGCTCATTGTACTTTCATTTCATTTCCATTTCCATTGCAGTTTCAAGCACAGGGCAGGCCAAAATCTCATTGCATTTTCATTTAATTTCCATTTTGATTGCAGTTTTAAGCACAGGGTAGGCCAAAAGCTCATTGCATTTTCATTTCATTTCCATTTCAGTTTTAAGCACAGGGCAGGCCAAACAGCTCATTGCATTTTTATTTGATTTCCATTTCCATTGCAGCTTCAAGCACAGGACAGGCCAAAAGCTCATTGCATTTTCATTTGATTTCCATTTCCATTGCAGGTTCAAGCACAGGGCAGGCCAAAATCTTCATTGCATTTTCATTTTATTTCCATTTTGATTGCAGTTTTAAGCACAGGGTAGGCCAAAAGCTCATTGCATTTTCATTTCATTTCCATTTCCATTGCAGTTTTAAGCACAGGGCAGGCCAAACAGTCATGCATTTTTAATTTGATTTCCATTTCCATTGCAGCTTCAAGCACAGGACAGGCCAAAAGCTCATTGCATTTTCATTTGATTTCCATTTCCATTGCAGGTTTAAGCACAGGGCAGGCCAAACAGCTCATTGCATTTTCATTTCATTTCCATTTCCATTGCAGTTTCAAGCACAGGGCAGGCCAAACAGCTCATTGCATTTTCAGTTCATTTCCATTCCATTGCAGTTTCAAGCACAGGGCAGGCCAAACAACTCATTTCATTTTCATTAAGGGCTAACAAATAATTTATTACAAGTACATTGCAAACTCATGGTTCAGTTGATTCACAGCTTAGAATCACAGTTGAATCACAATCATTAGAGATAATATATATACGCAGCTAGATAAACAGGGTCTGATCAGGAACAGCCAACATGGATTTGTGCCTGGAAGGTCATGTTTGACAAACCTTCTTGAATTTTTTGAAGCGGTTACTAGGGAAATTGATGAGGGTAAAGCAGTGGATGTTGTCTATATGGATTTCAGTAAGGCCTTTGACAAAGTTCCCCATGGAAGGTTGGTTAAGAAGGTTCAATCTTTGGGTGTTAATGGTGGAGTAGCAAGATGGATTCAACAGTGGCTGAATGGGAGATGTCAGAGAGTAATGGTGGATGGCTGTTTGTCAGGTTGGAAGCCGGTGACCAGTGGGGTGCCTCAAGGATCTGTGTTGGGTCCACTGTTGTTTGTCATGTACATCAATGATCTGGATGATGGGGTGGAAAAGTGGATAAGTAAGTATGCAGATGATACTAAGATATGTGGTGCTGTAGATAATGAAGTAGATTTTCAAAGTCTACAGAGAGATTTGGGCCATTTGGAAAAGTGGGCTGAAAGATGGCAGATGGAGTTTAATGCTGATAAGTGTGAAGTGCTACATCTTGGCAGGACAAATCAAAATAGGACGTACATGGTAAATGGTAGGGAATTGAGGAATGCCGTGGAACAGAGAGATCTAGGAATAACTGTGCATATTTCCCTGAAGGTGGAATCACATGTAGATGGGGGTGTAAAGAAAGCCTTTGGTGTGCTGACCTTTATAAATCAGAGCATTGAATATATAGCAGGGAAGTAATGTTAAAATTGTACAAGGCATTGGTGAGACCAATTCTGGAGTATGGTGTACAATTTTGGTCGCCTATTATAGGAGGATGTCAACAAAATAGAGAGAGTACAGAGGAGATTTACTAGAATGTTGCCTGGGATCCAGCAACTATGTTACAGAGAAAGGTTGAACAAGTTAGGTCTTTATTTGTGGAGCGCAGAAGTTTATGGGGGGGACTTGATTGAGGTCTTTAAAATGATGAAATGGATAATAGACAGAGTTGACGTGGATAAGCTTTTCCCATTAAGGGTAGGGAAGATTCAAACAAGAGGGCATAACATGCGAATTAAGGGACGGAAGTTTAGGGGTAACGTGAGGGGGAACTTCTTTACTCAGAGGGTGGTGGCTGTGTGGAATGAGCTTCCAGCAGAAGTGGTGGAGGCAGGTTCAATTTTAGTGGATAGGTATATGGACGGGAAGGGAATGGAGGGGTATGGTCTGAGTGCAGGTAGATGGGACTAGGGGAAAACAAATGGTCGGCACAGACTGGAAGGGCCGAGAGGGCCTGTTTCCGTGCTGTAATTGTTATATGGTTATATGGTTATATGGTTATCAATTTTATCAAATGTGGCCTCTCCCTCGCGATCTTCCAGAGTGACTGACTCATGTCCAGGCATCCATGGTGTAATAGTCGCCCTCCCCCCCCGGAGAGGGGGCGCTACCTTCATCATGGTGATTGACAGGCGACAGGACCAATCAGCTGATCTCACGTTTTTTTAAACACTCATAACTTTTTTATTTATCATCGATCAGAAAAATCCTCGGGGCTGTCTCAGCGGAGGAGGACTGTGAGTAAGATGGTCAAAAATACAGCAATATAGGGTAGCATTTTTTCTAAAATCAATATACAGCACAGGCAGGAAGTGGCCAAGGTGAGACTTTTAGTTATATATAGATATGTTTCAACAAAATCTCCTCTCATCCTTCTAAATTCCAGAGTATACAAGCCCAGCCGCTCCTTTCTCTCAGCATATGACAGTCCCGCCATCCCGGGAATTAACCTTGTGGCGGTGTGGAGGTAACATTGTGGAGGTGCTGTTTTTCTGATGTCAAAACAGGATCACTTCTTCTCTCTCAGCATAGATAAATAAGTATTTAATCTATACTTAGAATTCCATGTGCTCAATTTCATTGACTGTGCATCATAAACACAGCACTATGATGAATTTAGACGTGTAAGCCTATGCTCTGAAATGTGATTTGAGGTGCCTGCAGGTTTTTTTGAAGATAATGTGTTTAATTTTAATCAGAGACAACATTGGACAACATTCTGTCCTGAACACACATGAACTCTAGACAGACTTGCACAGTCATAGATTCCCACAGCACAGAAAAAGGTCTTTAGGACCAACCTGCCCATGCCGACCAAGTTGCCTAAACGAGCTTTAGACTTTAGACTTTAGAGATACAGCGCAGAAACAGGCCCTTTCGCACACCGATTCTGCACCGACCAGCGTTCCCCCTGTGTTCTAGGACTATCCTATACAATAGGGACAATTTACAATTTTACCAAAGCCAATTAACCTACAAACCTGTACGTCTTTGGAGTGTGGGAGGATACCACAAGATCCGGCGAAAACCAATGCGGTCACAGGGAAATCATTCAAACTGCATACAGAGAGCACCCATACTGTAATCAGAATCGAACCCAGGCCAACCCTACTCTAGACCAATCCAACTCTACCGCTGTGCTATTGTGCCACCATTATTTGCCTGTGCTTGGTCCATATTTCTCCAAACCTTTCCTATATATACAAACCTGTCCAAATGTCTTTTACATTTTTCAATTGTATCCACGTCTACCACTTCCTCTGGCACCTTGTTCCTAAAGGACTTGTCCCACTGTACGAAGTAATTCAAGAGTTCTCCCAAGTTTCCCCTGTTTCGAACTCGAATGTCCGTAGCGGGTCCGTAGGAGTCCGTGCATGTCTCATAGTGGCTTGTATGAGTACCGGGAAATCCGGTAAACGCGTGATGTTTTTTCAACACTGTGAAAATTGTCCACGAGTAAAAAAATACTTGTGATGACATTTTTTTTACTTTTTACTCATACAAGCCGCTATGAGACATCCACGAACTCCTACGGACCCGCTACGGACATTCTCCGAGTTTGAATCAGGGGAAAACTCGGGAGAACTCTTGAATTACCTCGTACAGTGGGACAGGCCTTTTATATGCACCACTTTCTGTGCAAAAAAAGTTGCATCTCAGGTTCTATTTAATATTTCCCCTAACAAATTAAGCCTATGCCCTTGAGTTTTAGATTATCCTATCCTTGGGGAAAGTCTGTGGTTATTCACCTTATCTATACGCCGCATAATATTATAAACCTGGACAATGTCAACCTTTAATCTCCTATGCCTCAGAGAAAAAAAAAACAGGTTTGTCCAGCCTCTCTTATAGCTCAAATCAGACTTGGTAACATCCAAAATATTTTTTGCACCCTTTCCAGTTTAATGACATCCTTTCTGTAGCAGGGCAACCAGAATAGTACACATTACTTCCAATTCAGCACATTCCAGGCACCCACCATTCTCTGCACAAAACAAAAATTGCCCTGAACATCTCCTTTAAACTTTGCCCCTCTTACATTAAAGTTTAGCCCCCACTTTGACATTTGCACCCTGAGAATTAGGTTCTGGCAGTCTACCATATCTATACCTCTCATAATGTTCTGTGCTTGGTCTTACTTCCTCTCTTGATGACTTAATCAATGTTTTATCTTCATTTACAATTTCACAATTTTGACCAATATCACAGTTGGAATATTGTGTGCAGGTCCAGCCACCCTGTTATAAGAAGGATGCCATTCATCTGGAAAGGGTGCCACAATGGGCAGAAGTGGTGCAGCGGTAGTGTTTCTGCCTCATGGACCTGTCCCACTTAGGCAATTTTTCAGCGGACTGACGGTAACTGTCAAGTGGTCTAAAAAATACACACAGTGCAAAACCAAGGTGTAACCGACACACACACCGCAATGAACAGGAAGGTTGGCGCTGTAAAGACGTTTAAAGCAGAGTGTACGGTATGTCCTTTAAAAGAGGGGTGGAGGGAGAGGGGGGAGAAGGGTGGAAGAAGGAGTGAAGACAACTTTTAAGAAGCCAGAGATACACGGCTGTGAAGCTCTGCGGACATTTAACATTACCGGTCTGTTATCCTTGGTTCTGAAAACAACTGCTTACCTTTTTTTCCCCAATGAGCCAATGAAATTCACCGGTCAGCACCGGCTACAACCTACGAGAACCTTCGACCTCCTGACAACCCATTAGGACCTCCTGGCAACCCACCTACAGCTCAAGAATTCTCGCTACTCTCCATGGCAGCTTCATTCTGGTCGACGCATGTTGAAAAATTCACGACGACCATAATGAGGCCGTGACTTGTTCTCAGATTGCGGGAACTCCTCACGACCATGAAGGCGACTCCCCGGCAACCACCCGCGAACATGTGGCGACCATGTGGTGACTGCATAGTCTCCTGCAGTCGCCTAAAAAGTCACCTAAGTGGGACCGGCTCAATACAGCACCAGAGACCTGAATTCAATCCCGACTACGGGTCCTGTCTGTATGGAGTTTTTACATTCTCCCTGTGACCGTGTGTGTTTTTTTCAGGTGTTCTGGTTTCCTCCCGCACTCCAAAGATGTACAGGTTCGTAGATTAATTGGCTTATGTAAAAATTATTAAATTTTCCATAGTGTTTAGAAAAGTGCTAGTGTACGGGATGATCGCTGGTTGGCGCAGACTCAGTGGGGACAAGGGCCTGTGTCCATGGTTGTGTCTCTAAAGTAAAGCAAACTAAATATTTACACGGATGTTACCATGTCTGAAACTCTTTGAGTTATAGGAGAGACTAGAAAGTCTTACAATGATTTTTGTCTCCACAAATGCAGCATGACTTGTTAATTTGTTTTAGCATTTTCCGTTTTATTTCCAGTTTTGCTTTATAAATTTTGCTTCATAAATTGAATAGTAACAGAGAGGGGGGGGGAGGAGGGGGACAAAACAGTGCCGAGATCTCCAGGGGTACTGCAATCCTCCTACCACCTGCCCTGCCCGTACCAGCAGGCAGTCTCGCTGTTAGACCTTGCACCTACCTTCAAATGGCTGTGCAGTGGGGAGAGCTCAATTAATTGCTAAACAGGGCAATGCTTCACTATGTGACTTTGTGAAAGAGCATCTCCACAACCCGAGTTCTCTGGAGGTTTTTGCCTAATCATTTTGCAATGCATTCTTGCTGTTAAAAAAAATCTCAACGCTGCTCTGAATATTCCAATCTGCCCCTTATCACAATGCTTAATTAATCAGGGCGGATCCCAGTAGATTTGGTAGGGTTGACTGTTCTCATTACAGGTGAACACGATATTTGCAGTACTTTTGTTCCACAGGGACGTCTGTGTTCCAAGGCAAAGAATATTGAAAGAAATGTACGGTTCTTGCAAGAGCATACAGCTGCGGCAAATGGAATTTCATATTGAGAAACCTATTTTATGTAGTTCTAAGCATAACACATATGATTAAATAATCAAAGATGTCATCATAAGGTTATGCTGTTTGATTAAATGATAAAGAAACAGGACAAATCAACTAGTTTTCTTGGTGAGGATCTCAGGAGAAAGCTCAGGCATAGTCGGTTTCCAAAGAAAAGATTCTGTCCTGTGTCTCCTCCATTGCCAGAGTGAGGTCACATGCAAACTGGAGGAACAGTAGCTCATTTGTCCGAAGAAGGGTCTTGACCCGAAACACCCCTCATTCTTTCTATCTGGAGATGCTGCGTGTCCCACTGAGTTACTCCAGCATTCTATGACTATCTTCAGTTTAAGCCAGCATCTGTAGTTCCTTTCTACACACCTCATTTTCTGCTTGGGTAGCTTACAACCCAATGGTATGAACATAGAATTCGCCAATTTTGTCCCATCTCCCTGTCCTTTCTCTCTCTTTCCTGTACCCCTCTCACCATAGTACGCACCCATTTCTCCCACCATCCCGCCCCTCTTTTCCCCACACACCCCTTGTCCCTTTCCACCTTCATCACTCCCTCTGGCTTTACATTTCACAATGTGGTTTGAAGTTGGCACATGCAATCATGCACCATTTGCCTGAACCTTCTTTGCTGTCCATTCCCTCTCTGCATGCACGCTCATGAGCTGCACGGTGCTATCCATGCAGATCTCAGCCCCCTGGAGGCACTGCATTGAAGCCAGCTGCTGCACAAGTGCTTGCAGCTGATGCTATTTTGCTGCACACACCTGTGTTCAGCAAGCAGCATTTGGCTTTCGTTCCAGCCAGGATGCGCATTGCATGAAACTGAAGTGTCCGACCATACTCTAACAACCAAATTTACCAGAGATGCATGTTACACTTTGATACATAAAACACAGCTTCAATATTTCATCAAATACTCGCCAATAAGCTTTAGGTGTATTTTTATTTCTCTCCAAGTTTCCCGTTGCATTACCATTGCATTTTCCAGGAGAGGATCGCTGTCCGAAATCACTATCTAACTTTCCTGCCACATGAATGTTTCGCCTCCAGTTCACTCTGATTGGATTAATCAGGATATTATCAGAGATAAACAGTTACAGGTTTAGTTCAACGCCATTGCACTGAAACAGGCCCTTTGTCTCACCGACTCTACGCCGACCATTGATCACCCGCTTCGTTCCAGATGTTATCCCACTTTCTCATCCACTCCCTAAACATTGGAGGCAATTTACAGAGGACAACTAACCTATGAACCCGTACATGTTTGGATACTAGACTAAGTGGGACCCGTTGGGTCCCATGTTCACACGGGAGGGCTGGTCCCCCAATGCAATATTCCACCTCTCCACCAATTCCAATATTGGTGGCCAGTGAGGGGGGTGGGCTTTCTGGAGTGCTAGTATGTGTGTTGTGGGCCAAAGGGACTGGTTTCCAGAGGGCTAGTATGGACATTGTGGGCCAAATGGATTATTGGGCTGGCAGCTCAGTCACTCAGGCCTGGTGGGCTGGCAGCTCAGTCACTCAGGCCTGGTGGGCTGGCAGCTCAGTCATTCAGGGCTGGTGGGCTGGTGGGCTGGCAGCTCAGTCACTCAGGCCTAGTGGGCTGGCCGCTCACTCACTCACAGCTGGTGGGCTGGCAGCTCATTCACTCACTCATGGCTGGTGGGCTAGCACCTCTCTCGTGCACTCACTCACATCTGGTGGGCTGGCAGTTCACTCACTCACTCACGGCTGGTAGGTTGGCAGCTCCCTCACTCACGGCTGGTGGGCTGGCAGTTCACTCACTCACGGCTGGTGGGCTGGCAGCTCACTCACTCACGGCTGGTGGGCTGGCAGTTCACTCATACACTCACGGCTGGTGGGCTCACACACACACCCTCCATCACACATACCCTCCATCACACACACACACACACACACCCTCCATCACACTCACACACATTCCATCACACACACACACACAGTAACACTAACACACACACTAACACACACTCTCACACACACACACTCAAGCTCACACACATGCACACACTCACGCACACACTCACACACAACATATATGACAGTAAAACTCACGTGGCTGAACGCGACCTCTCAACTGAGCGGGACTTCTCAACTGAGCGCGACCTTTTGACTTAGCACGGTGCAGACTAACAATTCAGTTCACTCACAGTGCAGACTAAGAATTCAGTTCACTCACAGTGCAGACTAACAATTCAGTACACTCATGGTGCAGACTAACAATTCAGTTTACTCACAGTGCAGACTCACAGTTCAGTTCACTCACATCGTAGACTCACAGTTCTGGACTGAACTCTCACTTCCGGGGTGACTGACTCACGTCCGGCCTCCGGGACTTTATTCTCCTGGCCCCCTGGAAGGGGCGTTACCTATATCATGGTAAATGACAGGCGAGAAGACCAATCTGCTGATCTCACGATTTTTTAAACATTCATAATGTTTTTATTATTTCACTGATCGGAAAATACCTTGGGGCGCTTGGAGTAGAGGGGGATGGTGAGTAATATGGCGAAAAAATCATAGCGATGTAGGGTAGCATTTTTTCTAAAATGTATTTACAATGTAGGCCGGAAGTGGTCAAGATGAGATTTTAGTAATAGTACAGATAGATGTAAGAGAAATTGAAGCTTTTGCACCAGATCAAAAATGACACTGTTTCCATAGTCCATGGTAAGTTTATCCAAAACTACAAACGTAACAAAACAGCAAAACATATTTTTGAGTTGGAAGAACACATTCGCTATTTTTGAAAATATATAATTCTCTGCAGAAAATCATATGTTGGAACAGAAGGCATTAAATTTAGAAAATGTAATAAGGCATTGAAAATAAATGCTCAACATATTTGGAGGTGGTTGGAGAGAAGATTGAGATCAAGCGGCACATATGAAAACACAATGGCTGAGATCTGATGTGCCAAATGTGATGCTACTCTGTGTTAACATTATCTGCTATATTCATTCAAATAATATGATTTGAACTAACGATGCTTATGCCAATTTTTTTGATGCATTCACTGCATCTTATCAATAAATATATCCATTGATTATAGTCATAGTAGATGGTTTCTGGAAAGAAAACATCTTTGCAGACCATATCATCACATCTCAAATTGTTCTAGATACGGTGAATTAATTATGAAGTCCATTCACCACTTCAACATTATTGGATTTGAAGAAGGGTCCTGACCCGAAAAGTCACCAATCCTTTTTCTCCAGTGAAGCTGCCTGACCAGTTTAGTTATTCCAGCACTTTGTGTTTATCTTCAGCATACTGTACATCGGCATCTGCAGTTTCTTTCTACACATTATTTTATTCAACTGGATCCTATAAAACAAACAACCCCAGACTCAATCTGATATTAGTTGAGGAAGAAAAATTGGCAAAGATCTCTGTTCATCTTCAAACAGATATTTTTATATTGAGTGAACAGAAGGAAGTAAACTGTACAGCCTTTAGTTTAACAACCTTTTTAGACTTCAGACTTTAGAGATACAGCATGGAAAGAGGCCATTTGGCCCACTGAGTCTGTGCTGACCAGTGATCACCCCGAACACTAACACTATCCTACACACTAGGGACAATATTTTTTACCAAAGCCAATTAATCTACAAACCTGTACTTCTTTGCAGTATGGGTGGAAACCGGAGCACTCATAGAAAACCAACCATACAGACAGCACCCATAGTCAGGATTGAAACCGGATATCTAATGCTGTAAGGCAGCAACACTACCGCTGCGCCACTGTGCCTTCACTCCGAAAGACCCTACCGCTGACTGTGCAAGAGCTGCTTGATACTGCATTAAAGTGCTTGCCTGGTCCTGGTGTGGAGTTTGATTCCTTGACCTAAAGGGATACCTACGCTGCACTTGATCTAATTGGAACTCCTCACACATATTCCCAGTCATTCTCCTGAAAATTAATCTTCTGCAAAATGAAATCAAAATAACCTGAAATAAAATCAATTTAAAAAAAAATAATTGAATGGGAATTGAGAAGACAATTTTGTGATCCATGCTGCGTCAGGATTTCACTCATCGTCTAAAACCCACCGTTGTCGTCAAACCTCTGTTTATCTTCCATCTGGAAGATAAAAGGGAATAATTGAAAGTCACAGTACGTATTACAAATAAACCATTTAAGAAATTGGTGAGTAGCAAGCCTTTGTAGTCACACTAGAGATTGCATTACACTTTATACGTCTGATAAATGATGTTACTGCATTTTCCCTCCAGTCAATCCAATAGAGACACGTTGCTTATCATATAAATGACTAAGTGGGCACATTGATCTGCTCTGGTACCTTACCGCAATAAAATGTAATAATCTCCTCTTAAAATGATTGCAAGTCTGTTTCTGTGTTTAGATCACCATTATCTCCCATTTCAGAAGAAAAGGAAGCCTTCGAATCACTGCCTTACCTGCTACGAAGAGGATTCAGTCTAAACACTGACAATGTGATTCCAAAACAGAAATCTAACACTATTAGTGGCTGCTCTGAATGTTAAGTTGGCAAACAGATGGCAGTTGCTGGTTACATCCTGTTCTCTTAGTTTTGTTGAAATTATCTACGGCTCTTTGTTAAGCATCTGAAGTCCATCTGAAGAACTCAGAGTTCAAGTCATCCCCACACTGCATAAAATTTAGACAGACGCTTTTGGAATTGGGATTCATCCTACTTCTAAGTAGAACCCATGATTTTCTCAATTCTGTTAACCCTTGCTGTCTCCTCCCCTCCCCACCTCTCCCTCAGCCTTCGGGCCCTGGCATTCCCTCTCTCTCTATCTCTCTCCCCCACTCTAGTCGTACTAGCTTCTCATTTTCACACTACAAACAGCTTACAATGGCTTGTTCCCTTTATCATCGATACTTTTTTGCATATCTTTCATTCATTGTTCTTTATATCTCCATATCACCTCTATATCTCTCGTTTCCCTGATCCCTGACCAGTCTGAAGAAGGGTCTCGACCCGAAACGTCGCCCATCTCCTTCGCTCCTTAGATGCTGCTGCACCCGCTGAGTTTCTCCAGCCTTTTGTGTACACCCCATAACTCAACTAACTGCATTTTTTACACTTGTATTGCTGCACGAGGCTTCATTGGATCTATAAGTGGGAAATTTATCTTTTCCAAATGGAGAACGGCAATGGGAGAATTGTCCTGATGGGAGAAATGGGTGGCACAGTGGTGCAGTGGTAGAGTTGCTGCCTGACAGCCCCAGAGACCTGGGTTTGCTCCTGACTATGGGTGCTGTGTGTACAGCATTTATACATTCTTCATGTGACTGCGTGGGTTTCCTCTGGGTGCTCTGGTTTCTTCCAATACTTACTGTAAATGTAAAGCTGTAAATTGTTCCCTAGTGCGTAGGATAGAACTAGTGTATGGGTAATCGCTGGTTGGCGCAGTCTCGGTGCGAAGAAGGGCCTGTTTCCACGTTATATCTCTCAACTAAACTAAACTGAATAGAACAACATCATTGTGAAGAAGGAGTGTTTCAATAAGTAGGTCTTTCTCATGACACTTCATCCAATCTTGCCAAGCCCTATATTCAAGTGTTTTCTTGCTTGTTGAATGCATTGATGTGGTGCTGCCTGCTAAATGCTCTAATCTACATGATGTTCCACATAAATTTAGAACAGACCCAAAGAAAAATTGATGCACTCTGCAATTTGCACAAAGCTTTCTTTTCTCACTGTCACATATTGCTCAAGACCACACCGAAAAATGTTCTTCCATTCTCATAATAAATGCAAGTGCAATCATTAAAACCACACAAAGCCGATTTTATTTGAAACATTATCTTTAAATGCATTACCATGAGGTGCTGAAGGAAGGATTAGAGAGCACAGATATTCCTGCCTATAATATCATTATAATGAAAATGTAAATAATAAATTAGTCTTCATGCTCAATCATCACCAAGTGCAAGTACAGTTTAGAAGTCACTTGAATATTCAAATATTTTCAAAGTTTATTTCTGGTGTTATTTTATAATCTTTATTTTGTTTGCTACCTAAATATTACAGTCTCAAAATTACAGTGGCAGAATCAATGAATTTGCAATCACAGCCACATTTGGATACATTTCAGTGGTGAAACAAATGTCCAAGGAGCATATTAATACTTGCTTGCTCATATTGCCAGTTGCAATTTCTACATTAATAAATACTGGAATTTGAGAAAACAATAATCTTACATGGTTTATACACTTATTGCCCTAAAATATTGACTTCCCATCTACCTCATTGGAGACATTTGCACTAAATTGTGTACCCTTTATCCTTTATCTGCACTGTGGATGGCTTGTTGGTAATTATGTATATGTTTAATTTGAGAGAGGGAAAGTGTAAAGGTGATTTGCAAGCAAGTTTTTTTTAGAAAGTGGTGGGTGCCTGGAACTTGATGCCAGGAGACATGGTAAAAGCAGAGGCTATATTAACATTCAGACAAATACATGACCAGGCAGGGAATAGAGGGCTATAAACAATGTGTAAACAGATAGGGCTAGTTAGATTGCCATCATGTTTGACACAGATGGGGCCTGTTCCTGTGTGGGACGTTAGAATTTAGGATACAACGCATAAAAAGGCCCATCAGCCCACCAAGTCCGCACTGACCAGCAATCGTCCCATACACTAACACTATCAAGTCAAGAGTGTTTTATTGTCATATGTCCCGGACGGGACAATGAAATTCTTATTTGCTGCAGCACAACAGAATATGTGAATATGTAAACATTGTATATAACGGGAAAAAAAGAGAAAGTTCAATAAATAACAAATATAGTGCAAATAACAAATAATAATATAGTCTTTTGTAGCTCAGAGCTCATAGCTTATTCATTGTGTTTAGTAGCCTGATGGCTGTGGGGAAGAGCTGTTCCTGAACCTGGACGTTACAGTCTTCAGGCTCCTTTACCATCTTCCTGATGGCAGTGGTGAGATAAGTGTGTGGCCAGGATGGTGTGGGTCCTTGATGATTTTGGCTGCTTTTTTGAGGCAGCGACTACGATAGATCCCTTCGACGGTGGGGAGGTCAAAGCCGGTGATGGACTGGACAGTGATCACAACTTTTTGTAGTCTTTTTTGCTCCTGGACGTTCAAGTTGCCGAACCAGGCCACGATGCAATCAGTCAGAATGCTCTCTACCGTGCACCTGTAGAGGTTTAGGAGAATCCTCTTCGACATGCCGAATCTCCATAATCTTCTCAGGAAGCAGAGTCGCTGATGTGCATTCTCTATAATTGCATATAATTGCTGGGTCCAGGAAAGATCTTCTGATATAAGCACACCCAGGAATTTGAAGTTATTGACCCACTCCACCATCGTCCTGTTGATATAAACAGGATTGTGGGTCCTCATCCTTCCCCTACTGAAGTCCACAATCAGTTCCTTGGTCTTACTGATGCTGCGAGCCAGGTTGCTGTGCTGGCACCATTTGGTCAGTCGGTCGATCTCACTTCTATATTCTGACTCGTCCCCATCTGTGATTCGTCAAAACCACAGTGGTGTCATCGGCGAACTTGATGATGGAGTTTGCACTATGACCGGCTACGCAGTCATGGGTATAGAGTGAGTAAAGCAGGGGGCTGAGCACGCAGCCTTGAGGTGCTCCTGTTCTAATTGTTACTGAGGCTGAAGTGGTTCCTCCAATTCGAATAGACTGTGGTCTGTGGATGATCCAGTTGCAGAGGGATGCGCAGAGGCCCAGTTCCATGAGCTTGGTAACCAGCTTGGAAGGGATGATGGTATTAAAAGCCGAGCTGTACTCTATAAACACTGACTGCCTGACGTCAGTGTTTTATTGTCCAAGTGGTCCAGTGCGGAGTGGAGCGCCTGTGAAATTGCATCTGCCGTTGACCTGTGTGGCGGTATGCAAACTGCAGTTGGTCGAGTTTCTTGTCGAGGTAGGAGTTGATGTGCACCATAACCAACCTCTCAAAGCACTTCATCACCACAGACGTTAGTGCCATTATTCGATAGTCATTGAGGCACGCCACCTTACTCTTCTTGGGCACCGGCATTATTGATGCCCTCTTAAAGCATGTGGGATCTTCAGACCTCAGAAGTGAGAGGTTGAAAATGTCCTGTAAAAACTCCAGCCAGTTGGGCCTCACAGGTATTTAGAACACGGCCGCATATACCATCAGGTCCAGGCGCTTTCCGAGGGTTCAGCCCCCTGAAGGATCTGACATCGGCCTCTGTGACTATGACTGTAACACCGTCAGGGCAAATAGGGGTTCGGGAAGGCACATCAGTGTTCTCCCTATCGAACCTACTCCCTATCCTCCACGTTACGGACAATTTTCAAATTTTCTACCGAAGCCAATTAACCTTCAAACCCGAATTTCTTTCAGACATGGGAGGAAAGCAGAGCACCTAGAGGAAACTCACGGAGTCACAGGGAAAATGTGCAAACTCCATATAGGCAGCACCAGAGGTCAGGATCGAACCCAGGTCTCTGCTGCTATGAGGCATCAATTCTACCGCTGCACCACTATGCCACCCTTACTGTTCTATGTTCTATTTTAGACCCTCTCTCTCGTCCCCATTGTCCAGCTACTGTTGCACAGGTAGTTCATTTCAGCCAAAACTTAGGTAATTAAGAGAAATAATGAGCAGTCTTACGCCTACCACTTCCTTTCCTTCCGCAGGTCAATAATCTGCCCACTGTGCTATCTTTCTGCTGAAGTGTAGCATCCCTCTGCTCAACCCCAACACTTTCCTCTCCATTGTACTCGGGCGCGGAAGAGGGATCAAGGAAAGAGTGTTCATGTCGCGGCCCTGCTTCTATCAATCTTTCCACCACCACACACAAGAAGCACAAGAAGCGCAAGACAGACACCATTGTATGCAGATGCCTAGAAGTGTGTTCAGGCTCTGGCTGAACAGCTAATCTTGTGTGTGCTCGATAAGAAGAAGGCATTGAAGACAGGAGGCTTGCCTCTTAGTTCAGTTCATTTCAGTTCAGTTTAGTTTAGTTTAGTTTCTAAGTACAGAGTGGAAACAAGCCCTTTGGTAGCAATGTTACAACATTTTGAGATTTAAAAAATCAAGTCTGCAATTTATCCCATCAGATAAAGCATAAAAAGAAGTTTAATTTGACACCTAATTCACTTTCATATCTTTAGTATAAAAGAGATATGGCCATTTTCATACTCGGAAATTAGGGATCTTGTTCCCTATTGCTTTTGCATTGACTTAACACAAAAGCTGTGATCGAGGACAGTCAAAAGCCCATAAGTTTCTCAAAAATTAAGAGAACTGAATGAAATGTTCAGCTATTATAAATTGAAGCACTCTGAAACAAATATAAAACATCTTACTTGGATGACCTGAAATTAAAGCATATAATTAATTAATTCCCTAATTGTAGTTAATTACAAAATTGACCGTTGTGACGGAAATATTAATAAACACCCAGACTGCCTTGAAAATTCAAAAATGTGATATTCTCAAGATCAGAACTTTAATATTATTGTATTATATGCTGTGAGTCCGTAACAGATAGGTAAAAAAATTACAATTTCTAGCAATAGACCAAATCTTTATGGAGAAGATCAGTTGCTAGATGGTACATTGGTATACCGTAATCAGTAGCATCATCATACTCCTCAGATTGTAACCAATAAGCAACTCTGTACACCTTGTTGTTGCTCAACTTTTCAATTTTGGCATTGTAAACCACGCATGACATGCCATTCTGCCACTATTTTCCCATTAAGAATGTCCTATAGATTCAATTTCTTAAGAAAAGGATATATTTTTTTAATAGCCTAATTATCCAAATAACAAACTAATCCCATTCACACAAGAATTCACAATATAACATGATTTTTAAATCTCACTGTCATTAATTCATATGTCAGATGGAAGGAATTTAATGTTTAATTCCCATAAATTCATATAGAAACATCCACTCAATATAATCATTTTTTTTATTTTTTTTGCACAATACATGGGACTAAAACTGATATTTAGTATACAAATAATGACTATGGGTAGACAATAACACAAAATATAGGCGATTTAGATGCTCATGACATGATTGCCCAAAAAAGAGCATTTAAATAAGCTTACAATGGGTTTTTCTGGAACGCGATCTATTGGAAAGTTGCATTTGCGCTGAATTTGAACTCGGTAAAAACACTGCCGGTTCGTATGAGGCCCAAATCACATTTTCACAACGTAAAATTAGATTAAAGCCATCCCAAGAAGCAAGTTTATAAGTAAAATAAATGACTTACCTTTTGTTTTGTCCCCTTCTTCCTCCCCCCTTGACTCCATTCAAGGACCTAAACAGTCTTTCCAGGTGCAGCAGAGGTTCACCTGCACCTCCTCCAACCTCATCTATTGCATCCGCTGCTCTAGGTGTCAGCTGCTCCACATCGGTGAGAGCAAGTGTAGGCTTGGTGATCGCTTCGCCCAACACCTCCGCTCAGTTCGCAATAACCAACCTGATCTCCCGGTGACTCAGCACATCAACTCCCACCCCCCCATTCCGAATCCGAGCTGTCACGTTGTAGGCCTTGAACGCGTTAGAAGTTGCTTTTTATTTTAATCAAATTATTAAATTGTCTCGCGATTTAAAAAAATCAGGAACGGAAGTCAGATTGACTATTCTTCGGCAGCTAGCAGTCCGGGAAGTCTGCCCGCGCTCCGACAGGCAGGAGGAAACTGAATTTTAATCTCGCCCCCCCAAGAAGCATGGTGGGAAGAGGTTTAGTCCAGATAGCCATGGGAGTCAGTGGGTTTATAGTAGATGTCGGTCAGTAGTCTCTTACCTGCGATGGAGATAGTGAGGTCCAGAAACGGTAGGGAGATGTCGGAAATGGTCCAGGTGAATTTGAGTGCCGGATGGAAGTTAGTGGTGAAATGGTGAAACCCCTAACTGACTTCATCGAGGGTAACAGACTACTGACTGACATCTACTATAAACCCACTGACTCCCATGGCTATCTGGACTAAACTTCTTCCCACCATGCTTCTTGTAAGGACTCTATCCCCTACTCCTAATTCCTCCGTCTACGCCACATCTGCACCCAGGATGAGGTATTCCAAACCAGGGCATCGGAGATGTCCTCATTCTTTATGGAACGGGGGTTCCCCTCTTCGACTATAGATGAGGCTCTCACCAGGGTCTCTTCTATACCCGTAACTCTGCTCTCACTCCCAATCCCCCCATATGTAACATGGGCAGAATCCCCCTTGTCCTCACCTTCCACCCTACCAACCATCAATACAATAGATAACACGCCATTTTCGCCACCTCCAATGGGATCACACCACTGGCCACATCTTCCCATCTCCTCCCCTTTTGGCTTTCCACAGAGGCCGCTCCCTCAGTAACTCCCTAGTCAATTCATCTCTTCCCACCCAAACCACCCCCTCCCCTGGTACTTTCCCTTGCAACTGCAAGAAATGCTACACTTGTCGCTTTACCTCCCCCACTTGACTCCATTCAAGGACCTAAACAGTTTTTCCAGGTGCGGCAGTGGTTCACCCGCACCTCCTCCAACCTTATCTATTGCATCCGCTGCTCTAGGTGTCAGCTGCTCTACACATCTTCCCCCCCCATCCATTCCGAATCCGACCTTTCTCTCCTGGGCCTCCTCCATGGCCAGAGTGAGTCCCACCATAATTTGGAGGAGCAGCACCTCATATTTCGCTTGGGTAGTTTACACACCCAGCGGTATGAACATTGACCTCCAATTTCAGGTAGTCCTTGCTTTCTCCTTCTTTGCCCTCCCCTTCCCAGCTCTCCCACAGCCCACTGTCTCCACCTCTTCCTTTCTTCTTCCCCACTCCCCACCCCCACATCAGTCTGAAGAAGGGTCTCGACCCAAAACGTCACCTATTCCTTCGCTCCATAAATGCTGCCTCACCCGCTGAGTTTCTCCAGCATTTTTGTCTACCTGATGTATGGAATTTGTACATTCTCCCTTGACCACGTTTTCTCTGGGAGCTCTAATTTCCTCCCACACTCTAATGATGTACAGGTTTGTAAGGTAATTGGCTTCGATAACATTGCAAATTATCCCTAATGTGTAGGATAGTGTTAGTGTATAGGGTGATCGCTGGTCGGCACAGACTCACTGTATCTCTAAAGTCTAAAGTCTAGACAGGGGCTGAGCATCGTTTTATTCTTGATCCAAACCACTTAGATTATTTTGCCATGGTGTTTTAAAGCTACTTTCTAAATTGTAGGTGGGTGAACTTGTATCTAATTATTGTCATGTGTTCTAATGCAGTGCTTCTGAAACTGGTGAATGGTTCCCAAGGGTGAATGAAATTATTTTGGAGTGAATGAAACTAGAGGGGTGAATGAAGGGTGAATTACTTAATATATTCAGATATTTATATATTTGTTTCTATACTTAAAAAAGGCATTGCCATTAAAGTGGTTGGTAAGCTCTTATTGGTTTTAATGGTAGTGGAGCTGAAAATGTTATATGTTTCTTTCTCTCCACCTATGGTTTTCTAATTTCAAAGTAGCATGATATTTCCCACATTTACTGTAATATAACCTTTTAGGGAAGACCAAGTTTTTTGAGCTAGTCTTCCAAGAAAAAAACTGCAGTAATCAAAGCCCAAAAGGGTAGGATGGGGCTGAAGCCCAGTGTTTAGACGTTGGAATGGTTTTTTTTATCATTCTAATAGAATGATTTTTCACTCCTAGTTTTCTTTACATATTTTTAGGATGTTCAAAAAGTTCAATAAAATAAACACTTAAGAAATGAGTTACTATATGATTTTTACTCATGTAACAAAATAAATTATACTAAACTAAATGGGTCCCATTCTCACATGGGAGGCCTGGTCCCCCAACGCAATATTCCACCACTCATGCATAGCCCCCAACTGCGCAGGTGCGGCTGCCCCTGATCCCCCCTCCTCCCCTCACTCCCCCCACTCCTCCCCTTGCCCCTCCCCCTCCCCCCCACACACACTCAATCCCCCCCTCAACTACCCCCATCCACACTTAGCGGCTCTATACTTAAAAAAGGCATTGCCATTAAAGTGGTTGGTAAGCTCTTATTGGTTTTAATGGTAGTGGAGCTGAAAATGTTATATGTTTCTTTCTCTCCACCTATGGTTTTCTAATTTCAAAGTAGCATGATATTTCCCACATTTACTGTAATATAACCTTTTAGGGAAGACCAAGTTTTTTGAGCTAGTCTTCCAAGAAAAAAACTGCAGTAATCAAAGCCCAAAAGGGTAGGATGGGGCTGAAGCCCAGTGTTTAGACGTTGGAATGGTTTTTTTTATCATTAGACAACATAGAAACATAGAAATTAGGTGCAGGAGTAGGCCAATTCAGCCCTTCGAGCCTGCACCGCATTCAATATGATCATGGCTGATCATCCACTCAGTATCCCGTACCATGCCTTCTCTCCATACCTCTGATCCCTTAGCCACAAGGGCCACATCCCAACTCACTCTTAAATATAGCCAATGAACTGGCCTCACTACCCTCTGTGGCAGAGAGTTCCAGAGACTCACCACTCTCTGTGTGAAGAAAGTCTTTCTCATCTCGGTCTTAAAGGATTTCCCCTTATCCTTAAGCTGTGACCCCTTGTCCTGGACTTCCCCAACTCGGAACAATCTTCCTGCATCTAGCCTGTCCAACCCCTTAAAAATCATTCTAATAGAATGATTTTTCACTCCTAGTTTTCTTTACATATTTTTAGGATGTTCAAAAGTTCAATAAAATAAACACTTAAGAAATGAGTTACTTTATGATTTTTACTCGTGTAACAAAATAAATTATACTAAACTAAATGGGTCCCATTTTCACATGGGAGGGGCCTGGTCCCCAACGCAATATTCCACCACTCACGCATAGCCCAACTGCGCAGGTGTGGCTGCCCCCTGATCCCCCCCCCCTCCTCCCCTCACTACCCCACACCTCCCCTTGCCCCTCCCCTCCCCCCCAACACACTCAATCCCCCCTCAAACACCCCCCATTCACACTTAGCGGCTCTCAGCAGCTCAGCCATTCCCACCCATTGGGTTCCTATTGTGACGTAGAAACACGTAGGTATTACTGCACAGGCGCAGCTGACGGGCACAGCAAGTGGAAAAAGGGATTTATTAAAGGGGCTGTTAAAGGGCGGGAAGGGGGGGGAAGGGGGGAGGTGGAGAGAGGAGAGGGGGAGAGGGGGGAGAGGGGGGGAGAGGGGGGGAGAGGGGGGAAGAGAGGGGGGGGGAGAGGGGGGAGGGGGGGGAAGGGGGGGGAGAAGGGGGGGGGGAGAGAGAGGGGAGAGGAGAGAGGGGGGGGGAGGGGGGGGGGAGAGGGGGGGGGAGAGGGGGTGGGGAGAGGGGGGGGGGGGGGGGGGGGGGGGGGGGGGGGGGTGAGCGGGGGGGGGGAGGGAAGGGGGGGAGGGGGGGGGGGTGGAAGGGGTGGGAGAGGGGGGGGGGGGGGGCGGGGGGGAGGAGGGGGGGGGGAGGAGGGGGGGGAGAGGCGCGAGGGGGGGGGAGATGGGGGAGAGTGGGGGGAGAGAGAGAGAAGGAAGGGGGAGCGGGGGGGGGGGGTGGGAGGTGGGGGAGGGGGGAGAGGGGGGTGGATTGGTGGGTGAGGAGAGGGGGTGGGGGAGGGAGGGGGAAGGGGTGGGGGGGGGGAGGAGGGGTGGAGAGGGAGGGGGAGAGTAAGGGGAAACGGGAGGGGGGGGAGGGGGGGGCGGGAGAAGGGGGGAGGGGGAGGGGGGGGGGAAGGGGGTGGGGGTTTTTTTTGGGGGAGGGGGGGGGGAACATGCTGAAAACATTTCCTTGACCAAACTGAGGCCGCGAGTAAGCTGGAACTTCTCTCGAGCATGAAGGAGAATTCCAGTGACCTCATAGTACCTCCTAGGACCATGTTTCGACCATGCTGTGATTTTGAGTCGAGGGCAAACTGTTCTAAACTCGCAGATTAGGTCGCCGCAGTGGAACAGCCCCTTAACTCTTAAAATATAACAACAATTTAAATGTTAAAGATGAGCTTTATTCAGTACATTCTGTCTTGTTGCGTCTCCTGTTGTGTTCTGCAGCCGGGGGAGGGGGAAGGCTTCAGGTGGGTGCATGCGGGGGCCGGTGGGGGGAGTGTCCTGCAGCCTGGGGAGGGGCACGCTTCAGGCAGGGGAGAGTCCTGCTGCCGGGAAAAGGGGATGGCTTCAGGCAGGGACTGTCGGGGGGAAAGGGGGGAGGGTCCTGTAGTCGGGGGAGGTGGGTGGCTTTCAGGCGGGAGTTGTTGGGGCTGGTGGGGGGTAAGCTTCCTGGAGGGGAGCTTTCTTCTGCAGGGGCAAGTACGGGTATTGTGGCAGTATAACCTCCACCCACCTCTATCCCTCTCTACCCCTCTATCACTCTCTACCCCGCTCTATCCCTCTTCCCCATTACACCCCCCCTCTATCCCTCTATCCCCCTCTACCCCCTCTATTTCCTAATCTCTCTTACCCTCTATCCCCTCTACCCCCTTCTAGCACCCTCTACCGCCCTCTATCCCCCTCTATCTACCCCTCTATCTTTATTTAAGATATAAATTTAAGCTATATTTAAGAGGGAGTAGAGGGAGTTTAGATGTGGCCCTTGTGGCTAAAGGGATCAGGGGGTATGGAGAGAAAGCAGGTAGGGATACTGAGTTGGATGATCAGCCATGATCATATTGAATGGCGGTGCAGGCTCGAAGGGCCGGATGGCCTACTCCTGCACCTATTTTCTATGTTTCTGTGTACAGTGGGGGGGGCGGGTAGCGCTGCCGTGACCTACCGCTGCCATGGTCTACCCCTGCTGCTGCCGCCTGCCCCTTCCAATGCCGTTGCCTACCGCTGCCGCTGGCATGGTCTACCACTGTGCAGGGTGGGTATGTGGCGGGGTGGGTGTGTGGGGGGAGGGGGCGTTGTGGGGGTGTGTGTGGGGGGGGAGAGGAATTTGTGTGGTAGGGGTGAGGGGGGTATGTGGGCTCAGCGGCTCCCGGCACCGGCTCTGACCGCACTCACCGGTTCCAGGCTCCAGGCTCCAGTCTCCAGTCTCACCCTCGACTCCCAGCCAGGGCTCCGGCGCCGGACTCACTCGACGGTTCCCGGCCCCCGACCTTACTCAGCGACACCCGGCTTGTCATGTTGGTGGTCGCCAACACGCAGACACGCCGCCGCCCGTGGAACACAACCCCGCCCACAGAGACACCCCACTCCCCGCCCAGCCGGACACACACACAGCCCCAGCCCAGGGGACACACACACAGCCCCCAGCCCAGGGGACAACCGCCACACACACCCCCTGCCCAGGGGACACACACACAGCCCCTGCAGGGGACAAAAACCAACACACACACAGCCCCCGCCACGGAGGGGACCCACACCACACACAACAGCCCCCTGCCAGGGACACACACACAGCCCCCTGCCCGGACACCCCACACACAGCCCCCTGGGGCCCAGGGGACACACACGCCCCTGCCCAGGGGCCCCTGCCCAGGGGACACCACACACAGCCCTGCCCAGGGGACACCACAGCCCCCCTGCCCACACACACAGCCCCCTGCCCAGGGTTAACATACAAACAGCCCCCTGCCCAGGGAGACACATACAGCCCCTGCCCAGGGACACACACACAGCCCCCTGCCAGGGGACAAACACACAGCCCCCGCCCGTGGAGACACACAAAGCCCCTGCCCAGGGGACACACACACAGCCCCTGCCCAGGGGACCCACACACAGCCCCCTGCCCAGGGGACACACACACAGCCCCCTGCCCAGGGACCCACACACAGCCCCTGCCCAGGGACACACACACAGCCCCCTGCCCAGGGACACACACACAGCCCCCTGCCCAGGGACACACACACAGCCCCCTGCCCAGGGACACACACACAGCCCCCTGCCCAGGGGACCCACACACAGCCCCCTGCCCAGGGGACCCACACACAGCCCCCTGCCCAGGGGACACACACACAGCCCCCTGCCCAGGGGACACACACACAGCCCCCTGCCCAGGGACACACACACAGCCCCCTGCCCAGGGACACACACACAGCCCCTGCCAGAGGGACAAACACACAGCCCCCGCCCACGGAGACACACACAGCCCCCGCCCACGGAGACACATACAGCCCCTGCCCAGGGGACAACACACCACAGCCCCCTGCCCAGGGGACAAACACACACAGCCCCCGCCCCCGTGGAGACACATACAGCCCCCTGCCCAGGGACACACACACAGCCCCTGCCCAGGGGACAAAACACACACAGCCCCCGCCCGTGGAGACACACACAGCCCCCCTGCCCAGGGGACACACACACACACAGCCCCCGCCACGGACACACACACAGCCCCCGCCCACGGAAGAAACACACACCAACCCCGCCCGTGGAGACACACACACAGCCCCCCCCCCCCCCCCCACTTGCAGAAACACACAGCCCCCCCCCCCCACCCTCCCCCCCACCTCCCCACCCCCCCGCCTGCGGGGATACAACAGTTCCCCCCCGCACCACATTCTGCTCATTCCGCTCCTTCAGTTTTTTTCTTGCTGCCGGGTGCTGGAAGGGGCATCGCCGTCCCGGCGAATGACAGGAGAGAAGACCAATAACTTTTGTAATAATTCACTGATGGGAAGAAAATTTGGTGCACTTGCAGCACCGGAGAATGCCGAGTAAGGTGGTGAAACATCGTAGCGCTATCGGGTACTGTCTAAACACAACGCAATCCGGAACAGGACAAGATGAGAGTTTGAGTTAAGTAAGAAAAAAAAAAGATAGATAGATGGATAGATAGATAGATAGATAGATAGATAGATAGATAGATAGATAGATAGATAGATAGATAGATAGATAGATAGATAGATAGATAGATAGATAGATAGATAGATAGATAGATAGATAGATAGATAGATAGATAGATAGATAGATAGATAGATAGATTTGTACACAAGGAAGAATAAGATGAAATTTACCAAAAAAAACGTAAGAAAATGTTGTCACGGGTGAATGGAATTTTGTGATAAAGACTCAAGGGTGAATGACACTGAAATGGTTTAAGAATGACTGTTCTAATGTACAGTGAAAAGCTTTTGTTTGCATGCTATCCAAATCAATCAGTTTATATGGTAACACAACTGGTCAGTCAGCATTTCTGGAGAGCATGAATAGGACAAGATGCTGCCTGTCTTGCTGACCTGACTCCAAGTCAATTGTGTATTTTTTTTCGTAAACCAGCACTTGCAGTTCCTCATTTTTTTTTTGCAGCTCCTCATGTCTCTTTGATTATGTTGGCTGCTTTCCCATCCAAACTCATCTCCAAACTCCAGGGCCAGGGAGTCAGTACCCTTCTCTACCATTGGATCCTCGACTCTGATCCATAGGCCACAATCAATGAAGATAGGTTGCAACTGGTGTTTACATTTGATGTAGTGTCCAATTAGCATACCATAAGTAGCAGCACAGAGGATCAGCTGGTAGAGCTGCTGCCTCACAGCACCAGAGATTTGGGTTTGATCCCGACCTCGGGTGCTGTCTGTGTGGAGTTTGCACATTCCTCCAGGTGCTCCAGTTTCCTCCCACATCTCAAAGACATGTGGGTAGGTAGATTAATAGGTCTCTGTAATGCCCCTGTCCGACTTAGGCGATTTTTTTTAGGCAAATAGTCTGTCGCCACATGTTCACCAGGGTGTCGCCTGTATGTTTGTGAGTATTGTAGCATTTTTCTGGTCACCGCTGGATTTTGAAATGTTCAAAATGTTTTGCCGACAATCGGCGACGGTTGGCTTGACGCCAATGAGCGTAGCTTAACTTTTCCTGACGTAGGTGCTGTCGCAGGTTGTCGCCAAGATGATGTAGGTTGTCGCCAGGATGACGTAGGCTGTCGCCGGTGCTGACTTCAGTGAATTCCATTGGTGACAACCTACATCAACCGGTGAAAGGTACCGGTAACTGAATTGTCTTACCTTGTAACTTGTCGCGGGTGGACGTAGGTTGTCATTGGTTGGTCGTAGGTGAACGTCCGAATGGGTCGCTGGTTGTTGGTAGCTTGCCGTAGCTTGACGTCGAATAGGTGGTAGGTTGTTGTAGACATTGTCGTAGACATTGCCGTAGGGGGGTCCAGTCACCGTTTTTACGACCATCTGCTACGACTATGACAGTCGCCAAAAAAATCGCCAGGACAGGCCCATAACAATTGGATGAGAAAGTGCGATTATGTAGAATTTGTTTGAATAGGTGATGAATGGTCAGCGTGGACTAAGTGGGTTGAAGGGCCTGTTTCCATGCTGTATCTCTATACTACACCACTCTACACTAAACTAATTGGAGAATACCTCATCCTCTTTGGTCAGGTTGCTGCCTAAAGGATTCAATATTGAATTCCACAACTTGATAACTTGAGAACACAAAGTAACTCAATAGATTAGCATCTGTGGAGGGAATTGATAGTTATCATTTTGGGTTGGGAGGTAAAGACAAATGCCGGAGTAACTCAGCGGGTCAGGCAGCATCCCTGGAGAAAAGGAATGGGCTGAAGACGAGAAATGCTGTGTCCCACTGAGTTACTCCAGCATTTTGTGTCTACCTTCGATTTAAATCAGCATCTGCAGTTCTTTCCTACACATTTTGGGTTGGGATACAGGGAACCCACACATGCTGGTTCACACAAAAAGGAACAAACTACTGGAGTAACTCAATAGGTCAGGCAGCATCTCTGGAGAACATGGAGTTTGAAGAATCAGAAATATCACCTGTCCACATTTTCCAGAGATGCTGCATGACCCGCTGAGTTACTCCAGCACTTTGTATCTTTTTTTTGGAATGGAATCCTTCTTCAGACTGATTGTAATGGACGAAGGTTGAAATAAAATAAAAAATAACAGATATTGCTAAAAATCAGCGCTTGTGTTTAAATATAAGTAGTAAAAAGGTGCAGTGAGTGATGTAGTGAGTGACACGTTGTTTATTATTCCTTTAAATTAAACAGATAGTTGCTCTGCAGGGGTTTTATTAGCTTAACTCATAATCTTCTCTATTCTGCTTTCTTTAGTTTTTAATTATAGGTTCATTTTTTTTGCAACTGACAATCCTGCTTGCACTGTGCTGAATGAACCTTCATGTACTGTACATGCAAAAGAGTGGCAAAAGAGGGGAAAAAATCTAATCATTGAGGAACCAGGCAGAGGATCTCAACCCCAGAAGCTGGATGGGTGATAATTGTCATGGAATGAAGGAAATTGTCCTGTCTGCCGAGAATACAGATTAAAAATGCAAGCACCTATTCCTTGTTATGTTTATGCCGCTATTTCCACTAGTCCACACCTCTGAACAGCACTGTGTCACTCACTACATCACCATATCAGAGGCACACCGCTCTCTGGCACTTAATCCGTTGAGCCAAGTAATAAGCTTAGGAGCACGTTCATTGAAGAAGGATGCTTTAGTCACAAACTGGGAGAAAATATCTACTGGGGAAAGCTGAATTGTTTTTAATCATCTGCTAATCACCAGTAATGAGACCTACTCTAGGGAAGAAAAGAAAAACAGATAGTCAGAGGGAGGTTTTGTTCTTCTCTGTTGAGTAACAGTGAACGAGAGGGCAGCTGTTATTAGAGAAGAAAAGAAGAGAAAGAAAGGAGGGTTTTGTAAGAACAGATGAAGTTTCTTGTGTGGTAGGCTGTTTTGTTTGCTGAGTATTTCTTCATTCACAGCTCTGGGCTTCAGATCTTTACAGACTCTCAACAGTCTCCACTCCAATTCGGTCAAGGGAGGGGGAAACTAAAGAGAACATAATCCCACCACTGAATTAATTTATGATTATTCCAAACCCACAACAACAGCATTTTAATTTTGACATTACAAATTTCACATTATCCACACTTTTGCATATTGAAGGACCTTGAAACTACGCCAAACACTGTAAAATTCAGGACAAAAAAAAAAAAGTTGCAGGATTCTGAATTAAGAAAGCAACTGTTGGAAATCTACAGCCCCCCTAAATTTAAAAAAAGGAATAACGTTTACACGATCCTTCATTGCACAAATGCTGGAGAAACTCAGCGGGTGCGGCAGCATCTATGGAGCGAAGGAAATAGGCAATGTTTTGTGCCGAAACCCTTCTTCAGACTTTCGGCCCGAAACGTTGCCTATTTCTTCGCTACATAGATGCTGCCGCACCCGCTGAGTTTCTCCAGCATTTTTGTCTATCTTCGATTTTCCAGCATCTGCAGTTCCTTCTTGAACATATATGATTTACCTTCTTTCCCTCTTATGAATTAGTATAAGGCGGAAAGGCTCTTCATACTTACAAAGTGATTTGTAAAGATAATAATTTGTTGCTTTAGCTGAATTTCCATCCAAATAAATCAAACCGAGATTGAACATTTCATATTGCAAGATGATAAAGGAAGTTTTATTTTAATGTTAGTAGCACTTTAAACGTCTAATATGCCTTGTTTTTCTCAAAACCTTTAAACCAAATTGCCTTTAACGTTAACAGTAATCCCTGTCTCTGGATCTTTCTGTGTAAATATTCTCAGTCTCGTTGGAGTTATTTTAAAATATTTAATTTCTTGAGAAGGGACATGGGTTATCCGGAAGATAAGAAAGATTCGACACAAGTTTAGTGTCCATTAAACGCAATGTGGCAAAATAATCAAAATTCTTCCTTTTAAAAAAAACATGCTTGGCAAAATGTACAATGCCGATGATGTGACCTTTCGACTTTTGTGTCTTCTTTGCTAAGACACTGCTCTAACTGTGGCATGGAGGCAAAGGTGCCACTGCTTGTCTTTGCAGGTAACATTGGTCCAGGGCCAACGTCACTGCTCATTGCCAGGCCTGTCTGTCATGAGCATGTAGTGACTGAGCCGCACTGATGGGAGAAGGGAGGTCAGGGTTCAGCTGCTAATTTTCATTCATCCGTCAGATTTCTCAAAATCAATTTACAGCCTGATAATTGAGTCAGGTTTATGACTGGCTTCAACAAAATAATGCACGATGATGCTCCGCATTTTGTGTACACATACAATTATCTCATAACCACGCCTGTATCTCCCTTGGTGTAATGAGAGATTCGGGTAAGGATGACAGTTTTAGAAAGTGACTTCCCCGCTTCTGATGCAGATTTTAATTCAATGCTGCTCCCTTTCATTTATTACTTCGGAAAGGAAAATAAAAAACTGCAAAGAAAAATGAAAAATATTCTGTCTCTGGGCCCGGATTACATGCTACATCCCCACTGTTCTTCAATGCATATTAAAAATAGAATTTAATTTGAAAGAGAAATAATCAGGTTTTAAAAGTTGCTGTTTAATATTTAACATGCAATCTGACAATTGAAAATTGAGAAATGTAACACAAATGTAAAACAAAAAACTGCAGATGCTGGTTAATACACAAAATAACACAAAGTGCTGGAGTAACTCAGTAGGCCAGGCGACATCCCCAGAGAACATGAATAGGTGACATTTCGGGTCAGACAATTGAACACATGGAACTGCACATGCTGGAATCTTGAGCAAAAAACATAATCTACTGGCGTAACTCTTCTCCGTGGATTGTCACCTTGTCGAGGTGGAGAAGTTTGTGTGGACCTGAGTTCCTGAGAGCGATGCCGTCTGGAGCGATGCTCCTGTTAGGGCCGCCCATGGCGGTAAGGTTGAGGGGGAGGTCTCTGACAAAGAGCAATCCAACCAAGACCTCAACGGTTGAACAGGCGGAGGATGATGGCTGACTTTAGTGGAGCGTCACAACGGCTGGGAAGGCGGATGAAGGCTGCAGCAGAAAAGGGCCTCCAGTCATCTTGGACTCCTTGCCACTGGATCCTGACCCAGATCTGTCAAGGACCGTGGGGTGGCTGTCTGTGCACCAGTCTCCCCACGTTTAACAAAGTCATGCACAGGCATCCTCTATATAGGGAATAGCACCCTGGAGACATCCATGGTCAGCCACGACCGAAGGGGGCCTAAGAAGAAGGTGTAACTCAACGGGTCAGACAGCATTTCTGGAGAACATGGATAGGTGGCCTTTCACGTTGGGTCTGAAGAAGGATCCTGAGTCTAAACGATGCCTCTCTGTGTTCTCCAGCGATGCTGCCTGACCCACTGAGTTGAAAATTGATGTTTTGATATCTCTGTCACTGCTTAGTTCAGTTTAGTTTAGAGATACGGAGCAGAAACAGGCCCTTCGACCAGCGCCGATTAGCGATCCCCACACACTAACACTATCCTACACACACTAGGGATCATAACAATTTTACCAAGCCAATTAGCCGACAAACCTATACGTCTTTGGAGTGTTGGTGGAAACCAGAGCATCCGGAGAAAACCCACGTGGTCACGGGGAGAATGCACAAGCTCCATACAGACATCACCCGTAGTCAGGATCAAACCCGGGGCTCGGGCACTGTAGGGTAGCAAATCTACCACAGTGCCACCCTGTCACCCTGACCACTGGAATTGGGTTATCCCTTTACATTTTACTCCTGATCTCTTCTGGTTTTCTTTGTTAGGTTGTTGACCCGGCCAGGCAAGAAATTCTCATGAAGCTTGTACCTCAGGTGGGAATGGATGCTCCAGTCACTCACAATGATTTTATTGGCAATAGTGCGATTTAATAGCAACCCGAGCAGGCAACTATTTCACACAGAGGGTGTTATGATATATGGAATGAACTGCCAGAGGAGGTAGTTGAGGCAGGTACAATAACAACATTTAAAAGACATTTGGACAAGTATATGGATGGGATAGTTTTAGACTGATATGGCCATACATGGGCAGATGGGACTATTGTAGATGGGGCATCATGTTCGGCATAGTCAAGTTGAGACGAAGGTCCTGCGATGTATGACTCTTTGTTGCACACCTCTGATTCTGTCTTTTCAAATCCTCTACCTCTTTTTGCAGCACAACTTGTTGTATTTCCAAGATGACGTCCAAGCCAGGCAACTGTGCGTGCTGGTCACAGAAATGAATCTGCAATTAAGCATTATAATCGCTCCACCCTTTTAAACCTCTACTCCAGCAGCAGCATTTCTTACTTTGACAATGCCATCTGTACACTGTGGATGGCCCGATTGTATTCACGCATTGTCTTTCCGCTGACTGGTAGGCACTAACAGAAGCTTTTCACTGTACCTCGGTACACGTGACAATAAACTAAACTATGTGTCAAGGTCTGCTGTGCTCCCTTGATATATCCCCATGTGTCCACATTCATTGCTGAAGGCTATTAGTAAGATGGTTTGTTAATATTTCAACAATTAAATTTCACTCCAGGCTCTGATCCACTTTTAATGTTTGTGGTACCAGGCAGGGAAGATGCTGACAACAGCGCCGTCTTCAGGGCAACGGCCACACAATGGAAACCTTTCTTGCATCAATGCATTTGTCAAGTGCCGAGCCTGTGGATGATTTAGAGAATTAGATTCCCAGAACCAGTCTCTTTTTTGTGCAAATACTGCGTGAGATTGCAGGGTATTTCACAGACACTACAGCGAATACATTAGGGATATTTTGCAACAGCTCAAAGTATTCATGGCTGGAACATTATTCCCACATAATGTAGCGAGCTGGTAGATGCTCTCTTTTGTGAAGTTGTAAGATGAGGATTTGGATAATGAATGAGTGCTTTGATTCAGAGTACTAAGTAATAATTTTCAGTTCTTTATTATCGTTTCAGTAATATCTGCGTCTTAATTACAGATTGATTTCAAAACGGCCAATTTCAGTACCTTCAGATTATTATTAATACACTTCCATCTATTCAGTAATTTGCCAGGATTTCCTGTTTTTATTATTGCTGTGACTTAGTTCATGCAACTCTATGGACGATTCCAAAATTAATTATTACATCGAGTAGAGTAAAACTCCATTATCCCTCCCAAGACCGCCCTTACTTTAAAAGACGACCAACTGAGGCGGTGCGTTGTAAACAACCAAACTATGAATTTTGGCATCTGTATTCTCCATTCCAAGGGGTGTTCACGCTGTTTAGACAAAATGTCTTTCCAGCCTGAACTGTGCGCCGGCGACATGCAGCGGTTGTGTGAATGTGACGGGGCTGCCGCTGGCTGCCAAGGCCGCTGAGTTACTCCAGCTTTTTGTGTCTATGCAAGGTTCCCTTCTTGGCAGAGCCGATGTCAATCCAGCGTCCCGAGCAGACAGAGCCCAAAACACCGCAGACGCCAAATGTGTGGGATGTGGAGGGAGGGCAGAAACAACACTGGCAGCTGAAAGATTCAGTTTCTCCTCCGCAACGAAGCCTCGGACCTTATTTAATTCTGACTTCTGACTGTGTTATCTTGTGTTTCTAACAGATGAATTGTAATTCGCAGTTCTGAGGAGATTGCAAAAAAAAAAACCACAAACAACGCCGCCTGCAACAGCTGCATGAAACGCTGCGTTTAATCTTCTCTGCGGCTTGATGGAAATTTGTCACCGTTCTCTGTTATCGCATCCACAGCGGCCGTTTACAAAAGCTGCCACTTTGGCCAGGGATAAACTCACTTTCCTATGAAGGAGGAAAATCCGAAGCATTTTGGGCTATTGATAACCCTAGTGCTTCTTTTCCACAAAAGACTGATGACTCCGGCAAGCTTGTGAGACTGCAGAAAATGGGATTGACTTGGTGCTTAAATCTCAGTGAACCAGGGCAGCATATGTAATTAGTGATTTGGATCCATACCGGGGTGCTAATGATGCCTAATACAGCCCAGCATTGGCCTAACACTCATAAGATGCACATCCATCTCACTCAGATAGAATGCAAGAAGCCATGGTGCAGGTGAGCACATGAAGATTTATTTCTCATGTAGCATATATTCCCCTTCCAACTCCTCCCCTTCCCTCGCCCCTACTGCAACACATTCCCTTCCCCCAATCACCCCCCCCCCAAAAAAAAAATTCTAACTAGCTGAAACAGCTGGGCAACACAGAACAGGATGGGATGGGGCAAGGCTGTTCCTTTTGGGGCTTCATTATGACTACTTCTGCTGGTATTTTTTAAATGAAGTATTTAATGGTATTTTTTTAATGGCCGGCATATTGGCACAGCAGTACAGTTGCTGTCTTACAGCAAAAGAAACCTGGGTGTGATCCTGACTATGGGTGCTGTCTGTGCAGAGTTTGTACATTCTCACCTTGACCTCGTGGGTTTTCCCCAGGTACTCTGGTTTCCTCCAACACTCCAAACATGTACAGGTTTGTAAGTTAATTGGCTTTGGCAAATATTGTAAATTGTCCCTAGTGTGTAGTAGGTGCTAAGGTACGCTGGTCGGCATGGACTCGGTGGGCCGAAGGGCCTGTTTCCGCGCTATATCTCCAAACTACAAAACTAGTAATTGGAAGCAACCATATATTTATTTTAGTTTGCTGTTTTCTAATGGCAGACAATAAGAAAACCAGAAGATAGACACAAAATGCTGGAGTAACTCGACGGGTCAGGCAGCATCTCTGGAGAAAAGGAATAGGTGAGGTTTTGAAATCCATCTTAAGACTGAGAGTCGGGGGAGGGAAACTAGAGGTATGAGTAAGCAACCAACCAGTTTGGTTGAGCTGATGAGCTTTAGAGAGGTCAAACTAAACTCAAAATGGACCTAACGACCTGCCCTTAAGGAAAATTAAAATGCATGAGATGCCAGTTTGAAATTTCATGAAGGATATGTTTCTCGATTTAAACCTTCATAATCCTGTCTCAGTAATACGGAAGACTAAAATAAACCAGGAAGAATTTAATGTCATGCAGTTGCAGTGGCAGGGAAAGCTGCGACTGCCAGTGAGAGAAATTCAAGGTACTAATTTCTGCAGAGAATTTAACCCTCTTCAGCTATATTTTCCCCAAAAGGGTATCAGGGGAAAGTTTAGTGATGTGGTTAACCCTGTACCAAACTGATCAGATTCTGATTGAAGTGGTGTTAAAAATGATTTTATAAACATGTTCTTATCAGAAACAAGTTTCAAAGTGATCATTTTAAACTGGTGCCGTATGAAATCCAAAGTTATCAACATAGGCAGATTGAAAGTTGTGGAATATTGCAGTGTTAGGAGTTAGATTTCTTTGCATAAACCTTTGGTGTACTTGCAGATATTTTCTGCATTTTTTTTGCAATTGCACTGGTATCCTTGTCTGATTTTTCAAAGGCGTGATGAATTAAATGAGATGAAACACTCCGAGATAATATTACAGATTATTACCTAAACATGGTGCCAGGGAAAATAAAGAGTGTCCTGATTCCTCCTGTTCACAACCTCGGGACATTCAAAGCACTTTACGACCAATGAAATACCCTGAAACATCGGCACTTTTGGTGCAGTCAATGTGTGCACAGCAAGATCCCACAGCCAGCAATGAGATAATGACCAGCTAATCTCCTATTGTAATGCAGAAAGATGAATGGTTTTGTCCTGTTCACTGAGCATTTAATCCCCCATGTGCCTTCAGAGTCATGTCATTTGGATGTTTTGAGAAAGAAGGCAACACTTCTTTAAGCTTTGCCTCCTTTGGCGGCCCAGTAGCTCAGCTGGCAAACGTGCTGCCTCACAGCGCCAGAGACCCGGGTGTGATCCTGACCGCAGGTGCTGCCTGTGTGGATTTTGCACGGTCTCCCTGCTACCAGGAGGGTTTCCTCCGGGTGTTCCTGTTTCTTTACACATCCCAAAGACGTGTGGGTTTGAAGGTTAATTGGCCGTCTGAAAATTGCCCCTAGTGTGTAGGGGGTGGATGAGAAAGTGAGGTAACATAGAAGTAATGTCAACGGGTATAAACATAACATGCTGGAGTAATCCTGGGTCAGGCACCATCTCTGGAGAAAAGGAATAGGTGGCATTTAGGGTCGGAACCCTTCTTCAGTGATAATGGGTGGCTGGCGTAGACTGAAGGGCCTGCCTCCATGCTGTATCTTTGAAGTAAACTAAACATCTCAGCAAAATGATATCACCTCTCCCCCCACCCCAGTATCACATCATTTTTCCTAATCAAATCTTTCTCAGGCTGACAGAGTTACTCTGAACATCAACAGTATAAGCTTTAGGTGAGAGTAAGCCATTTACAATAAAAGTTCACAATGAGACCCTGGGAACAAGTGACCCACCTCATATCTTGGAAGTCATCTCTCAGCGAAGGCCGACATCAATGACAGGCCTCACCTCACCACAGCCTCACCACAGCCTTCGCAGCACCCACGCAACCTCTGGTCAATTGCGGTGAAAGGATTTCAAGACCTCGGCAACAAAACCATGTTAAACCAGGCCGCGATGAACCATGCCTTTTAGTGAGTTTCTGAGACCTGGACTATCTCTACAACAGACAACTCAAGGCAATTGAAAAGTTAACCACCAATTCACAAGAACAACTATAGCAAGATCAGACAAAATATGCTGCATCTCTGCATAACTGTTGACTTGCTCGAGCATTTTGTGACCCACTGATTTATTCCTGCACTTTGTGTGACCTGCTGAGTAACCAGTATTTTTGAACCAGCATCTGCAGCTCCTTCCTGCACATAGCAAGATCAGTTGCTCTCTAATGTTTAAAGCAATGGAGTGACCTCTTGCCCACCCTCAGTCTGAAGAAGGGTTCCTACCCAAAATGTCACCTGTTTGTTTTCTCCAGAGATGCTGCCTGTCCTGCTGACTTACTCCAGCACTTGTGTCTATCTTCGTTATAAACTAGCATGTGAGCCCCTTCCTACACATTTTGGCTCGCCCACCTACCCCTACCACCCCAACAGAGAACATTGAAAAGCAATTCAGATAACGTTACAATCCACAAACAGCCAGATTGTCATGTATTTCCACTGGTTGGTCAGCATGCAACAAAAGATTTTCACTGGAGAGAAGGAATGGGTGACTTTTCGGGTAGAGACCCTTCTTCAGACGTCTGAAGCCTCACGTCATCCATTCCTTCTCTCCAGAGATAGTGTCTGTCCCGCTGAGTTACTCCAGCATTTATGGTCTATCTTTGGTTCAAACCAGCATCTGCAGTTCCTTCCTACTCAAAAGCTTTTCACTGTAGCTCGGTACACGTGACAATAAACTCAACTCAACTCCACTCCACCCCTCCCAAATCAGGCTCTGCTCTTCGCCCACATAGCCTCCCCCCTCCCACCACACCTCCCCTTCCCCATCCTGCTCTCCTTTCTCACCCACAGCCTCCCCTCCACATCCTGCCTCCCCTCCCCCACTGCGTCTCCCCTCCCCATCCTCTCCCCACATAGCCTCCCCTCCCCCACCCTGCCTCCCCCCATCTTGCCTTCCCTCTCTCTCCCCCCACGCAGCCTCCCCTCTCTCCCCCATCTTGCCTCCCCTCTCTCTCCCTCACTCAGCCTCCCCTCCCCCACCGTGCCTCCCCTCCCCCATCTTGCCTCCCCTCTCTCTCTCCCCTATCCTGCCTCCCCTCCCCATCCTTCCTCCCCTCTCTCTCCCTCACAGAGCATCCCCTCCCCCAAACAGCCTCCCCACCCCTATCCTGCCTGCCCTCACTCCGGACCCAGCTGTGCTCAGTAACCTGGCACCCTTCCCCTCAGAGTCAAGCCTTTCTCACACATTGCATGAATCTGCAAGGATGACTAAGATTCTGTTTGCTCTCAGCTGTGATATCTGTGACCCGCCATGACCATGTGAGATTACACAATATACTTGCGGCTGGAGCTGAAGTTGTATTTGTGCCACGGTGTTGGAATGGACAAGATGCGCTCTGGTGAATAAAGCAACAGCTCCAACTGCCCCGACCCATGGCTCCATCCTTTTTCCATTAAACTGTTTTAATAGAAATCTGTAAATCTTTCAGAATTTCAAGATTTCAGAAGGCTTTCAAGAAAACCAGTTAAATGCACAAAAAAGAACCCATTTAATCCTTGGTGGGTCCAAAATTATATTTGATATAAAAGGCATCTCTTGCGACAGTTCAATTATATTAATTTTTAATTATCATTTCCATGTAATAATGTGTCAATAATTGCTAAGAAGCAAAATTTGCAGATCACTGTTTAACTCACAATGGCACTTTTTAGTATTTATTTTTAATGTGTGATGGCATTGCTTTGTATAAATGTGTGGGAAGAGGAGGCAGAGGACAACAGATGAAAGAGGTTTAGATGGATTACAGCCTAGTTCCAGGCTGATAGGCTACATAACGGGGGACGCTCTTATTTACGGGATGTTCCGATGGATGAAACTCGGAGACGGACAACGAGTGTGGCTGGAAGACCATCAGTACAGTGAAATAATTGTTGGTTTCAAAGGGAGCAAAGGGATCAAGTAGTACAGGTACATGGTTCGTTGAAAGTGGGATCACAGGTAGATAGTCAAAAAGACTACTATATTTAGTAGTCACATCGGCATTCTTTCAGTCAGAGTATTGAGAATAGGAGTTGGGAGGTCATCTTGCAGTTGCATAAGATTGGTGAGGCAGCATTTAGAATATTGTGTTCAGGTTTGGGCACCTTGTTATAGGAAAAATGTTGTCAAGCTGGAAAGGGTACAGAAAAGATTTAAGAGGATGTTGCCAGGACTCGATGGCCTGATTTATAGGGAGAGGTTGAGCAGGTTCGGACTCTATTGTTTGGAGAGCAGGAGGATGAGGGGTGATCTTATAGAAGAGTAAAAAATCATGAGAGGAATAGATTGGGTAGACGCACAGTCTCTTGCCTAGAGTAGGGGAATCGAGAATGATGGACATAGGTTTAGGTGAGGGGGCAAAGATTTAATAGTAACCTGAGGGGTAATTTTTCCACACAAAGGGTGGTGGGTATATGGAACGAGCTGCCAGAGGAGGTAGTTGAGGCAGGTAGTATTGCAACATTTAAGAAACATTTAGATAGGTGCATGGATAGGACAGGTTTAGAGGGATATGGGCCAAGAGCAGGCAGGTGGGACGAGTGTAGATGGGACATGTTGGCCGGTGTGGGCAAGTTGGGCTGAAGAGCCTGTTTCTGCGCTGTATAACTCTATGACGCTATGACTCCATAACAGTGGATGTCGCAAGGGATGTGGCAGTCCACTGGCCCACTCCAGACTGCAGGTGTACGTGCTGAGGGATGCATCGAACATTAGTGCAGCCAACAACAAGGCTCTGTGGGGGAGGAGCACAGTCTAGGGTCCTTTCGCTGCGTGACATTGAAGGTCTGCATGACATTGAAGGTCTGAGTCTAAACAAAGGAAAATTAGTGGAAAGGGTGTTTTGTGTGAAGACAAAATATAGGATGAGGTGCGAACGCTACTGAGATCTACATAGAACATAGAAAATAGACACGTATAGCCCTTCAGTCCACGCTGTGCCAACCCTCACCAGCCATAGAAAGTATTTTATCCAACTTCCAGACATACAATTTCTACACATCTGTTGCAAAAGCATTGATCTGGTACAGAAACTTTGGTCTATTACAAAGTGTACTAAATGCTTAGAGAGTTTACAGGACAGATGCAGGGAGAGTTAAGAGTCCAGCAGTCAGGATCACAGGCTCAAAATAAAGGGTATATTTAGGACTGAAATGCATAGAGATAGGGTGCTGACATGGATAGAAAATTGGTTGGCAGACAGGAAACAAATAGGAATTAACGGGTCCCTTTCAGAATGGCAGGCAGTAACTAGTGGGGTTACCACAAGGCTCGGTGCTGGGACCGCAGCTATTTACAATATAATAATAATAATAATAATAATAATAATAATAATAATAATAATAATAATAATAATAATAATAACTTTTATTGTCATTATACATAAGTGCAACGAGATTTGGTTTGCAACTTCCATCCGATGTCATAACTTAATCGACAAATAAAATTTAGGTTTAAATACCCTGAGAACAAGGTTTGTAAAAACGAACATTAGACCAGTAAAATCAACACAGACTAAAGTGCGAGGCCGGGGGAGACAGTCCATGGGGGTGGGGGGGTACTCAGCAGGGCCGGTTCAGAGCCGCTATAGCTCTGGGAATGAAGCTGTTCCTGAGTCTGGTGGTGCGGGCGTAGAAGGCCTTGTAACGTCTGCTGGAAGGGAGTAGCTCGAACAAGGGTGAGAGGACTCTTTATGTATGGTGTCGGCCTTCCTGAGGCACCGTGTGTGGTAAGTGCCCTCCAAGGCTGGTAGCGGTGTCCCAATAATCTGTTGCGCTCTGTGGACAACGTGCTGAAGAGCTCTCCTCTCCGCCTCCGTGCAGCTGAGATACCACACAGAGATGCCATACGTTAGTATGCTCTCTGTGGTGCAGCGGTAGAAGGTCGTCAGCAGCTGTTGGGGCAGACCAGTCCGCTTCAATGTTCTTAGGAAGAACAGTCGTTGCTGTGCCTTTTTGACCAGCGCAGCGGTGTTGGTGGACCATGTGAGGTCCTCTGAGTTTTGAGTGCCCAGAAACTTGAAGCTGGACACTCTCTCCACACTCTTCAGGACGCATGGCATCTCTTTCATCCAAATAAATGATCTGGATCAAATGATTAAAAGTAACATTAGCAAATTTGCAGATGATACAAAGCTGGGTGGCAGAGTGAACTGTGAGGAGGATGCTATGAGGATGCAGGGTGACTTGGACAGGTTGGGTGAGTGGGCTGATGCATGGCAGATGCAGTTTAATGTGGATAAATGTGAGGTTATCCACTTTGGTGGCAAAAACAGGAAGGCAGATTATTATCTAAATGGTGTCAAGTTGGGAAAAGGGGAGGTACAATGGGATCTGGGGGTCCTTGTTCATCAGTCACCGAAAGTAAGCATGTAGGTACAGCAGGCAGTGAAGAAAGCGAATGGCATGTTGTCCCTCATAACAAGAGGAGTTGAGTATAGGAGCAAAGAGGTCCTCCTGCAGTTGTACAGGGCCCTAGTGAGACCACATCTGGAGTATTGTGTCTTGGTCTCCAAACTTGAGGAAGGACATTCGTGCTATTGAGGGAGTGCAGCGTAGGTTCACGAGGTTAATTCCTGGGATGGCGGGACTGTCATATGTTGATAGATTGGAGCGGCTGACCTTGTATACCTGGGAATTTAGAAGGATGAGAGCAGATCTTATTGAAACATATAAGATTATTAAGGGTTTGGACACGCTATATTGGAGAACCAGGGGCCATAGTTTAAGAATATGTGGTAAGCCATTTAGAACGGAGATGAGGAAAAACCTTTTCACACAGAGAGTTGTGAGTGAGTGGAATTCCCTGCCTCAGAGAGTGGTGGAGACTGGGTCTCTGGATACTTTCAATAGAGAGTTAGATAAAGCTCTTAGGGATAGCTGAGTTAAGGAATATGGGGAGAAGGCAGGAACGGGGTACTGATTGCGAATGATCAGCCATGATCACATTGAATGGCGGTGCTGGCTCAAAGATCTATTATCTATTAAATGAATTAAGGGATATGGGGAGAGGGTAGGAAAATTATATTTGAGAAGTTTGTGCCCCAATCCTTTTTAAATGGCGGAGCAGACATAAGGGGTTGAATGAAAGGAGCGACAGTGAGGTGGTCACGCCGAGGACACGGGAAGAACGGAGGTGTGTGACCGAGAGAAAGGGTGGTAGTGCAGGAGACCCAGGTGGCTGGCCCTGATGAAAACAAGTACACCCTCTTGGGAACTGTCGGGGGGAGACGACGCTTCCAGTCCGAGCGGCGGACAAGTCAGTGGCTCCGATCCAAGAGATGGTAATCGACCAGCGAGACCGACATCGGGCAGAGCTATAGTGGTGGGTGACTCCATTGTCCGAGGTGCAGACTGGAAATTCTGTGGAGGCAGGTGAGACGCGAGGATAGTCTGTTGCCTCCCTGGTGCCAGGGTGCAAGATGTCATGCACCAAAATCAGAACATCCTCGAGAGGGAAGGTGACTAGCCAGCAGTATTTGTGCATATAGGCACAACGTCATCAGGAAGAAGAGGAAGGAGGTTCTGCAACATGAGTTCAGAGAGTTAGGAAGAAGACTGAAAAGCAGGCCTTCTAGGGTGGTTGTCTCTGGATTGCTTCCAGTACCTCTTGCTAGTGAGGACAGGAACAGGGAGATAGGGCATCTGAATGTGTAGCTGAGGGGCTGGTGCAGGTAGCAAGGATTTTGATTTATAGACCACTGGGATCTCTTCTGGTGTAGGGGTGACCTGTACGAAAGGGACGGGTTACACCTTAACTGGAGGGGGACTAATGTACTGGCAGGCAGGTTTGCTTGGACTACACGCGTGGGTTTAAACTAAATAGTGGGGAAGAGGGATTGACAAATTGGGAGTATAAATATGGAGTTGAAGGGGAAGTGAGTACAGGAAAAGTTACAAAAGACTCTCGAATTAATGGGAGGGAAAGTTCGAGTAGGGATAAGAGAGTAAGGTCATGGCCAATTGCGAGCGGTGCGAGAGAGGAGGTGAATACCGAGGTCAAAGTGTTGTATGTGAATGCGCAAAGTATAAGAAATAAAGTGGACGAGCTTGAGGGACATACTTAGAAATTGGCAAGTATGATGCTGTGGGAATTACAGAGACTTGGCTGCAAGAGGGCCAGGGCTGGGAACGGAATATTCAAGGGTATACCTCATATCGAAAAGACAGACAGGTGGGCAGAGGGGGTGGGGTAGCTCTGTTGGTGGGGAATGAAATTCAGTCCCTTGCGAGAGGTGACATTGAAACAGGAGATGTGGAGTCAGTATGGATAGAACTAAGGAATTGTAAGAATAAAAAGACCCTAATGGGACTTATCAACAGGCCCCCAAACAGTAGCCTAGATATAGGGTGTAAGTTGAATCAGGAGTTAAAATTGGCATGCATTAAAGGTAATGCTACGGTTGTTATGGGAGATTTCAACATGCTGGTAGACAGGGAAAATCAGGTTGGTACTTGACCCCAAGAAAGGGAGTTTGTGGAGTGCCTCCGTGATGGATTCTTCGAGCAGTTTGTATTGGAGCCAACCAAGGAGAAGGCAATTCTGGATTTAGTGTTATGTAATGAACCGGATTTGATCAAGGAAATTTAGGTTAAGGAGCCACTAAGATATAGTGAGCATTATATGGTCAAGTTTAATCTACAATTGGAAAGGGGGAAGGGTAAATCGGAGGTGTCAGTGTTACAGTTGAAAAAAGTGGACTATGGAGCCATGAGGGAGGAGCTGGCCAAAGTTGACTGGAAAGATACACTAGCAGGGATGACTGTGGAACAACAATGGCAGGTATTTCTGGGAATAATACAGAAGGTGCAGGATCAGTTCATTGTAAAGAGGAAGAAAGATTCCAAGGGGAGTAAGGGGCGACTGTGGCTGACAAGGAACATCATGGACAGTATAAAAATAAAAGAGAAGTACAACGTAGCAAAGGTGAGCGGGAAACAAGAGGATTGGGTAATGTTTAAAGCGCAACAGAAGATAACTAAAAAGGTAATACGGGGAGAAAAGATGAGGTACAAAGGTAAGCTAGCCAAGAATATAAAGGAGGATTGTAAAAGCTGCTTTAGATATGTGAAGAGGAAAACATTAGTTAAGACAAAAGTTGGACCCTTGAAGAGTGAAAAAGCTGAATTTATTATGGGGAACAAGGAAATGGCAAATGAGTTGAACAGGTACTTTGGATCCGTCTTCACTCAGGAGGACACAAACAATCTTCCTGAAATACTAGTGGCCAGAGGATCTGGGATGATGGAGGAACTGAAGGAAATCCACATTAGGCAGGAAATGGTGTTGGGTAGACTGATGGGACTGAAGGCTGATAAATCCCTAGGGCCTGATGACCTGCATCCCAGGGTACATAAGGAAGTGGCTCTTGAAATCGTGGATGCATTGGTGATAATTTTCCAATGTTCTATAGATCCAGGATCAGATCTTGTGGAATGGAGGGTAGCTAATGCTATCCCACTTTTTAAGAAAGGTGGGAGAGAGAAAACGGAATTATAGACCAGTTAGCCTGACATCGGTGGTGGGGAAGATGCTGGAGTCAATTATAAAAGATGAAATAGCGGCACATTTGGATCGCAGTAACAGGATCGGTCCAAGTCAGCATGGATTTACGAAGAGGAAATCATGCTTGACTAATCTTCTGGAATTTTTTGAAGATTTAACTAGGAAAATGGACAAGGGAGCGCCAGTGGATGTCGTGTACCTGGACTTTCAGAAAGCATTTGATAAGGTCCCACATAGGAGATCAGTGGGCAAAATTATGGCACATGGTATTGGGAGTAGTGTGCTGACATGGATAGAAAATTGGTTTGTAGACAGCAAACAAAGAGTAGGGATTAACGGGTCCCTTTCAGAATGGCAGGCAGTGACTAGTGGGGTACCGCTAGGCTCAGTGCTGGGACTGCAGCTATTTACAATATACATCAATGATTTAGATGAAGGGAACATTAGCAAATTTGCAGATGACACAAAGCTCGGTGGCAGTGTGAACTGTGAGGAGGATGCTATGAGAACGCAGAGTGACTTGGACAGGTTGGGTGAGTGGGCAGATGCATGGCAGGTGCAGTTTAATGTGGATAAATGTGAGGTTATCCACTTTGGTAGAAAAAACAGGAAGGCAGATTACTACCTAAATGGTGTCAAGTTGGGAAAAGGGGAAGTACAACGGGATCAGTCAATGAAAGTAAGCATGCAGGTGCAGCAGACAGCGAAGAAAGCGAATGGCATTTTGGCCTTTATAACAAGAGGAGTTGAGTGTGGGAACAAAGAGGTCCTTCTGCAGTTGTTTGGGCTCTAGTGAGACCACACCTGGAGTATTGTGTGCAGTTTTGGTCCCACAATTTGAGGAAGGACATTTTTGCTATTGAGGAAATGCAGCGTAGGTTTACAAGGTTAATTCCCGGGATGGCGGGACTGTCATATGCTGAGAGAATGGAGCGGCTGGTCTTGTATACACTGGAGTTTAGAAGGATGAGAGGGGATCGTATTGAAACATATAACATTATTAAGGGTTTGGACACGCTAGAGGCAGGAAACATGTTCCCGATGTTGGGGGAGTCCAGAACCAGGGGCCACAGTTTAAGAATAAGGGGTGAGCTATTTAGTGATAATGAAGTGATAATCTTTCAAAACTTTATATTCTGGAGTAGTTCCTGGGGATTGGCGGGTAGCAAACCTAACCCCTCTTTTTAAGAAGGGAGGGAGAGAGAAAACGGGGAATTACAGACCAGTTAGTAGTGGGGACTGCTAGTCAGTTATTAAAGATGGGATAGCAGCACATTTGGAAAGTGGTGAAATCATTGGACAAAGTCAGCATGGATTTACGAAAGGTAAATCATGTCTGACGAATCTTGTGGAATTTTTCGAGGATGTAACTAGTAGCGTGGATAGGGGAGAACCAGTGGATGTGGTGTATCTGGACTTCCAGAAGGCTTTTGACAAGGTCCCACATAAGAGATTAGTATACAAACTTAAAGCATACGGCATTGGGGGTTCAGTATTGATGTGGATAGAGAACTGGCTGGCAAACAGGAAGCAAAGAGTAGGAGTGAACGGGTTCTTTTCACAATGGCAGGCAGTGACTAGTGGGGTACTGCAAGGCTCAGTGCTGGGACCCCAGCTATTTACAATATACATGAATGATCTGGATGAGGGAATTGCGGATGACACTAAGCTGGGGGGCAGTGTTAGCTGTGAGGAGGATGCTAGGAGACTGCAAGGTGACTTGGATAGGCTGGGTGAATGGGCAAACATTTGGCAGATGCAGTATAATGTGGATAAATGTGAGGTTATCCACTTTGGTGGCAAAAACAGGAAAGCAGACTATTATCTAAATGATGGAAAAGGGGAGATGCAGCGCGACCTGTGTGTCATGGTACACCAGTCATTGAAAGTAGGCATGCAGGTGCAGCGGGCAGTGAAGAAAGCGAATGGTATGTTAGCTTTCATAGCAAAAGGATTTGAGTATAGGAGCAGGGAGGTTCTACTTCAGTTGTACAGGGTCTTGGTGAGACCACACCTGGAGTATTGCGTACAGTTCTGGTCTCCAAATCTGAGGAAGGACATTATTGCCATAGAGGGAGTGCAGAGAGGGTTCACCAGACTGATTCCTGGGATGTCAGGACTGTCTTATGAAGAAAGACTGGATAGACTCGGTTTATACTCTCTAGAATTTAGGAGATTGAGAGGGAATCTTGTAGAAACTTACAAAATTCTTAAGGGGTTGGACAGGCTAGATGCAGGAAGATTGTTCCCGATGTTGGGGAGGTCCAGGACAAGGGGTCACAGCTTAAGGATAAGTGGGAAATCCTTTAGGACCGAGATGAGAAGGACTTTTTTCACACAGAGAGTGGTGGGTCTCTGGGATCTCTGCCACAGAGGGTAGTGGAGGCCAGATCATTGGCTATATTTAAGAGGGAGTTAGATGTGGCCCTTGTGGCTAAGGGGATCAGAGGGTATGGAGAGAAGGCAGGTACGGGATACTGAGTTGGATGATCAGCCATGATCATATCGAATGGCGGTGCAGGCTCGAAGGGCCGAATGGCCTACTCCTGCACCTATTGTCTATTGTCTATTGTCTATTGAAAGGTTTAGAGGGATATGGGCCAAATGTGGTCCAGTGGGACTAGTAGAAACGGGGCATCTTGGTCGACATTGGCTAGTTGGGCTGAAGGGCCTGTTTCCATGATGTATGACTCTATGACCTACCCCTGCTCCTATTTCTTATGTTTTTACACTAAGTGGGTTTAATTTAGGTCATTCTATTTTCAGACCCAGCTAATTCTGATAGCTGGCAAATCAACAGAATGGCGGCTACATTGATTTTCATCCACATGAGGGTGAACAGGCAGCACTATCTGAAAGAATTTCTCGACAAGTGTATTTTGTTAAAAAAAAACTGGGCTGGATCTTCAGTTCAAAGTTATCATGTGATCACAGAATCTTTAAAGAAACTTTGTTTATGCCCCAGTTTATTGGTTTGCTGGTTAATTGCAGAATATTTACACAAAAAAGTGGGAGATGAAAGACAATTCATAAAGGAATGTGGTGATTCTCAGGCTAGTGGATTAGTAAAAGACCCAAATTTAATCCCCACTTTGTGCAGAGCCAAGTAGCATCAGTCAGCATAGTGATAGGTCTCTGGAATTAACTTGAGCTATCATGGATTAGGGAGGGAAAGCTGGCAATCCACTACTAGAACTCTGGGGACTTTGAAATGGGAAGGGGGCGATTTAGCACTGACACCAAGGATCACTTATCGATGAAATACTGGGCAGTTGGGCAGATTAGTCTGGTGCATCCAGAACTTGTGAACCAAATGCAAGTAAAGAGCCATTGACTCCAAAACAAGACCACATTGAGAAGGGAATTGTGGACAATAAATTCCCTCATCAGTTTTTAATTAGTCCTTTATTAAACAAAGGCACGCATGATTAGTTATGTTTTAGCAATTGAGGGAATGAATGTTTACTCACTTTTCCCAAAAACAAAATTAAGGAGAACAAAATCAGTTAGACACAAAATGCTGGAGTAACTCAGTAGGTCAGACAGCATCTCTGGAGAAAAAGAATAGATGACGTTTCAAGCCGAGACCCTTCATCAGACTATGTCTTAACCCAGCTCAGGGCAGATTTTCCAACCCAAATGGTGTGAAATCTACGACTCTGAAGAAGGGTCCCAACCCAAAACATTACCTATTCTTTTTTCTCCAGAGATGGGCCGAATTACACTTCTGTAAGAAATATACAATTCCAATCACCACAAATGATTTTACCTTATATTCTGTTGTCACAGCAAAAGTCACTATAACATTGATATCAATTCATAATTAGACATTTCAATAAATATAATATCTTTGGTAAATTTTAGCCCTCTGCAGGGGAGCGTACAATAAGAAAAAAATATTCTCAAGGGTTAAATTAGTAAAGTATAAAATTCCGATACCATTCCGATAGCATAGTCGAGCATTTTATGACTATCTTTGGTATAAGCCAGCATCTGCAGTTCCTTCCTTCACAAATCGGGTGATTTGTTGATCACACAAGCAGAAGTGGGTTATAGATGATCACAGCACAGAAACATCCCATTCGGCAAATCAAGTCTGCAACTATGCTTTGTCCACACGAGCCACTTAGACTAATCCCATATGCTTGCTTGCCAATTACTGTGGAGCACAATCTCATTCACTGATGACTATTCAATTTAATTTAGACATTTTTAATAAATGATATTGCTATTAGTCAGGCCATTTGATGGCTTTATTAAATTAATGCAACATGATGCAAGATTTCACTGTGGACAGCTACCACGATACAGGAAGGAACAGAACGCAGCAGATTCTGTGAATCAGATCGTTTACTGACTTCTAAGAACACAGATCAGGAGACAATTCCAGTACAACGAAAATCTACGTGCTACATTATATTGTATTTAGTTTAACCAACATTGTTAATGTGTAAAATGAGGAGGATGGGTGCAATTAAGACTGGTATTGCATAAAATGGGGAAGTTTGTTTTCAGTTTTTTCCTTGAATCATGACTTTATATACACTGTATTCTGTAAGAAAACTGTGCATGTAGGTGGCATTGTTTAAGTGTCTCACTGTTCCAACGAATAAATGATTCACCTTCAGGCATGAGAGGCTCACAAACAGTTCAACAAACTAAGGCACAGGTCTGGCACTATTATCACGTCTTTAATAA